>QRDG01001961.1:0-22464 GCA_012064385.1 Puccinellia tenuiflora
CATCCTCTAGTATCCAGACATCCAGCTGGGGGTTTGCCCCACTGCGAACCCTTAGCGGGAAAAGCTTAGGCTCGCTTGAGCATTATAACATGGACTGGAACGCTGCCGACCTGAGCGAAGTGAGCTCGCAGTTGCCAGCAGGTCAGATCTCAGCGCATCCGACGGGGCCAAGCTTGGTTGCCCAAAGGATGCAAGCAGCAAAGGCCGCCCTTCTCGCAGCCAACCAAGCAGCCGCGGTAAGTTTTGCCGAGTAAAGATAACTCGGCTCATTTCTTTAAAAAAGATATCGCTTACCTCCAGTCCCCGAGATTCGGGTCGAGTAATTGAGACTCGGTTGAGTAAGGATTACTTGGCTTGAATCTTCACCAATAAGACTAACATCTCTTCTTTTCAGGCTTGCATGACCAAACGCACTCAAGTGCACCGCAGGCTCCTGCTAGAGCACAAAAAGCTCTCTGACAAGTACAAGCTGCTGCGAGCCAAGCTGAACCTGATGGCGGACTCAGAGTCCAAGGCTGAAGGACTGGAGAAACAGATCTCAGACCTCGAGGGTAAGTCACATCCTGTCCTTCAACTTGCACTTGCATCAATTTTTGCATGCTGACTCTGCTGTCTCGGCACAGCCGCACAGAAGGAGCGCGAGCTTGCGCATCAGGCCGAGCTCAAGCAAGAGCAGGACGAGGTGTCCCGGCTGACGGCCGAGCTGGAGAAATCTCGGGGCCGTGCTGCCGAGTTGGAGAAGTCCGCCGCCGAGGAAAAACGGCTCCGAGATGAAGAGACTCGGAAACTCAAGGAGTCCCTTGGGGAGTCCGAGTCTCGCCTAACCTCGGCGGAAGGTGAGCTCCAAGCCCTGAAGGCCAAGATTACCCGGTGGGTGGGAGAATTTGCCTCCATCAACGGCCAGCTTGACAGTAAGCCCCTTCCTTTTCTGTCATTATCCGACATATCATTTTTACCTCCATGTGTCTTACATTGGTGTTAGCCCTTTTTGATTTAGAAAACTTCCCCCACTCCAAAGCCGATGCGGACAACAGTAGCAACAAGTTCCGATAAAAGAAGATCAAAGAGGGTCCTATCTCGGCTGAGTGGGACATGGATGACCATCTGGTGGCCTTGAAGGCGCGGATGTCGCCGCTGAGGACTATCGGAGTGGGACTCCTCACCTCGGCGATCCGGGTCTACAGTGTTCTCTGGCCCGAGTTCGAGCACCCCAAGTCCGTTGATGAACTGGCCAAGTGCTTGATGAGTAGCGAGGAGCAACTCGACGATTGGCGGTCCCCTGCTGCCCGAGTCGGTGCGGACGAGGCATTAATGTATGTGTTTTCCTGGTACGAGGTGATCGATCTCGACATGCTCAAGACTCTGCTCGATGGGTCGAAGTGGACCTCTGACTCGGATCTCATTCGGCGTCGCCAAGAGCTGGCGCACTCCCTCATCCAATACGCTCCGGTGCATAGCTTTGTCCCGGGCCAGCGGGTTCCTCAGGCCGAGGAGATCGAATATATCGGCGAGGACGAAGAAGAGGACGAAGAGCACATTGACAAGGAGATCTAGGCCGAGACACCGCCCGACACAGCCTCTGGTGTCACTCCGGCATCCGCGACCGCAGAACCTGCCGAGGGCCGCGACCGAGGATCCCGCCAAGACGGATGCTGCTCCCTCGGCTCCGAGTAGCTAGGATCTTGCTGCCTCCTAGACTTATAAAAAATTCAAATCATCAAATCCTCGGAATGTCGGGTGCAAATGTAATATAAACCTTAAGCTTTTTATGCTTGTCACTTTGTTCTTTTCCGTTGCACATTTTAACATGTTTTAGAGATACGCCGGATCATCTTGAACCGAGTCCCCGAGTTCATTTTCTTGTTTACCATACTTTGCAACCTTTGCTCTTGTCTACCATTTTTCGGCGTTTTGAGAGTCGAGTCACAAGATTACCGAGATACGGCATACAATACTAAAAACTTTGAGATATGGCTTAAAATCATCCGACATATAGGTGAAGAGCTAAACATCTTATGCCGAATCGCGCATGGGCCAAGTCCCCGAGCTTACTTTCTTGTGTACTAGGTGTTACGATCCTGGTGATGGTGGACAAGTTTCGAGATACATACATTGGGTCCTTAAGAGTAAAAAGGGCGAAGAAGAGCTACATTCCAAGGTCGTTTGGTCTCCTCTCCGGATCTGTCCATCCTGTTCTTCACCTGCACCTAAGCATCTATAAGATAATATGCATCATTGTTCAGAGCCTTGCTCACAATAAATGGCCCTTCCCAAGGAGGTGATAATTTGTGCATCCCAGCGGTGCGCTGCACAAGCCTAAGGACCAGGTCCCCTTCTCGGAACTTGCGAGGATTTACTTTCCGGCTATGGTAGCGTCGGAGATTCTGCTGATATATCGCTGATTTGGACAAGGCCAACTCTCGTGCTTCCTCGAGCAGATCGACATCATTTTCCCGGGCTTCCTTTGCCTCAGACTCGGTGTACAATGCGACTCTTGGCGAGTCATGCTCTATGTCGGTTGGCAGAACTGCCTATGCTCCATAGACCAGGAAGAATGGCGTATAGCCAGTGGAGCGATTCGGTGTAGTCGTTAGACTCCACAATACCGCCGGGATCTCATCCAGCCAACATCCCGGAGCACGTAGCAGTGGCTCAATTAACCGGGGTTTTATGCCGGATAAGACCAGTGCATTTGATCTTTCCACTTGTCCATTGGACTGCGGATGTGCCACCAATGCCAGGTCCATCCGGATTCTCTTTTCCTGGCAGAACCGAGCAAAGGCTCCCTCGGCGAAATTCATGCCGTTGTCCGTGATAATGCTGTGCGGATGACCATACCTCAGGATAATATCCTTTAGGAATGATACGGCTGTGCGGCCATCACACTTTATGATTGGTTTCACCTCAATCCACTTGGTAAACTTGTCCACCATCACCAGGATGTGAGTCATGTTACCTCGGGCTGGCTTGAACGGTCCCACCATATCCAGACACCACACTGCAAATGGCCAAGTGATGGGGATAGTTTTGAGAGCTAACGCCGACATATGAATTTTGTGATCGAATCTATGACACCCCTCGTACTTCCGGACAATATCCCCTGCCTGCTGCAAAGCACTGGGCCAATAAAACCCATATCGGAATGCCTTAGCCACTATGGCTCGGGAAGATGCGTGATGGCCGCACTCCCCCAGATGAATATCTCGGAGAATGCTTTCCCCTTCCTCTGGCTCGACGCAGCGCTGAAGCACGGTGGTCACACTTCTCTTGTACAGCTCATGGTTGATGATGGTGAAGGATTTGGATCGCCTCTGGATCTGTCTGGCCGAGACCTCATCACTCGGTAGGCTGCCGTCCAACATGAATGTCATGATGGGCTGTGCCCATGCCGGTACCGGGCGAGCGCCGAGTACAGGCTCGTCGATTTCCATTGCATCAACTGATATTACCACGCCCGATATAGGCTGGCGAGTCCCCGAGTCCTCCCAAGGAGTCCCCGAGTTCCGCCAAGCGGCTTTCCAGTTTTCCAAAGTAGTCGATGAATCTTGCTGAATATATCCGACATCCATGGAAGTCCCCGGGTCCTGTGGAGCAGTCCCCGAGTCCTGCTGCATGCTCCCGACATCCACGTCCATTGGGACGATGCCAGGTTCTGGATTACCGGGATAAATATCGATTCAGACTCGGGTGAAGGCTTGATTGATGGTTTGCGAAGATGCTCCAGTGATACCCCGGGTTGGGATGGCCTGTCGGTATGACCCGATCTTGGACAGCATGTCAGCACTTTCATTATCTGTTCGCCGAATGTGAGTGAATTCGCAACCATCAAAATATCTGGAGATCTTCTGCACATGGAACCGGTATGCCGCCATGTTGGCATCCAGGGCATCCCAGTTGCCTGATGTTTGCTGAATCACCAGATCTGAGTCACCATAACATATGATCCGGCGAATTCCGATTTCCTTGGCCACTTTGAGTCCATGGATCAGATCTTCATATTCTGCGACATTGTTAGATGCCGCAAAGTGGGCTTGCAGAACATATTTCAGCTGGTCTCGCTTCGGCGAGGTGAGAACCACGCCAGCTCCCAGGCCCTCTTTTACTTTGGACCCATCAAATGCATTCTCCAGTAATTGGAATCCGGCAGGACGGTTCATATTGCATCTCAGCCCAATCGACGAAGAAATCAGCCACTGCTTGGGATTTGATGGTGTCTTTCTCGCATATTGCAGCGCGTAAGCCACGAGCTCGATAGCCCATTTGGCGACTCGGCCACTGGCATCCTTGTTGCCGAGGATTTCCGACACAGGGGCCGCACTTATGACAGTTATAGGATGCTCCTGGAAGTAATGTTTTAATTTCTTGGCCGCCTGTAGACGCCATAGGTCATTTTTTGGTAGTGAGGGTAATTTTGTTTTGAGGTGGAGAGCACCTCATCAAATAATATACCGGCCTCTGCACGGTGGTTCCTTCTTCTTCTCGCTCCACCACTACTACGACACTAACAACTCGGTTAGTGGCCGCAATGTAGAGCAACATGGGCTCTCTTGGTAGCGGCGAAGCCAATATTGGCGCAGTAGGCAACATCTTTTTCAGCTCATGGAACGCCGCATCCGCTTGCGGAGTCCAGCTAAACTTATCCGATTTTTCATCAGTTGGTATAAGGGCAAGGCCTTTTCTCCCAACCGACCTAGGAACCGACTCGAGAGGCAGACATCGGTGAATTTCTGGACATCCCGGAGGCATCTCGGCAATTTCATGTTTTCTATCGCCCGGATCTTAGTCGGGTTCGCCTCGATACCTCGGCTAGACACGAGGAAACCGAGTAACCTGCCTGCTGGCACTCCGAATGTACATTTATCCGGTTAAGCTTTAGCCGGAATTTCCGCAGGTTTGCGAATGTCTCTTTGAGATCATCCAACAAGGTATGTTTTTCTTTAGTTTTGATGACTATGTCGTCGACATACACCTGCACATTCTTTCCTATCTGATCGTGCAAACATTTTTGCATACAACACTGGTAAGTAGCGCCAGCATTCTTAGACCAAAGCACATGACACGATAGCAATAATCCCCGTACGGGGTGATAAAGGCAGTGTTTATTTGATCAGAGGGGTTCAAGGGTATTTGGTGAAAACCAGAGTACGCATCTACAAATGATAGCAGTTCACATCCGGCCGTGGAGTCGATCACTTGATCGATCCGGGGCAAAGGGAAAGGATCTTTGGACATGCCTTGTTCAGAGGGTGTAATCGACACACATGCGCCAGACAGTGGTCGCATTCGGATCATCCTTCTTCTTTTCTACCAGGACCGGGTTAGCCAACTAATCCGGTATTTCACTTCCACGATGGCGTTTGATGCGAGTAACTTGGCTAACTCATCACCCACAGCCTTTTTCTTCCTTCGACAAGACACCTCGTAGGTTGCTTCATGGCCTAGCATCAGGCCTGACATGGAAGGAGTGCTCAGCCAACTCCCTCGGAACACCCGGCAGGTCCTGACTAGCCATGCAAAGATATCCCGATTCTCACAGAGGAAGTTTATGAGCTCGCTTTCCTATTTGCTGTCCAACCCGGCACCGATGATGACGGTGTGATCCGGGTTAGACTCGTCGACGCCGATTTTCTTGGACTCCTTCGCCGCCTGGAAGGTTGCAGTCTGCTGCGGGTTAGCCGGACTCGGCGTACCTAGTTGAGCGGATTGGGCCAGAGCTACCCACTTCATGGATTTCTCTTCTCCGCAGCAATCACCAGTGACTCGGCCAGAAGTGAGCGGCCGAGGCACACTCCATGGAGCACTTGTAGTCACCCGAGATGGTGATGACACCATTTCGACCCGAAAGTTTCATCTTCAGTTATGCCACGTGAGTGGACGCCATGAACTTGGCGAGTGCTGGCCTACCGGTAAGGCATGATACGGGCTTTCGAGGTCCACAACCTCAAAACAGCAGACTCTCAGTCCGGCAGTTGCTTATCTCGCTGAAGGCAACATCGACCCAAACTGTGTCCATGGGTTGCATGCGAGACACCCGGCACGATACCATTGAAGGTGGTTCTGCTTGGCTGCATCATGGTTATTCCGAGCTTGACCATGGTTTGTCCCCGGTACATGATGTTGATGCTGCTCCGTTATCAACGAGAACCCGGGTGAAGCTGACATTGATGCTGGGCCCGACGAACGTCGGATCCACCACTAGAGCATAACCCCCGGGGTTTGGCATGACCTTGGGATGGTCATTGATGCTCCAGCTGATCTGATCCTCGGACTAGTACATGAACTTGGGCACGGCGGGCATGACCGCGTTTACCTCCATCGCGGTGCTGGTTCAGGCTCTGCTTGTCAGTTGGTTCGGTCACGAAGACCATGTAGCTCTGATGTGGCTTTCGGTACTCATTCTGCCGACTCGGGCCGGCATGCTGTTGTAGTTGTTGTTGTTGGCTACCTGGTTGACGTTCTTCTGCCTCGGCGTGTGTGTTCAGAGGCTCAGTGTTTGCACCAGTGAGAGGTGCAGGTCGGGATGCCGGACCGGCACTCATTGGCTTGCGTTGATACCAACTGCAGTTCCGGTAGGTGCGGTAGTGTGCTGAGCGGGCTGCTTGGGATGTTGGTGGGAAGCTGCAGGGCCCATCCAACATCTTCTCGTAGGTGTATCTCGCCTTGTCATCCCATTGTTTCTTGTCACCATTCCATGGCTTCCTCTCGCCATTCCACGGCCTCTTCTCGCCATTCCACGGCTTCTTCTCGCCGTTCCACGGCCTCTTCTCCTCTGAGTTTTGGCCCCACGAGGGACCATCATTTTTCTGACGCTGGCTGCTGCCGGCATCCACTTGATCTTGGTCGACAGCTGCGACCTGGTCCGAACCAATCGGTAGTCCGGCCTACCCTCCCTTCTCTTATTTCGGTTATCTGTGCGATCGCTACGCCTGCCTGATCGTCTCGGTCTTGAGCGGGATATCTCCTGCCCGAGTCGACCTGGGCCAGTAAAGGCTGTGTCGGGTCACCCAGGGCATATCTGTCCTCTATTGCCATTGTCTCGGCCAGGTGGCCGGCATCTCTCTCTGGAGTCTCTGCCAAAGCATGGAGCCATGTCGGCACCCTTGTGCAAACCATGCGATGGCCTGCGACTCAATGACTTCTTCGTAGGAGTTGCGGATTGTGCCCACCGGGTCAGATACTCCCGGTCAGTTTCGTCTCTTCTTGCCCGCACATCGACAGTTGGTGAGGATGATTCGGCCTCTTGTACGTGCTAGAGAAGTTGCTGACGAAAGCATCGGAGAAGTCCAGCCAGCAATCAATGCTGTTCTTCTCCAGGTTATTCAACCAGATTCGGGCTGGTCCCTCCAACATTTGCGGTACAACGCACTGCCCATCTGCGGCTGCCACCAGCTATGCACAGCGGTGACATAATCTGTTAGCCAGTCCTCTGGCTTAGTACTTCCATCGTATGTCTTGGCACCGCGGGGAAGCTGGAAGTTCGGCACCGGTGCCTGCTTCATTATCCGGGGTCCAAACATGCAGGACCCGGTGGGCCTTGCTCCTCCAGGAGTTTAGACAGATAGATTCTTTCAAGCTTGTTGCGGACATCATGTGCCGGCAGCTGGCGTGCTCCCAGCCTAGCACCGAGTGCACCCTGTCGCCAGGTCCCTGAATCTTGTGCACCCGGCTCGCTCCATGGCCGAGTAACCATCGTCGTATCGGTTGGCAGCCTGTTCAGCATACCCGGTACCAAGTCATTGACGAGGTGGGTTAGGTGTCGGATAGCGAGGTGGCTGGCCTGATTCGCCGGGTTAACCCGACTGACTCTTTGCCTCCCTGGTGCGGGTGTGCTCCCTGACTGGCCTGACCTTGCCCGGCAATCTGCTTTTCGGCATAGACCGGATCATAAGCTTGCAGCTGTTTGTTTTTACCAGAGTTTACACTCCGGTTACGGCTTCTTCCGACATATGGCGACGAGGCCTGTCCCTTGGACACTGCCCCGGCACCCCATTCGAGTGGATGTACCGATCCACCTATATCCGGGTTAGCATTCCGGAAAGCTTCATTCTGGCGGTTGGCAATAGCTACCAGCTCGTTGACTCGGTCCTGCTGCCTACGACGAGCATCTCCGGATAAGTTTGGGTAACTCGGCTGCGGCTGCCTCTGCAGCCTAAGGTTCTTGGCGGGAGTGCTGTACTTCGGCCTATCCGCCGACACATGACTAGCAGTTTCTACTAGATTTGGCTCTAACCATCTCTAGCTATCTCGGAATTGAGGTCCTTGCCTCGGTTGCGCACCTCATCTATGCGACTAACAGGATTTGCTACTGGAGTAAAACCATGAGCCTTGTTATACTCACGGAGAAATGTCAAACTCTTGCCTGACTCGGGCCACCTCTAGAGCCTCCTCGAGTATGTCTTTGCATGCTGATCCAGCTCCGCTGAGCCAGAGCGCATCTGGACTCGAGCCACTGGGGTTGCCAGCTTCTCGATTACATCCTGAAGAGGACTCGGCGTCAACGGCAACACCCGATGTACGGCCTGCCGTGCAGTTCTCCGGCCTCTCCAGCGGCGGGCGTACCGTCCTAGTGGACCTGTTGCTGACCTGCTCCCAGCCGTGGCACCGCCGGTGGTACCAACGACTGGAGCGGTCATCATGACCTCTGCACAACTAGCATGGCGAGCGGTACGCCGGCCACGAGCTGCAGACTGCGGGAGGATCCGCAGCAACCTGCACCCTTTCGGGAAACCAGTAGGCAAGCTCGGTGGCGACGTACACCGTGAGCGAGCCGAACTCGATGAGCCAGCCGTTCTGGGGTATCGCGGCCTGCTACCGAAACAGCCGGCGTTGTCGCTGACGACGTTGAGTGAGCCAAACCTGTGGACGAGGCCACAGAGAACGCGCTCACCCGAAGCGATGAGGAGCCCGTCCGGATGAACCACCAGCCAGCGCCGCTACTGGCCCCACGGTGGGTGCCAACTGTCGTGGTGGTGCCGTGACAGATGCCATAGGTAGGCTTGAGTTGGGGCCGATGGACGCTGGAGGCACCGGGGAGGGCTAGCGCATGTAGAAGACGCACACCAGAAACACACACACACACGGTTTTACCCAGGTTCAGGGCTCTGTGAGGAGATAAAACCCCTACTCCTGCTTGATTGTTTTATATAGTGTATCACACTCGAGCTACACCGCTCCTTGAGCTATATATGAAGGACTATGATTGGGGTTCTCAACCGAGTCTTGGGATGGTACCCTGGCTCTCTGGTCTAGTGTGTTGTCTTATGAGGCAGAGTGTCTGGGCTCTAATGATCGTCTCCCCCTCCTCCCCGTAAGAGGAGCCCCTGGTGCTCCTTATAAAGGGAAGCCCAGGGCACACGCTAGGGCTGACGTAGTGCTGGCGTAGCCCGCACTATGGCCACGTCCGGTCCTCTGACTGCTTCGGTCATCCCTGCGTGGCCTGTCCAATCTATCAACTCCTATGCACTGCTCCCTGGTACACTTCGGTCAGCAGCATGGAGGACTGCCTGCCCATCCCATGACCACCGAGTCAAGGGTTAGGCAGCGCGTCCCATCGTGCTAAGTGGCAGGATGCCTGCCCATGATTGTAGGGACACGACGTGAGCCTTGACCGTCCACCGAGATAGAGCTCCACTTCTCCCGACCCGACACAGGCATGCCAGATACTTCATAACTCGGTTTCACCTTCCCTACACATAAGAAAAACAAAGGGGGCTCCGACATATAATCGGTATGATCCGACATCCGGGTATGTCGGTTAGCATTGACCCGGTCGACTCCGGGTACAGCAGTACGGTATGTCGGTTTGGGTTGACCCGGTCAACTCCGGGTCCACACATATTTCGTCATCTTGACCCTATTCGGGGTTTGCCCCCCGACATTCATCTTAGTCTGATGGTAACCCGAATAAGCGTCCAGAAAACATAGCATCTCTGAGCCGGCATTTGAATCAATGACCTGATCGATACACGGAAAGGCGAACGGATCCTTAGGACAGGCTTTGTTTAAGCCAGTGAAATCAATGCACATACGTAGCTCAGAGGTGTTTTTCTTTGGAACAAGCACGGGATTTTCCAACCAATCAGTGTGGACAACTTCACGAATGAATTTGGCGGCAGTGAGCCTTAGGATCTCCTTTCCAACCGCCTTGCGCTTCTCAGTTCCGAGCCGGCGGAGGCCTTGTTTGACCGGCTTAGCGTCCTTGTTGACTTTTAAGGAGTGCTCAGCATGTTTCCTCGGGACACCTGGCATGTCTGATGGTGACCAAGCAAAGATATCCCGGTTCTCACGGAGAAACTTGACAAGCTCGCCTTCCTATTTGTCGTCGAGACCGGCACCGATGATGGCCTTCTTTGTCGGATCATCCTTTGATAGCTTGATTTCTTGGTGTCATCCTTTGGCTTGAAGCTCAAGTCAACTTTGGAGGACGGCTTTTCAGTTGCCGGTATCTCATCGGGACCCATTGTCTTCTTGAGATCCTCCAACTCTTCCTTGCAGATTTCTTGTTCAGCATGGACGGCATTGGCGGGCTCACACTCCTTGGCTTTCTTGAAGTCTCCTTTGACTGTGATGATCCCATTGGGTCCCGGCATTTTCAGCTTGCTATAGATGTAGCAGGGCCGAGCCATAAATTTGGCGAAAGCCGGACGTCCAAAAATTGCATGATATGCACTTTTAAATGGTACCACCTCAAAGGAGACATCCTCAGTCCGAAAATTATCAGCTTTACCATAGGTGATCTTCAGGGTGATTTGTCCCATCGAAGAGGCTTGTCATCCCGGCACAATCCCATGAAACTTCACAGTGCTGTGGGTGAGTTGTGACTCGGAGAGACGCATCCTCTTCAATGTTGCGGCATAAAGTATGTTGATACTGCTTCCACCCTCCATGAGCACCTTTGTCAACTTATATTTGTCGACTATAGGGCTGACGACTAAAGCGTAGGTGCGCTTTGCAAGAACTCTGTCCGGATGATCGCTGCGATCCCACGTAATGGGTGTGTCGGACCAATCCAGATATTGAGGAGCTGCGGGCACCGTAGCATTGAGTTCTTGCCAAGCTGCCTTTTCTTTGCGAGAGGAATCTGTTGCCAGGTTGACGATGAGACTTTCGGCATGCTTAGGGAATTTGCTGCCTTTCTCTTTGGAAGCCACGTCATCCGATTCTGACGCAGCGTCCTCCTTCTCTTTGTCGTCCTTCCTGGACTTGCACTTGTTCCTTGACTTGCCGGCTTTGGGATCCTTGGCAATGTCCCGATTGATGTAACATTGTTGGAGCGTGTGGGAGCTCGTTCCATCCGGCCTCAGATGATGGACATAGGGGTTGTGCTTGATGTCATCATACTTCACTGCTGGCGGCCGGGATGATTGGTTGTTTGCCGGCTTCTTGCCCTGCCACTTGCTATTGCTTGAGCCGCCCTTACCAAAGCGGCGGCAACCTCGTGAGAAGGGCCGGCTTGGTCTTCAACTTTCTTTTCCCTGGCTCACGTCGGCGGTTTCACCATTCCCTGTTGTCATCATCAGTACGGCGTACTTGTTAGCACAAGCGAGCAAGCCCCCCAAGGTTTCCGACTCATCGCTGTAGATCATGAAGCGAAAAGTTGTCCCTTTCCTAAGAGACTGCTTGAAGGCATGGATCGCCTGAGTTTCTGAGACGCCTTCACAAGCGTTTTTGATTTCACTCCATCGTGAGACGAACTCACGGCTGGACTCGTTCTTTTGCTGCACACACCGCTGTAACTCGAAAATCGACTTTGGGCGCTTATATGTGCCCTAGAAGTGCTGAATAAAGACACGCTTCATGTCACCCCAGGTATGAACTGTCCTTTCCGGCAAACCTTCAATCCACATACGTGCCGTCCCAATTAACATCAGGGGCATAAACCGTACTGCGGAGTTGGCGCTGCCTTGGTATATGTCGCAGGCACTGACGTAATCTGAGAGCCAGGTCTCAGGATTAGACGTACCACTATACTTCTCCACCATCTTTGTTACGTTCGACAAAGTGGGAGGTAGTATTTGCTCTCTGATTGTTCTGCCAAAACACTTGGGGCCGAGGTATTGGGCATCTCTGGCCGACTTCCTCTCCTCGATTAGGCTTCTAACATCATTGGCTGATGGCGGTTTACCAACCGATTTTCTTGCCTTGGTTCTTCCCTGTGACGGCTTTGGCTCACCCTACTCGCATTATGCGGGGGGCTTGGAGTCCTTTGCCATCGTAGAGGGGGTATGTACTTGGAGGGGTTATCTCCCTCTTTGCGTGGTGGAGGTGGCGGTGCAGGTGGCATATGATCTCTGTTACCCTCCCTTCGGCGTGGATTTCCCCCCTCACATCGTCCCTCCTGACGGGATGGTGCCGCATTTTCCTTGCGAGGGTCCTCCTTTCACTCCCGGCTCCGATGCTCTTCCCGGCTTCGACCAGCCTCACGATGGCATGAAGAACCAGTCCGAGATTCCGCACCTCTAGGCTGCTTGTCCTTCGGGTCCTTGTCGCCGCCTTTGTTGTGGTTGCTTGAGCCGGCAGGGTCATCGTCTGGGTCTGCAGGTGCAGCAACCATTAGCTTCTTGGCGGTCGAGTTGCAAAGACGAGAGTCGTCAACAAGCCGTCCAGACTTTAGTTGCGAGTCGTTTTGCTGCTGTTGTGCAACCTCCAGTAGATAAGCCGAATATTTGAGGCGAGCGTCACGGTCCAACGACTTGTCGACATGACCTCCTGGGCCGCCTCCATGTTTTTGGCTGGGGTGTTGAAGTAACACAAATTGGTCACCGGGTCACGTCGGTGGTGGTACTTTCTCCAGACTGAATTGACATGGTCGGCTTCCCACTTGCTGTGGAAATCCAACCTCTTATGCAGATTTTTGTCGTGAGCCGGACGGAAGACATCGTCGGCCCCCTTTTCTCTCTGCTTCTGGATGAACTCCGTTTCCTTGTTTGTGATCTCAACCTCGCGCTCCGCTATCTGGGCTGCTGCTTCCAGCTCGGCGCGGCGCTTTTCCATGTCGGCTAGCGATGCGTTTGGAGAAAGTGGAGTTAGCAGTTGTTTGTACTTTGCCATCCTTTCCTCATGCTCCTTTTCTACTGCTTCGCCAGCCCTAACGTCAATGTCGTCTCCTGCAGCCGACAATCTACTAGTGCCCTTCATTGGAGCCAGCGTGGCACAAAATCCACCTTAAGATTTCCGGCTTCTGGAATTTTTTCTTCGCCATGGGCGGCTTTCGAGGTATTGGGGTCGTCCCTAGGACCAGAGACGTCACCCATCAAGACCTCGGCAGGGCGTCCTAAGCAGAATGCAACTTTCCGACTAAAATCGTCGGATTCTCCTTCAGATTCGAGGTCCTGCTCCATATGGGCAGTGTCCCCTGATCCGGCTTCTGAATCAACCTCGGCCTGCAAAGCAGGAAGGATAGACTCAGGTTCTGTCATCGACTCGTTAGAGCCGGATTCTCCTAAGATGCCGACAAAGTGGAAGTCCGGCGCCGCCATGTTGGAACTTGCATCGTCTTCAGAATCTTCATCGTCAGCACCGAAAGCCAGATCCATATTGGCGATCTCCTCAGAGTCCAGATCCAAACCCTCATCGAAGTTGCTTGGGTGGGTGGCGGGCAAGCTCGAGGTGAAGCCGAGATCATCCAAAGCCTGGGCGGTGAAGCAGACAAAGATGTCGAAGCCGCCGACAGAGACCGTTGACCAGCCGGCGGGATCCTCCTTTGCCGGCGTCCAAAAGCCGTCGTTGAAGACGTGGCCAGCTTCTGTCTTGTCGAAGTAGCTCACCAAGCCGACCGCGATGGTGTCGCCGAATCCACCCGTAGATCCCGGACGGAACGAAACCCCGGACATCTCTTGCCCCACGGTAGGCGCCAACTGTTGTGGTATTGTCGAATCTAGCCACGGCAGGGGTGCCCTCAAGCTACGTAGAGAGAGGGGTTTTGGAGATGTGGGATGTTTCAGCGATGGGATGACAAAGGGTTTACCCAGCTTCGGATCTCGCAACGGTGGCGAAACCCTACGTGCTGCTATAATTCACTATAAGGCAATATCGTCGATTACAGTGAAAGGTGGTTTGAGATCGTGCCCTAAGGCTTCCCATAGGCCAGCTTATAAAGGCGTCCAGACCTAGGGCTTACAGGAGGAAACCTAACCGACTAAGTACAGAGTTCTACTCTAATCCGGCCTGGGCCTTACCTTGTGAGCTAAGTCTTCCGCAACGCAGGCCGGCTTCTGGAACCTTCCCTTAGCCGGATAGGCCTCCTGCGCTTCATCATACTGGGCCGCCCGGTAAGCCGGATTCCGGCTTACCACCACTATGGGCCACCTTGGTATGCTGGCTCTAGTCTCCTTCGTGAAGGTACCTGTTCGGCATAACCCCAACATACATGCTACACCAGGAGCTGCCAGAGGACACAATAGAAGCACGACAAATCAGACGCCATGCCAAAGCATTCACAATAATCAATGGAGAGCTGTACAAACGCAGCATATCAGGTGTCCTCCAAAGGTGCATCGCACCTGAAGACGGCAAAGCCATCCTCCTTGAAATCCACGCCGGCATGTGCGGGCATCACGCCAGCAGTCGGGCCCTAGTCGCCAAGGCCCTCCGCGCTGGATTTTGCTGGCCCACGGCAGTCCACGACGCCGAGGACATCGTCAGGCAGTGTATCGGCTGCCAGAAATTCGCCACCAAGCCTCACGTCCCTGCATCGGAGCTGAAGGCGATCCCCCTCGCCTGGCCGTTCACCTAGTGGGGACTCGACATGGTGGGACCACTAAGGAAGTCCTCCCGCAGAGGACACACCCATCTTCTGGTGGCAGTCGACAAATTCACGAAGTGGATAGAGGCTGTGCCAATCACAAACTCAGCAGCTACATCCACTGTCAACTTCATCAGGTCTATCATCTTCCGGTTCGGTGTTCCTCATAGCATCATCACCGATAACGGAACAAAGTTCACCGACGAGGAGTTCCAAGACTTCTGCAAGGAACAAGGCATCAAGCTAAACAATGCCTCCGTCGCCCAACCACAGTCCAATGGACAGGTGGAAAAGGCAAACGGCCTCGTCTGCAGCGGCATCAAGAAGCGTCTCCTGGTACCACTCAAGCGTGCGGTGGGTGCCTGGGTGGAGGAACTACCTTCTATCCTATGGAGCATGCGCACCACGCCCAATAGATCTACTCAATATACACCATTCTTCATGGTCTACGGGGTAGAGGCCGTCATGCCACACGACCTGCGCTTCGACGCACCTCGTGTTGTAGCATACGACGAAGATGAAGCTGGCGCAACACTCGAGGATGACGTCGACTTGCTGGATGAAGCACGGGACATCGCGCTTGCCCGCACAGCAACCTACCAGCAAAGCCTTCAAAACTACCACAAACGTCGGCTACGCACAAGTCCTTCGTTGAGGGCGACCTGGTGTTTTGGCTCAACCAAAAGAAGGTGCACAAGCTCGCCTCCCCGTGGAGGGACCCTTCATCATCGCCGAAGTCATCGGCGGCAGAGCATATCGCCTGAAGCATGCGAAGACCGGCGAACTCTCCCGCAACCCCTGGAATGTTTCACATCTGTGACACTTCTATGCTTAGCACAACTATCAATAAGGCTATCCAGCCATCGATGTAATCCTTGAGACAATGTCTCCCAAATAAAGTGCAATGTTCCTCTATCTTCAGAGTCGATGCCTTATAACGTAATTGTCGTGGTATTGTCGAATCGAGCCTAGACAGGGGTGCCATCCGGCTAGGTAGAGAGGTGGGTGAAGGAGACGTAGGTAATTCCAGTGACGGGACGAGCATGATTTTACCCAGCTTCGGATCTCGCATTGGTGGCGAAACCCTATGTGCTGCTATAATTCACTATAAGGCAATATGAGCCGTTTACAATGAAAGTTAGAGCGTCCCCTGAGGCGTCCCTTAGGCCGGCTTATAAAGGCGTCCGTACCTAGGGCTTGCAGGAGGAAACCTAACTGACTAAGTTACAGAGTTCTACTCGAGTACCGCTTGGCCTTGCCTTGGGAGCTAAGTCGACTTCAATGCAGGCCGCCTTCTGGAACCTTCCCTTAGCCGGATGGGCCTCCTGCGCTTCATCATATTGGGCCGCCCGGTAAGCCGGATTCGGCTTACCACCACTATGGGCCACCCTGGTATGCTGGCTTTTAGTCTTCTTTGTGAAGGTACCTGTTCGGCATATCCCCAACAGTAATCGCCTCAGCGGCACCCGACACTCGGGAGCTGCGTTGTAGAGACTCAACAAAATAATCGCTCAGTGGCACCCGACACTTGGGGGCTGCGCTTTACAGGCTCAACAAAATAATCGCCTCAGCAGCACCCGACAATCGGGGGCTATGCTGTACAGGCTCAACAAAACAATCGCCTCAATGACACCTGACACTCGGGGGCTGCGCTGTACAGGCTCAACAAAATAATCGCCTCAGCGGCACCCGATACTCGGGGGCTGCACTGCGTAGGCTCGACAAATACACAAAGAATTACAGAGCTAAAGCTTGACAAACAAAATTCGAGTGCATCATGCATTCACAACAAATCACTCAATTTACATATTGTACAAGTATTTACAAAAGTCTGCGGAGAGCAACTAATCCGCAGGCTTCACCTTTGGGTCCTGCAACACTAGCTGATCAAGATGTAGCTCAGTATCGCACTCCAGCTTATTCATCAAGATAATGGCTGTGCTCTCTACAGCCCGATTGTGAGCTTCCATCGGTGTAGGCTCACCAACGGGCGCGGAGGGATTACTTCTATACCAGTCAAGCACATATACGGATGGCGTTTGCGTACAAATGCCAACGCATATGTTGCTCCACTGGCGAGCTGAGCGCGGACGAACCCCCGCGCGGCTTCACCGTTCCGAAACCTAGCCATCAGAGCAGCGAGGCCTTGCGGCTGTTCGTCTAGTGGAAACAAGGCTTTGTACACCAGCGACAACACAGACCTGCAAGATTCAACGAAGGATACTACCTGCGGCACACGATCTTGTAAGACAGCCAATACGCGGCCCTGAGTGCTGTCAGACCAGAAGGAGGTGGTGTCCCGTCCTACGTCTTCAGCAATGTGGTGGAGTCGACCGTTTACACGGTCGGTTTCGGCTTGAGCATCCAGCTGAACACCTGGAAAAAGAGCAAACAAATGCAGTCAAAACAAGAGGAATGGAAAGAAGGCTCGGGGGCTCACAGTCACTTACAAAGAAGGTCGTGGCTTGTTTTCTCCAGCTCATCAAGTAGGAAAGCCTCTCGCTCAGCGGGACGAGGTTGCTTGGGCCTTAGAATGGCCAAGACACCTTGAGTGGCCCGCAAGTTCTGCTCCAACCTGGTGCACCGCATTTGTAGCATCAAGTATCTATACTCGCCGTGGTCGCGGGTGCAAGGAGCGTCGGGTACGCTAGACGATCAGAGTGCACACCTGAGCGCGTGCACCTCCAGTTACCAGAGGAATACTTGTAGGATCAACCTGCCCATAAAACAAGCAAGGGACATAAGAGCCAGTCGCATCGACATCTGCAAACGCGCTTCCGCCCTAGTCCTTCAACGGACTCGAGGGCTGCGCGGCAAGTACAAAATAAAAATAAGCAGAATGAAACAATATCAGAAGGGCCCCCTGGCCAGCATTCATTACAATGACAAAAGCACACAGGATCAAGTTTTTATATATCTTCGGCAAAAGTACCATGATCCTACAAGCCTACGAACTACTGCGTGCTGGCAGATTTCTTCGACTTCTCTGCACGCTTGGCGGCCTGCTTCTCCAGGGTCTCCGTCAACCTCTGCGCAAGCTCGCGGGACCTCTCAGAGAAACTGCTAAGTAGCAGCAACTTAACATCGGACCCGCGGGGAAGCCCCAACACGGCCTTGTCAAAGTCGCCCTCGAAGCCGTGCCCCGATGACATGGATCACACGTTCGCTGGGAAACCCCAAAAGGAAGCTATGATGTAGTAAAGTAGCAGTTTCCCTTGATTACAAAACCAAGGTTGTCAGATCCAGTAGGACTTGGAGAAGGCTTAGCGAGGTGTCAATCTACTCTGGCGCTTGTAGATTAACGCGGACTTGCACACAATCACAAACAAGTACTTTGCCCCAACAAAAAAGAGAGGTTGTCAATATCTCCGGCTTGCCGAACACAAAGGATTAATTGTGCAGATGTAAAATATGATGAGAGTGAAATATGACCAGCGAGAAAATTATGATGAAAAGCTATTAGAACGGTTGTAAACAATGTAGGAAAATAGGACCGGAGTCCACAGATCACTAGTGGTGTCTCTCGAAAAGATATACATGATGGGTAAACAAATTATAGCATGGCAATTGACAGAATTGTGGGCGCATAACAATGCTATCATAAGAAAATAGTTCACCGCTTCATCAAATATGGGCATTACGTCAAAATACATAGACCGTTATCCAACTGCGTCTATGACTAATAATCCACCTCGGGATCGCTATCCAGCATGTCACCCAGAAGTATTAAGTTGCAAGCAACAGATCATTGCAATAAGCAAAGTGCATATATAGGCAATGTGAATAACACAAGGAAATCACACCGCTGTTTTCTCTCTAGTGGCAACAACACATCTCTAGTCTTGATCGTTTCTGTCAACCCGAGCTCAGACAAAGAGAGGCATGAACCCACTATCTAGCATAAATACCCTCTCTAAAGACACTAACAATTACTTGGCCAAAGCATCCACTAGCATCGGAGAGCATGCAAGATCATAGATAGAACATAACATATAGATAAACAAAAGTAATGATTTCCACAATTCATCGGATCCATGCAAACACAATCATGTAGCAGTTACAGATAATATGATCTTGATCATGATAGGCAACTCACAAGATCTAAGCAATGGAGTACAAGGAGAGACAACCATCTAGCTACTGCTATGGACCGTAGTCCCATGGTGGACTACTGACGCATCACTCCGGAGGCAGGCATGCTGGTGTAGATGCCTCGGTGATGATTCCCCTCTCCGGCAGGGTGCCGGGAAGGGCTGCAGAACCCTCCCAAACTAGGGTTGGCGATGGCGGCGGCCTCAGACGTCTTCTGGAAAATATGATCGGGTACTTAGGGTTTTTGGGTCGAATACAAATTTATAGGCGAAGGGGCAACTCGAGACGATGCCGGAGGGCAGCAGGTGGGGCCCAGGCGCCAGGGTGTGGGCCATGCTTGGGGGGCGTATGGTCCCTGTGGGGCCCCCCAGGTGTCCTCCTGCCCCTGTACTTGTTTCCTCATGAAAATAATTCACGTAAATTTCCAGCTGATTCCGAGAAACTTCCCCGAACAACTTTTCTGAAACAAAAAGACAACAGAACACAGGAACTAACACTGGGCATCTTGTTAATAGGTTAGTTCCATAAATCATGCCAAAATGATATAAAAACATTAAAAAATATGTGGCACTGATATATAATCAAGCATGGAACATAAAAAATTATAGATACATCAGAGACGTATCAGCATCTCCAAGCTTAATTGCTGCTCGTCCTCGAGTATGTAAATGATAATAGAATAATTTTTCAAGTGACATGCTACCAACACAATCTTGATCAAGTAATCATGTAAAGCATATGAACTGAATGCATTGATCCAAAACAATGTTTCATTGAATGAAACAAACAATGATTAACCAGGTGTAACATCTAAGAAAGAATTAACTAGAAAAGAGTACTTTGGAGATTTAAAAGTATAACACTTGACAATGATTGATATCTCACAAAGCAATATTATTTCGGCACACAGTTTGGCCAACACAAAGGAAGATTTAAGTTTTCAGCAAAGAGCTTCAACTTGCAACATATTTATCTCAAGATAACATGAAGTAAAACTTGAACCAAAGTTGACACCAAGTGATTGCTTGAGGGGTAAAGAAGGACGAGCAAGACTGACTCAACATAAAAGTGAAAGAAAGGCCTTTCGCAAGGGAAGCAGGGATTAATCATGTGCTAGAGCTTTTTATTTTATTTTTTTTTGACAGAAGTAAAACAATTTTGAGATATGCATGCTTTCGTCAACGACTTCACAGTAAAGAAACTAGCTAGTCCCCTATTTCAAGCAAGGCTTTTAGACTTTTGAGAGCGGCTGGTACTTAGAGGAATGAGGTCACTCCTCGTTCTCCTTTATTTCACCACTAACCAATGTTTGACTGATTTCTCAGGTTTACACTGCGCGGAGGAGAATGGTGGGCTATATTTATATTTTGCTTAATCCGCTCTCGGCAAATTTAAGTGAGCACATAATCCATCCTCACCGGGTGAAGAGGGGGGAAATGACCTTGCTTGTCACAGGTTATATTTAGCTTCCTTCTGCTTCTTCATGAGCTTAAAAACAGAGGCACACAAAGTAGAATTTTGAAAGTTTTAAAGATAGCACATGAAATATTTACTTGGAGTGGGAAGCAAATACCACATGTAGGTAGGTATGGTGGACACAAATGGCAAAGATATTTGGCTCAGGGATTTGGATGCACGAGAAGTATTCCCTCTCAGTACGGAATTTTTGGGCTTAGCAGGATATCAAGCAAACACGTAACTTAAAGTTGGTTCAATGAATGACTACAGATATACATTATGCATAACCACTAGACTTCACACCGTCTACCTTGTTAGTCAAACCAAATCTTTGCAAAAAGAATATCTAGACTTTGAGAGCTACCAAGCAGGACAAGCACCACAATTTTAAAGTTTTACGATAGTTCTTTACTAATCTATTCTTACTAGATGATCCACAAGTTTAAGCATTAATCTACTTCATATCTCTAAACAATTGACAAGTATCAAAGATTCAAGACAATGATCTACAAGATTAAGCAGCACTTTTCACACTTCCTGGCTGATAATTTCCATTCGACCAAACACCAATCAACTTATTTGAAACAAAACTAAAAGGGTGAAATAACAAGAGCATTACTTCCTAACTACAAAAGCTAACATCTCTGAACAAGAGCTAGAAGCAAAAATAGCAAAACCTACACGCTCAACACATATAAGTGAAGAACAAGAGTGTTTACGAAAAAGCGGAGCGTGTCTCTCTCCGAAAAAATCATGCATGGATCCAATTTTTTGCAAAGAGCAGAGAAAAAAACACAAACAAACTGAAAGTAAAAACAAACTGACGCTCCAAGAACAGCACATAATGTGTAAAGGAATAAAAATAGTACCATGAGAGAAACCGATGATTGTCGATTAAGAAGGGCATGCCTTGGGCGTCCCCAAGCTTAGACGTTTGTGACTTCTTGAATATTTCATAGGAGGGTCCATGGGGAGCCTCCCCAAGCTTAGACTTTTATCCCTTCTTGATCTTCCTTCATCACCTTGCACTTGGATACTTGAAAACTTCCTTCACGCAAAACTTATAGCAACTTCACAGAGGGGTTAGTCCACAAAAAAAATATCATCCTTCAGTTCCAAAGCACATATCGAGAACTTATTTTTTTAAACATTAGATACTGTCACAAAGGTCTAAGTGAAGATCTAGCCTTGAAAAGAACTTCACTTTGCCCGTGAAAGAAGCAATACAAAACTAAGGACATAATCCGTCAAAAACAGAACAGACTGTAAATATGAATTTTTTCGGGGCACTTCTGGACCTCAAATCAGAAAATTTAAAACTAGAGAAAGGTAGAGAAAACCCTGATGCTTGTTGTCAAAAATTTGCATCCACACTGACGTTCTGTGATTTTTTTGATTTTCGAACAGTGAAGAACAGAAATCTGTTTCTGGACAGCAAACTCACCAATTAGTTTTCCTCTCTTTAGAGGCTATTCTTGGCACCAAAAATCAAAAAGAAATACAAGGAAGTTGTTACAGAGGTAACGTCACCGAAACTCAAAGAAACCTAAAAGAAACAGAAGGTAAAAATAAAATGGGTTGCCTCCCATAAGCGCTTTTCTTTAATGCCTTTTAGCTAGGCAAAAGGGAAATTCAAGTTTGATCAATCTTATATTTACTAATTGGAGGCACCATACCAGCCTCCATATTGATCCTGGAAACTACAAGTTATATCCATCCGATCTCCCACAAATTCATCTACAACCGTTTGATTACGCACGGTCCCGCTGTGACCCCTCTCAAATATCTCTCCTCCCTAAAAAATTCTAATCGAGATCTGGCGTCCGGCGAGATCGAGCTTCGTGTGGTAGAGACGTAGCCTCGATCTGCCTCCTGTGGCGTCATACGCTCATGCAGGTCGTGCCGTCGTGCGCCTCTCTCCGGCCAAGATTGCGCTATTTGACCTCTGCCGATCAGCCAGCTTGGAGACATCAGCGACAGCAGTAATTATGGTGATACGAGGTATGCAACGCCCTCTGCTCTTTCTATCAGATTAGCTTCTAGACTAATCAGACTGATCCCATCACCAGCTATCTCCTACATAATTTAATCAAACAATCAAATTGCATGTGGCATTACATACGATCCTTGGTCATCCGGTGATCAATATGGCGAACTCAACTACTGGGCTA
>QRDG01001962.1:600000-925382 GCA_012064385.1 Puccinellia tenuiflora
TGACGACTGTTGTTATCATTAACAGTGATGGAACCCGAGGATGATAAGAAATTACCAGTTGGCAGATTGGTGCACAAACCAAGAGAAGGTGGCCATGATTGTGGTATCATCCGAACAACTGAGAACTTCTCACCGCGCTTTTGTTGCACACTATGGCATAGGTCATGCCCGAAGATCAGTGATGTTCCTGCACGAGTGCAGCTAGGTGGTGGCCAGGGTGCCATTGTACTCACATTAGGCCCAATATTGAACTCCATGTATGCGTCAGGCAGCAGCCTCGATGACGTCTTGATACTGTGGCACAAGCAATCGGTTGAACAGGTGGGCGACCATGTAAACAGCTCTGGAACAATCAACGGCACAAGTGGCGGCTTTGGCGAATTCCTTGGAGACACCTTGAGGACTGTGTGCACATTCCATGGACTCACATGCATGGGGTCTTCTCTGTTGATGCTGTGATTGGAACCACCCGACAAGCAGATGGCGATCGTCGATGAAGTGTAGCCTATGGCATCAACGTCTAGTGCCCTGTCGGCAACAATAGGTGCAGCGAGCTCAGAGAGAACATCGCCAATGGTCGTGGATGAAGTTTTTGTTGTAGACGAGATGAGTTCGGACACTGATTCATCATCATCGTGGCTTGGACATTCCGCCAAACAGGTGGTGGGCGCTGAAGCAGTGAGGTCAACAGCAGCAAAGTCGACTGCCTCTTGGATGTCCTCGATCTCTGTAGGGGAAGGGAGCATGGTGGAGACTGTAGTTGGTGATCTTGCGGGCGATGGAGTCGTTGCCACGCTGGTGTTGCCTCCCAGGCATATCGTCGAGCAGGTTGAGGGCGTCACGGAATTGAAGTCCATCTTGTGTGTTGCAGTTGCAACCACTGGCTCGGGATCCAAGCAGCAACTCTCAGAGACGCCGACGATGTAGTCATAGATACGACGGGCTCCCGGCGTGAGTTCGTCCTTGGTAGCCGCCCTGGAGTCGCATGTTGATGTTGAGGTAGAAACAGCCGCCGCTGGGGTCGTGGTGGAGATGGCGCTGCTCGTAGCGTGCGTTGCCGTGCTCGAGGATGGTGCAGAGGAACTCCCGATGAGGAAGTCGTAGTGACGCCGGGCCCCCGGGCTGAGGCCATCGCGGGAAGCAAACTCATCGGAGTTGCCGACGATGTAATCGTACATACGCCGGGCCTCCGGGCTGAGGTCGTCACGCGAACTGGAGGTGGCGCCGCTCGGGGCGCTCACGGGCGCGGTCGAGCGCGTAGTTGAGGGAGCCGTCACCGCAGCTGCCGGAGCACGGTGGTGTAGAGACGAGGTAGAGTTCATCGGAGAATAACCCGACGCGGTCTCCATCTTGTTCACCAGCGCGAGATATGCATCATACTCCCGGTCGCAGTCCTCCGGATCAGCCAACACGAATTCGCGCCACGCCTTCATGACCTCTCCATGGATTTTGGTGGTGGAAGAAGAAATTGGGCGAAAATTTTGTGAAATTTTCGGGGAGGGATCGATTGGCTCTTATACCAATTGTAAGAGACCACTAGTAATTCTTCTCAATTTCTACTAGTTCGGATTACAAACTCGAATTCCAGAGGAACATTGGAGAAGAAGGGTGTGGATCTAGTCTAGGAGGAAGAAGAAGAACAACACACACGCCACGCACGCACACCAGCCCTCGGCCGAAGCCGCCGTCCAGTCTTTCCGTTCCAAGCCAACTCCTTCTGGCTGCTTTCCTGGGCATATATTTGCCCTCCTCGACCAGCTCCCGAGCAGGCCTGGCCCAAGGAGGCGGCCCACCAGACAGCCCAACAGTGAGTGGAGAGAGGTCGCTGACATAGAGCTCCCACAGCGTGGCGCTAAATCGCCGACGTCAGGGTGATAATCCCATTCGATAGGTAGTTACTGGAAACCACCCCGGACGCCGGACGCAAGGTAGAGGGAAAGCCTTCAGTTCATATACATGGACACGTTGCTGGAGATGGTCATCCTTCGTCAGAGATGTGCCGGCGGTTACCCAGCAGTTTGTTGCGGTGGCTGATACATAGATACTCCTACCAAATAGACAGGTTCCTGCACACAAGCACGTCGGACGTCGCAGACATATTCAAAGCAGTCGCTGAACAGAAGCAGCAGCACCGCCATCATCCTCCAGTTAATACTAATATCCTTTGTGTTTAACCATTCAAATTATTATTGTAACAATGTTGTTCAATGTTCTATAATATCGAGATTAGCACGTACTGAGTAGTGTGACCATGGGGGTGCTAGAGCTTATCCTTACTCCTTCAAAATATTTAAGCTAGACCATGATCGAAAGTATGGCTGTTTTTCTGGGAAGAATGTGGACCGGCAAGCTTGCAATTGAATTAACGTCGACATTTATCTTTATATTTCTCAGGGTCTAACCTGTAATTTTTATCCTGTGTTTCACAAGACTGGAATCGCGGTCCATGGACTGGCACATGGGAGGTCAATTGCCTAAGCTGAAGGTAATTGTAATTTTAGGATTGTGAACGCGATTTGGTTGAATTTGACAAAATCAGCGATGTGCTCTATCACAGGAATATACTTATTTTTATTTGATCATAAGTATCTGCCATTAATTTTCAAATGTAGTAAGCGAATATGATTATCACTATCCTCATTAAATAACAAATCACTGCCGCAAATCAAAATGATTCAATAACAAATAATTATGTCATTGTCCTGTTCATTTTTTTATTCAACTAGGGAAAAGCCTCAATGAAATAGATGAACATCCCGCACTTCCCTAAACAAAACTTTTTAGTCTTGACCTCATTATGTAATTCAAATATTGAATATGACTTTACATGGTAAAATGTCAAAATGATTCATTCACTTATGAACATCCGAGATAGTAAGTCTATAACTTTTCTACACATCATATTATATTTATATTAAGAATTGAAAATTACTACTAATGGAGCAATGTTTTGAACTAAATAATGTTCTTTTTAACAAAAAAAATTATCAAATATGATATACCGTAAATCTAGCCGCGCAAATGCGCGGGCCATCCAGCTAGTTACATAATTAAAGAAGGGGAAACATCATGTATTCGACTATATCAACAAAGCTCATGATCACAACGAAGATCACATCATGAGAGAGAAAGATAACCACAGAGCTACTTGCACAAGCCACAGCCCCGACGAGGGACTACTCCCTCCTTATCACGGGAAGCAGCGGTGTCGATAAAGATGGCTCTGGAGGTCGATCGTCCCGGCAGGGTGCCGGAACAACAACAATCTGTCCCCCGAAACTTGGTTTCGCTCCCGACGGCGCTATGTTCTGCTTCTGGAAAAACCCTCCGGGGGGTAGGGTTTTCTCGACGGGACGAACAAGTAGTCCAAAGGGCGGCCCCGGGAGATTTTCTAAGGCCAGGGGCGGCCCTGGGCCACGGCCCCCCTTCAGCCCGCGGCTGGCACCTGCCGAGGGGGAGGGGGTCGTCTGGGCCTCCCCTGGACCTGCCCTTCTGGAACCCAGGGTTTTTAATTATTTCTGATTTTTTGTAATTTTTCACATTTTCTGAGCACTTTCATTTTTGGGCAATTTCTGCAATTCACAGACAAAACAGACAGAAACTGACACTTGGCACTGGGTTAATAGGTTAGTCCAGAAAATATTATAAAACCATAGTAAAACATATAACAATGGCATGAAACAAGCATGGAACAATCAAAAATTATAGATACGTTTGAGACGTATCACTGAGTGGCCCGAAAGTTCAAAAAATTCTCTTGCTAAGATATGGAGAATGTATGAGGATAGTGAGAGTCGCCATATCACTAGTAGGAAAAAGCCTATCACTGGCGAACCAGTTTTGGCTATCGTTGGCGAACATGCGGTTCACCAGCGCTACTATCGCCAGTGGTAACAGCTTACCACTGGCGAACATGTAAGTAAGTTACCACTGCCGAATCAGATATTTGTTCGCCAGCGGTAGCCCACGTACCACTGGCGAACATCTTCTTTGTTCGCCAGCGGTGTATTTTCTGAATTTTTCTGTATTTCTTTTTGTACATTCATATTACAGCAGTATATATAGAGCTACAACAGCAGTATAGCAGAAATATTTGACAAAATCAGTACAAATACAGAATTTCCAAAACAGTATAAGTAGACAAAGTTGATCACAATCATAGTTCATCATATTATTACAATCTGAAATAGCAACAAGTGTCCAAATATTAGAATTCGAAATAATGAGACTGTCGTTATCTCTTCAACCATCAAACACAATGATGCCGTCATCATCTCTCGGGTCTTGACCGTCGTCTTGAGAGAACTCAGAGTCACTGTCAGCGGTCCTGTAAAATACGTTAATGTCGGTATCGCCGTGGTCAAGATAGAATAAGCACCTCCTACCGGCCTCCATCCCATAAGCCCGTACAAGGGCTCTCCAACGAGGGCAACCGAAATAGGTTCGGCCTGCCTCGTTGGTGACACGAACTATGAAGTCTTTGGCCTTGGTCATCTGGACGAGAGTGACCTCAAATGTCCCTTCCTGACAAATGTCTTTCCTGACATGCTTCATGAAGTCCCTCCTTGCACTGCATGGGATGGTCTGGCCAAAAGATAAAAACCAAATCATGAAGCATGCATGTGTACATTATTTAACTCAACGAGATAATCATGTAGTGAGAGTACTTAGCAGTTAGCAACAAAGATTAAGTAGTCCCATATAGTAACAAGCACACAATTGAAATTCAAATAATATACTATCAAAGCTTCAAAGTCCGTTGGGAGCACTATAACAAACTTCTTGTTTTTGCATCTAGCATAGCCACAACTAGCACACGGGGTATTCATTTCCTGCAAATATCAATCGTCACATAAACAATTCATAACACATTATAAACTATTTGTGACATGAAGAGGTCAACTGTAGGCGATACTATAAGTAATTAACTCAACTGTACGGCCACAATAATCATCGGCATTCTCGGAGAAAGACTAAAGTAAACAGAAATGATTTGGATGTGTGCCTCATACTTAGATTGGACACACAAAAGTTCCAGGGATGGTGCGAGTGAGCCAAGTAGGATGCACGATGTGTATTCGTGCATATCACAAGGCTCATGAGCGCCATCCCCGGGATCACATGGTGTCACTTTATTTTAATCATCGGCATTCGAAGAAAAAGACTAAAGCAAACAGAAATGATTTGGATGTGTGCCTCATAGTTAGGTCGGACTCATATTCCTGTGATGGTGCTAGTGAGCCAAGTAGGATGCACAAGATGTGTATTCATGCATATCACAAGGCTCACTAGCTCCACCACGGATCACGCAGTGTCACTTCATTTTTAATCATCGGCATTCGAAGAAAAAGACTAAAGCAAACAGAAATGATTTGGATGTGTGCCTCATAGTTAGGTCGGACACATGTTCCCGTGATGGTGCTAGTGAGCCAAGTAGGATGCACAAGATGTGTATTCATGCATATCACAAGGCTCACTAGCTCCACCACGGATTACGCGGTGTCACTTCATTTTAATCATCGGCATTCGAAGAAAAAGACATGGATTAATGCCTCATACTTAATCATCGGCATTCTAAAAACGAACATCAATAAGTGCCGCAATAATTAAAAGCATGCAACGTGATAAAGTATTACTTACACGATTCATTAACCCTAATAAATAGAATCATAACCACCATCACCACCACCACCACAACAACATCGTATACAACCACTATATCGATCACCACGACCACCATCACAACATAACAACCACCATCACCGTCACCACCACCACCAAAACAACATCGTACACAACCACTATCGATCACCATGACAACCATCACAACATAACAACCACCATCACCACCACCACCAAAACACCACCACCGCAACATCACAATCATGACAATTAAGTCACAGGAGAAAAACAATACTGAAAATACAATTTTCACCATAGAGGCATTTTCACAAACACCTTAGATACAGGGTCGAACGGAGAACCAAACCTTTAGGTTGCTCGGGCGCGAGGAAGAGGAGAGCTCGGTGGGCGTGAGGAGGAGGGTGGTGGCGTGGACGACGGCGAGGAGAGGTGCTAAAAATTGTTTTGTTGTGAAAATGTAGTATGGAGATGTTTATGAAAAGTACTTGGTGTCCTAGTACTCTGTCACGCCAAACATACCATGTGCGACCACATTACCCCCATATGGGACGGGGCTTAGTCGATTAGCTTGCTTGTCTTAGTATGGGATGCCTCAATAGCGGAGATGATCCGTTTCATGAGGGGCTGGTTCGGTGACCTCCCCTAACCTGGGTCCTCCAACATAGTGGGGGAAAGAAGGATTGCTGTATGCACCGCCGTGAAAAACTATGAGTCCTGACACCCAGGGCTTTGATGGGAGACCGGACTGGGTGTGGGTGGAATGTTCATAAGGACAGGGTCCTATACTAAGATGATCAAGTGAAAGGCTACGGTCGGGAACCCGTCGTGACATACACCTTGTATGGCGGGATGTTGCCCACACGACGAGTCTTCCGGATGGTGTGGGTAAAGTGTACAACCTCTGCAGAGTGTAAAACTATTCGAATAGTCGAGTCCGCGGTTATGGATAGTTGGTGGGCTGTACTCCGACCTTGGTGCAAGTCTTTGAGTTTTCAAAACAAAAACAGAGGTGTTTTGTGCACCCATACCAAAGGGCCGGTATGGGATTGCCGGGAAAGGAAGGACCATGACGGGCTATGGTCAAACCAGAAGGAGTTTTAGAGACGAAGCATGACTTCTTTTTTTTTTTGAGAAAAATGGAACATTCTTTTCTTTCCTTTTTTTTCAACAAGGATATGGAGATATCTAGGTTTTCTAAAGACAAAGTTTTTCAAACAAAACAAACTTAGAGCTTCCACCAGATTTAGTTATGCATCTATAGGTTCTCCCTTGTTTCTTATTGGGATGGTTTGCGAGTACATTCAAATGTACTCATATTGGTTTCGTCCCTGGCTATTTACTTGGTCAGAATATCAGAAGCAGTACGAGGAAGAAGACACCATCGGCTATGCGAAACTAGGACATTCTCCCAGTCAGTTGCCTGTAGGGTTTTGGCAAATGATTTGGGCTCCGCGCTATTTGATGTTTTCCGCTGCAAGTACCTGCTGAAGCTTATGACTTCAATTAAGTAAGTATAATTATTCGGTACATATGGATGTTCTTTTGATACCAGTTTGATTGTGCTCAGCGACACACTGATCATGGGATCGCTGATGTTGTAGGCACAAGGGTACTTCGGATAGCTAGTCCGGGGTACCCACGGACTTGGTATCAGAGCCATCCTGACTGTAGGAAACCCTAGTTAGGATGGACGTTAGTTAGGAAACTATATTGTGTTAAACCATTTAATTCCAAATTTATTTTAAAATGAGATGTAATCCTCTAATCTCTTCGAAATTTCAAAATCTTACCCTTCTACTTTCAAAGGAATTCAAAGGCATTTTTCTATTATCTTGTCCCCATTCACAACTATATATATATTTGACGATATCCACAGTCGAGACCTAAGTGACTAGTGTCCAAAAGAAGATTAAGCTTCACTCTCGAGACATGTTCTAGCAAGGCGTGCTAAGAGATGCAAGAGAATATGCAAGTCTTCGCATTTGAAGTGATCTCAATGCTAAGAGTTCTACAGCAACGAGATGAAGAAGTCTTCGAGATACCCAGAGTCCACACAAGCAAGACATCTACTATGTCAAGAAAGAAATAAGACCTAGTTGTTGTTGCTGCCTAGGACTTAATCAAACGGCTGACCTTGTTTCCCCTTGGACTCGCAATTTTGCAGTCGCCAGGAACCAAGTTCTCAGTTGCTTGATTTATGTGGATATTAGGTCATCTCAAGAAGCTAGCAGATGAAGATCACCCACGACTAAGAAGGTTCTTCCGAAGGCCTCGCATCCACGATTTTTCGAGACAATACTTTGTTAGCAACTTCACTGCTCCGACTCAACATCAATAGTTCACACTACACAAGTTGAAGCATCGATACTCTCAACTCTCCCCGCTGAAGACAAATGAAGGCTTCAACAACCATGACCAACTAAGACCCCTAGGACCCCTAGGTTGAGCTAACCCGTGTATTACGAGTATAGGGCGTCCTTTGGTAATAAACGTGCCTTGTGTGTTCTATGATTGATTGTTGAGTTGTTGTTTTTGAGTTGTGTGTTGCTTGCATGCCTTTTTGGCCGCACAAAGGAAAACCGCTTCTTTTCCTTCACAAAAAAAAAGTTTGGCCATCTCGGCCTTATATATATATATATATATATAGGGCAGGACTAAACAGGAACCTACCCTTAAGAGGTTCCTATTTAGCTTAACTAGGAACTATACCTAATTGGGGTTGGAACAGGTTCGGGACCCAACCCCCGTCCAGACCAAATAAACTTCCCCGATCCCCACGTCCCGACCCACGCGCCGACCCGCAGAAACCTCCCCCGATCCCCCACTACCTTCATCGTTTGCCGGCGCCGGCGAGTGAGCGGCGGCCGCGGCCGACGTGAGGGAGCTGGCGATGGAAATGGCGAGGGACCCCGATCCCCCACCACCTTCTTCTCCGCTGGCGCGGCCGAGCGAGCGACGGCGGCAGCCGGCACGAGGGAGGGCCGCGGCGGAAGCGGCGAGATACCCACCGCCTCCTTCCCCCCTAATCCGGTGTGGGCTAGCGAGCGGCGACCGCGGCCGATGCGAGGGAGCCCGCAACAGAGGGGTCGATCTATCCGGCGAGAGAACCTTCATCCTCCCTTCCCCCGGCCTCCTTCCCCCCTAATCCGACGCGGGCGAGTGAGCCGCGGCCATGGCCGACGCGAAGGAGCCCGCGACGGAGGCAACCTCCTTCTACCCCCTGCGCCTCCTGCACCTCCTTCACGGCAACCTCTCATGGCGGAACAGTCAACACCGCCGGGGTGCGCCAAGCGCCCGGGCGTGCAGTATGTCGAGGTATTGCTCTCTCTCCCCTGCCATAGGCATGTACTCTGCGCTACCTTGTTTGCTAAAAAAAATTGCGGTCCACATGTTGTGTATGGTGAAGTTTAGTTAGTTCAGTGTTTGTATAATTATCCTTGAATAAACACACCCGGTGTTATGGAAGATCACATGTACTCTGTGCTACATTGTATGTTAAAAAACTGAGGGTCCACAGTTGTGTAAGATGAAGTCCAGATAGTTCAATGTTGTATATTTGTCCTTGAAAATAAACAATATGGTAGTTCAAAAAAATGTGTTAGCTATAGAAGTTCACATGTAGTTCCAGCATGAGTTCATAGCTCTGAAACTACTACACTGTATCGTGACATTGAAAATTCCCCCCGGGTGTCGCAGGGTGATCGAGATGATGTTCGCAAACGCATGAGGGGCACAGATGAGCATGAGGAGATACTCTGCTGGTCAGGGCCAACCCCGCCATTCCGATCACCTATTAGTGATGTTGGTCCAATACGTGTTGTTGATCCTGTGTTGCGTCTTCCACGATGTGGGGTTCCCTCTGGTAACTGTGGCGCCAAGGTGGATAAAACTTGCAGCAGTGTACCTGCAGGAGTTCATAATCGTAAAAAACTTACAGATCAGCAGCAGCACTCAAATGGGGAACATGGGGATGGGTCCCAGTTCAGTAAATTCCATGAAGCAATTCCTATACAACTATACATGTCAAGCATGGATCATGAAGAGGAAGAAATAATCAGTTGGTCTGCCCCACAAAAAACTCCAAGCTCGCCTATACAACATGAGAAGCCTATAGGTGTTGTTGATCCTCTATGCCAACTCCCGCGCAGACCAATTGGCGTGACCTTCGAGAAGTCCAGAACTGGTCCTGATGAAGTTCCTTTGGTTTGGAGCTATGTCACTATAGGAGGCTCGAGGAAAAGACCGGTTGATGACAGTGAGGAATGCGTTAGTGACAAAGAGACTGAGGCAAATGATGCAGGAGGGGAGCAGTCCACTGGTCTGCCTGGCAAGGTTCTGAAGAATGTAAGGTCAAGTAAGCATCCTCCAAAAAAACATAGAACCCCACATTCTGCATCAGAGCATCGAGGACAAGATGCTGGTTGCCATGCCAACAACACTAGTACAAGTCATATGCCCCCTAGGGATCCATTGCTCCATAAGCCAATTGTCACTCCTCCTTGTCCAATAAATCCTTTGCAGCGACAAACACCTACGCCTCTACGGACATACAAACATGTAAGATTTTCTGGTGCCATTCACATGTAACTTCTCCATATGTTACTACCCTCCTTATATATTTTTGAAACATGGAAATCTATGCAGGCCACGGAGCTCCCGGACCATCTGATACCAACCATTGGTCAACAGTTCGAGACCCAAGATGAAGCCTATGAATGTTACAACACTTATGCAAGGCATACAGGGTTTGGTGTGAAAAGGAGCCAGAACAACAAGTATCGGTGGTATCTTCGATGTGTCCGAGAGGATAAGCATACAACAAGTGTTGTTGATGGTGAGAGGCTGCGAGATAGGGGGAGCCAGAAGGTTGGCTGCAAAGCATGTATCAGCTTGAAAGTAAGGGCAGATGGTACCTGTGCTGTCAAAACAATTGTGTTTGAGCACAACCACCCCCTTGTGATGAGCGAGTCGATGCTCGTTTTCTTGCGTTCACACAAAAGAATCGACTCAACACTGCAAGATTACATAAGGGACCTCCAGTTTAGCAATGTCAGGCATGTTAACATTATGGGGATACTTACCAAGCTGTGTGGTGGCCATAATAGACTGGGCTGCCACGAAAAGGATATATTGAATATGTAAGTACCATATATAGACCCAATAAACTCCCTACTGTTGCCTCCCTGTTAAAAACATTGGTGCTAACTTGCTTTCAAAATCAAATTCCCAGGAAAGCTGAAAATGTCCGCCGAGAGTCCGCGGACGATGTCCAGAAGATGTTCAAGTTTTTTGAAGAAATGAAATCAGAGAATGACAACTTCTACTACGATGTGCACGTTGATGAAGACAAGAGGATCAAAAATATTTTCTGGGCAAACGCAAGCTGCAGAGCTGCGTATGCAGATTTTGGCGATTGTGTCACTTTTGATGCAACATACAAGTCCAACAAATACCACATGCCTCTGGCGGTATTTGTCGGGGTAAACAACTACTTGCAATCGTCCATATTTGGTGTTGCATTAATGGGTGACGAAGCGGTCGACTCCTTCAAGTGGGTTTACAGCACCTTCTTGAGGTGCATGAAGGGGAAACAACCCATTTGCATTTTAACAGGTATTTCAAAAAAAAAAGAGGAGAAGTTCATTACTGTCATATTCTGAAGTTAGTAGTAACATCCCAAAAATAACCCCTTTTTAATTTCATGTTTGTTTTTAATTATTGCATCATCATGACATCATCTTAGTGGTTGCATTTGTGGTTTTGCAAAAATAAAAGAAATCAAATAAAAATGAATTGCTTTTCCATGTGTTATCACATGCAATACTATTTTCTAAATTGCAAAAACAAATAATCTAACAACCAAAAACTATTTTGGACAAAGCAAATAAAAATGTTATCTTGGTTTTGCAATTTAACCAACATTTTATGTTGGGGAAAAATCAAACCCTAAAATTTTATTGTTTGTTTTATCTATTTTTCTCCTCTTCTCAATTCTGTTAAAAGGGAAATTCTCAATCTGGGAAAAAAACTAGAGTCTGGGCCGAAGCCCAGCTCTCCTTCCCTTTTTCTCTTCCTCTTCTGGCCGAAACGGCCCATCTGGCCCGTACCCCTTCACGTTTTCTCTTTCCCGAGCGAGGACAGCGACGTCGCTATCACCACCCTCGCGCCCTGCACTCGCCCGCGCCAGCGCCATGCCACGCACCCCCGCTCCTCTGGCCATAAAGCAACCAGCCGGCCTCACCCCATTCCAAACCCTAGCCCTCTCCTCCTTTTCCCTACCGCCGCCGCCACCTCTCCCCTTTTCTTCCTCTCGGTTCCTTCCACCCTCCCGAGAGCACCTCCACAAAACCAGCCGGAGAAGATCGTCTTCGCCATGGGGTAGCCATAGGAGGAGCATGTACCGGAGCTCGTCATCGACCACGCGCGGAGCAGGAGCCAGGACGCACGCGGGAACGACAACACCAGGGTCTTCTTCCTCTTCTACCTATTCCCCGGGCCGGCTTCGTCTACACCGTCGCCAGCACGCCGCCGTCGTCCACCTCGTCGCCGATCTATGCCTCTCCGGCCTAGGGTGAGCATGCCGCCGCCGATCCGGCCTTTCTCCGCTCTCCCCTTGCTCTGGACGGTCGCCTTCGCGCGTCGTCGGTCCCCTGTCGCCAGTTCCCGCCATGTCGAGCACGCGAGCACGAACTCGAGCTCGTGCCGCTCCTACACCGCCCCAGCACGCACGCCTCCGGCCTCCTCTGCACTCTCCTGCACCACACGTAGCACACGCACGTCGCAGTGCCGCCCGAACCTGGTCGCCGTCGGCCGCTGTTCGTCGCCGTCGTTCCCTGTCACCGTTGCCTGAAACTCTGAATCTTTGGTTCAGTGTCGTTTTTCAGTTTCAGTTAGCTGTAGATCTAACACATATGGCACCGAAGCACCTTTACATCACAAACACTTAGCAGCCCAACTTGTCCTTGCCCTTCGCACGCTCATATCGGCCCGAGTTCGATTCCCAGTTCGGCCGAATAAGCCACCCCCACTTTTTCTTTTATTTCTTCCGGCCTGACAAGTGGACCCCCTGGTCCCACCTGTCATCCTCAGTGTGTAGATTTCCACCCGGTGACAAAAGACCCAGATCTAGATCTCAGATCCAGATCTGGAACTTTTCCAGAAAAACCCAGTTTTCAAATCTTTTTGCAATTAGGCCCTTACTTAATGTTTCTGTCCTGTTTTTGCAATAAATAAATACCACATGTATCAATTGTCAAAATTCCAATAAAAATATGTTTTGGAATCAGAAAAATGTTATCTGTCCAAATATAATATTTGTTGGATTTTTGGAATAAATTTAAATGGCTAAAATAAATAAAACTTTTGCTAATTAATTAATCATGTAAAATGCATAACTTTTGTTTTACAATTCCAAAAATTATGAATTTTATATCAAATTAAAGCTAAAAATGCAATCTGTTCAAATCTAATTTTGCATGCATAAAATAAATAATTTAACTTTCGGGTAAATTAGAAATTCCATTAATTGAATTAATTAAATGCCCTAATTGCCATATTTGATAAATTAAATTGCTAAACCCTAATTTAATTTGCCTAATAAAATGTCTAGCACTTAAATTGCTGCATAATTAAATTTGTCATGTCATCATGCTTGATTGAATGCATTTGTATTGATTATGCCTTTGTTATGTTTTGGGGTTACCGTAGACGACGACGTTGCTGAGTACCCCAACACCTCCGAGGATCTTGCCCAGTACCAGGCTACTGAGCCAACAGGCAAGCAGCCCCTCCCCAACTTTCTCATGTGATGCCTATTCCTGTCTTGCATGCTTTAGGACTTCCGTTATGTTGTGTCTTACGATTCCTACTAGAATTGCATAGCCTGATAGAAGTCCAGTTATTCCTGATATGCCTGCCTATATCCTATGCTTGTTATCCAGTTACTTCTACTAGCATGCTTAGGAGTTGATTGTGGTCTATCACATGCTTAGCTGGTATATCTTAATAATTGAAGACTTGCTATGTGGGAATCACTTTATTATATTAAAGATAAGGCACCGGCAGAAGGCCAGCTATGGTGATTTGTTCTGCTAGTGTCGCCTAGGAAAAACCGTTCTTTTCCGCTTATCCAAGAATGAGCGCCCTACCCACACGTGGGAAGACTTATGGAACCCCCCGCAACTCAGTACCGGATCTGCTATATTGGTTAGGGAGCCACAAAGTAGTTCGGGTGTTTACCATTTGGAGCATACGCACGATGCATGTTGAAGATGAGAGGTTACAACTATGGGGGGCGCATATAGGCTTGCGGCACATGGCGTTTATCCCATGTTGACGGAGGAGCAATCGTATGAGTGTTACCTCCCGAAACCGTCCACGCAACTTTTGGGCCCGCAAAGGAGTTTCGGCCGGGCTCCCCACGTGGATCAGTCTCAGATAGGTGGCTCTCTATCCAATGTAGTAGTGAAGGGGAAGGTCATGTTGAGATACCTTTTGCCTCTGTGGCGTGTGGTTGATCGAACGTATATGGTTACATTTGGGCACCCCTGCAGGGTTAAATCTTTTCGAAAAGCCGAGTCCGCGGTTATGGACGATTTGGGTAATGTGCTGGCTAAAAAGATCATAGACATCACCGTATATTTTATTTAGCTAAATTGACTAGTAAATAGCCATATTTGAATAATAACCTGCTAAAACTTGATCAACGTGTGTGTGTCCGGACTTCTTCCTCGTGGGAATATGAAACGATGGAGTTGTCTCAGGACGGGTATTGTTTGGTGAGTAGTTTAGCCCAGTAGCGCAAGCGCTCTCTTCCCTTATTCTAATTAGACGCCAGTTGTAGCGTGTCTTCTGTAGTTGATAGGTGCCGCTGCTGCAAGTCCACATACAGCCTTTTCAACCCCGATGCATGTGCATTGTACCTACTTTTCTTCTTGTGCGTTAGTCTTGCTGAGTACCCCCGTACTCATACCATCGGGTGTCCGGTGCCCGTGTTTTCACCGATGCAGGAGCGACAGCAAAGTTCGACGATCCAGATGGAGGCTACTTCGTAGAGTTCGACGCTGACTACGACGAGTAGATCGAGATCCTAGGCGGCAGCCTGAGACACCGTGGGCGGGTTCACCTCTTTTACTTTTCCGGCCTCTGGCCTTTGATGTAGTCTGTACTCAGACGAGTGTTATGCTTCCGATGTATTCGGGACGTATGATCCCCTGTGATGTAATAAAAGTATTTGAAACTATGTTTATTTATCCTTTTGTGTCGTACTTGTTCTTGTAATGATTTCCAAATTGTGGTTCCGCTTGTGAAACGTGGTTTTCGCTAAGTGGGGCTTACATTAGCTTGCCATTACTTTGGTAGTTCGAAAACATTGTTGCCTTCTTGAAAAAATAATCCGTGTTTTTTCCAAAAACTTTCCAAATTTAATGTAATCTATTATAATAAAAATGCAGACCAGTGCCCTTCAATGGCGAAGGATATACCAGATATTTTCACCCAGGCTCTACNTCCAAATTGTGGTTCCGCTTGGTGAAACGTGGTTTTTCGCTAAGTGGGGCTTACAAATTGGTATCAGAGCATGGACCGCCTTTAGGAGCCTTTTTCTACTGGTCGTAGTTGAGTCTAGAAATTATTTTAGTAGCTATTAAGGAAAAAATTATACGCGAGAGTAGGAACTCTGTTCTCTTTTCTTCTTTCCCCACCTACCCTCCTTCTTTTTCTGGTAAGGAAGTGAAACGAATTTCTCTCTCCTCTCCTAAAATTTTCAAAATAGGTTTTCACGTGTTCGGGGTTTTCCGTAGTACCTTAGGTTGGAGATATGTTCTTGGTGAAAAGAAAAGTTGCTTCGGTCACTTCACCTTCTTGCTTATGCAATTCCACTACCCTTCACACACTTATTAGTTTTATGCTAATTCGTGTTCCTTTTGAACCGGTGCATAGTCAACTTTTGTCCTTTTTGTCCACCTCCTTACTCTAAATGTCGACCCTCTCCAAGCCATTCAAGTTGTTCCAGAGGTCGGTAACTTTCCTGATGTTTACCCGGAGGAGCTCCCAGGTATGCCACCTGACAAAGCTGTTGAATTCTTCATCGACCTTCAACCAGGCACTTCTCCTACCTATCCCGACCTTCTTCTTTTCTTTTTGGAATCTCGGGGCGCGATTCCTTTGAGGGGTGGCGAGTTGTAACATCCCGAAAATAATCCCCTTTTAATTTCTTTTGCTTGTTGATTTTTGTTTGTTGCATCATCATGGCATCATCTTTGTTTGTTGCACTTTTGTGGTTTTATAAAATTTTCAAATTAATAAATAGAGTTAGTCATTTTATGTGATTATCACATGTGACACTCTTTTATTTTGAAAACCAAACTATTAAAAACAAAACTATTTTGGACAAACAAATTTAAAATGTTATCTTGGTTTTTGCTAATTAACAAATATTTTGATTTGAGGAAAAATAAACAAAACCCAGATTTTATTTCTTCTTCCTCTCTTTTAATTCTTCCCTTATTCTGGAAAAGAAAAGAAAAATGCAAATCTGGAAAAACAGGAACTGGGCCGAACCCAGCTCCTTTCCTTTCTTCTTCCCTTTCCCCTCTCACCCGGAGCAAGCCCACCAGCCGGCCCACTCAACCCAGCCCGGCATCGTCGCCTCCAGTACGTCGCTGTCACCCTCGCGTCCTGCCGTCGCCTGCGTCCGCGCCATGCCACGCCACCTTGCCTCTCCCTCTATAAAGACAGCGCCGCTCCGCGTCCCTTCCCTAACCCTAGCTACCCTTCCTCCTTTCCCTCCAGCGCCGCCACCTCTTTCCCTCTCTCTCTCCTTCCTCTGTTTCTTCCCAAACCGAGACCAAATCCACCGAGCCGGAGGAGATCGACCACGACGACGCCGTCTACGCCGGGAGCCAGGAGCCGGAGCTGTTCGGGAACGCCTACATCATCTACGTCCGCCCGCGAGGAGCATCGGCCGCCGACGTCCCCGGCATCTCCAGCTCGCCGCCTTCGTCCCCATGCACGCCGGCTTCGCCAACAGCCTTCTGGTGAGCTATCTCGTCGTTTGACGCGCCCAGCCCTCTCTTTCTTGTACTGGAACGCCGGAGTACGCCACGCAGGTCGTCGCCTGACGCCGTCCGTAGCTAGATCGAGCATGGGATCGACAGCTACGCTTCGTCCGTGCTTTTCTTCCCATGTCCAGCGTGTTTGCCTCACTCGCCGCACCCTGGAGAACAACCCAGAAGTTGCATCACCGCCGATCCGTGGTCGTGGTCGACCATGTTCGTCCGCCGTCGGCCATGGACGTGCACTGCGAGCTCGCACGCGAGCTGCTGCTGCTCGTGTCCTTCCCCTGAACCTTGCTGCCCTGCTCTCCCTTGCACACACCCACGCATCAGCACACAGCACAGCCAGCTACCTCCCTGTCCACTCGATCTCCCGAAACGCACAAGGAAAAGATAGCAGCTCTGCTGCGTCCCGTCGCCGTTGCATCTGAAGCCAACGTCTGAAGCTCTTGTTTCAGGTTTCAGTTAACCTGTGTTGTATAGTTCACCTACCGTCAGATCTGTGCTTGTTCAACACCACGATGCACAGCCCAGTGGCTTGGTTCCCTGTCTTGCCCTCTGGAGACCAGGGATCAATTCCCCTTCCGGCCATAAAAGGCTACCCCTTTTTCTTCCCTTTTTTTTTTGTGTTTAAACTTCTGAACCGTTTTCAAATCCACTAGTTTTGGTCAAATCAAATTCGTTTTCTGCAAATAAAATATGTCTACATATCAGAAAATTATAATCTTTCCAAATATAAAATTTGTTTCCTGTTTTGAATAAAATTAATTGTCGCAAATATCAAATACTTACATAATGAATAAAACTTGCAAAATTCATAACTTTTGATCTACTTGTCCAAAAATTATGAATTTTATATCAAATTAAAGCTAAAAATGTAATCTGTCTAAATCTAATTTTTCATGCATTTAATAAGCAATTTAACTTTCGGGCTAAATGGAAAATCCATTAATTGAACTAATTAAAATGCCTAATTGCCTTAATTAATTATTAAATTGCTAAACCCCCAATTGTATTTTGCCTAATAAAATGTCTAGCACTTAAATTGCTGCATAATTAAATTTGACATGTCATCATGCTTGATTGAATGCATTTGTATTGATTATGCCTTTGTTATGTTTTCGGGTTACCGTAGACGACGACGTTGCTGAGTACCCCGACACCTCCGAGGATCTTGCCCAGTACCAGGCTACTGAGCCAACAGGCAAGCAGCCCCTCCCCAACTTTCTCATGTGATGCCTATTCCTGTCTTGCATGCTTTAGGACTTCCGTTCTGTTGTGTCTTACGATTCCTATTAGAATTGCATAGCCTGATAGAAGTCCAGTTATTCCTGATATGCCTGCCTATATCCTATGCTTGATTCCAGTTACTGTCTACTAGCATGCTTAGGAGTTGATTGTGGTCTATCACATGTTTAGCTGGTATATCTTAATAATTGAAGACTTGCTATGTGGGAATCACTGATATTATATTAAAGATAAGGCACCGGCGGAAGGCCAACTATGGTGATTTGTTCTGCTAGTGTCGCCTAGGAAAAACCGTTCTTTTCCGCTTATCCAAGAATGAGCGCCCTACCCACACGTGGGAAGACTTATGGAACCCCCCGCAACTCAGTACCGGATCTGCTATATTGGTTAGGGAGCCACAAACTAGTTCGGGTGTTTACCATTTGGAGCATAATAATAATAAAAGATGAACTAAAACTGCATATAGGTTTGCGGCACGTGGCGTTTACCGCATGTTGACGGAGGAGCAATCGTATGAGTGTTACCTCCCGAAACCGTCCTCGCAACGTTTGGGCCCGCAAAGGAGTTTCGGCCGGGCTCCCCACGTGGATCAGTCTCAGATAGGTGGCTCTCTATCCAATGTAGTAGTGAAGGGGAAGGTCGTGTTGAGATACCTTTTGCCTCTGTGGCGTGTGGTTGATCAAACGTGTATGGTTACATTTGGGCACCCCTGCAGGGTTAAATCTTTTCGAAAAGCCGAGTCCGCGGTTATGGACGACTTGGGTAATGTGCTGGCTAAAAAGATCATAGACAACACCTTATATCTTAAATAGCTAATTTGACTAGTAAATAGCCGTACTCGAATAATAAACTTGCTAAAACTTGAACAACGTGTGAGTGTCCGGACTTCTTCCTCGTGGGTATATGAAACGATGGAGTCGTCTCAGGACGGGTATTGTTTGGTGAGTAGTTTAGCCCAGTAGCGCAAGCGCTCTCTTCCCTTATTCTAATTAGACGCAAGTTGTAGCGTGTCTTCTGTAGAGGATAGGTGCTGCTGCTGCAAGTCCACATACAGCCTTTTCAACCCCAACGCATGTGCATGGTACTTCTTTTCCTCTTGTGCGTTAGACTTGCTGAGTACCCCCGTACTCATACCATCGGGTGTCCGGTGCCCGTGTTTTCACCGATGCAGGAGCGACAGCAGAGTTCGACGATCCAGATGGTGGCTTCTACGTAGAGTTCGACGCTGACTACAACGAGTAGATCGAGATCCTAGGTGGCAGCCTGAGACCACCGTGGGCGGGTTCACCTCTTTTATTTTCCGGCCTCTGGCCTTTGATGTAGTCTGTACTCAGACGAGTGTTTATGCTTCCGCTGTATTCGGGACGTATGATCCCCTGTGTTGTAATAAAGTATTTGCAACTATTATTATTTATCCTTTTGTGTCGTACTTGTTCTTGTAATGATTTCCAAATTGTGGTTCCGCTTGGTGAAACGTGGTTTTTCGCTAAGTGGGGCTTACACCAAGGAGGACGACGTGCGGCCCAAGACAGTCGGCGATAGGCCATCAGAGTCGTTCATCCTGTAAGTGCCATCGGCACCGTTCACCCGAGACCCAGCCTATCATATAAAGGCTGGGAGGGTTTTTCGTCTAGGGTAAGCAAGCAACTAGCGAACTCCACCTCGTAGCCGCCAGTTAAACCCTAGCGAGATTGCCATCTCGCCATTGTAGCCACGTTCATCAGCAATAACCAGACAAGCAGGAGTAGGGTATTATCCTCCGGGAGCCTGAACCTGGGTAAATCGCCCCCTGTTAGCCGTCGTGATCACCAACGTTCATCTTCCTCCCCTTCAATCAACCCGGGGTACTCAACCCAGGGATTTGCCGAGTCCTAACCTTGTCACCAGAGGAGATAAATAATACCTTTATTGTCCTGATACCGAAAGTGGCGAGCCCTACGGAGTTGGGGAAATTTCGGCCCATCAGTTTGTGCAATGTGGTTTATAAAATTGCATCGAAAGTTTTGGCCAATAGGTTGAAAAGGGTACTGCCGGAAATAATTTCACAAGAACAATCAGCCTTTGTTCCGGGCAGGTTAATTACGGATAACATAATTACAGCTTCTGAGTGTCTACACTTCATGAAACGAAATAAAGCAAAGAAGCATAGACATTGTGCGTTGAAGCTGGATATGCGGAAGGCATATGACCGAGTTGAGTGGGCATATTTGGAGGCTATGATGTTGCGGATTGGGTTTGATGTTGGCTGGGTGACTTTGGTGATGGATGTCAAAAAAGTTCGGGCTCGACAAACTGTTTGAGTTCGGCTTGTTAAAAGCTCGATTCGAGCTCGGCTCGAAGTCTTAACAAGCCAAACTCAAGCCTAACATGTAGCTCGCGAGCCATTCGAGCTCGAGCTCGAACAGTTCGGCAAAGCTCGGTCAAAAACATGCGATGGAGCACGCATCGCTAAACTATGCGCATTTTGTAGGAACATAGGCTAAATCTAGGCTATGCAGCTTGTCTTTTGCGACGTCCAAAACTAGTCCATGTCCATGTAGCCAAGTGCTACACCAACGACACGATAGATCAGGTCCACCACATGAACAAAAAAACAGAAAAAAGAATGCCTGATCGCAGTTTACTTTTTTTCCTTGCTATATTTAGCTATATGTAGGGCTGTCAAAAAAGTTCGGGCTCGACAAATTGTTTGAGTTCGGCTTGTTAAAAGCTCGATTCGAGCTCGGCTCGAAGTCTTAACAAGCCAAACTCAAGCCTAACGTGTAGCTCGAAGGTCAACCTGGGCTCGCTCGAGCTCGGCTCGAACTTCTACCAAGCTCAAGCCGAGCCCGCCTGTGTTCGCTCGAGTTCGGCTCGTTGACAGGCCTGATCTCGACAGTGTCGTTCTCAGTTTTGTTCAACGGGGGCACCTTTGGAGGCTTTTAGGCCCTCACGTGGTATTCGACAAGGTGATCCTATATCCCCCTATTTGTTTTTGCTCGCAGCGGAGGGCCTCTCGTGCCTTTTAAAATCAAGGAGTATTTTACCATCATCGAATCTAGAAGGGATCAAAGTGGCGAGTACTGCTCCTGCAATCAACCACTTACTTTTTCGCGGATGATAGCCTGCTGTTTGTGAAAGCAAGTATAGAGGGAGCAGATGAAGTGTCTGAGGTTTTGGAAATCTATTGCCAAGCCTCAGGCCAGAGGATAAATATGGACAAGTCATCGGTATTCTTTAGCAAGGGATGCCCAGAGACGGTTCGTACAGCCATGAAAGAGAGACTGAATGTACAAAACGAGTCTCTAAGTGATAAATACCTTGGGATGCCCTCAGATGTGGGACGTGCAAAAAATGGTGCTTTCAAGTATTTGAGAGACCGTGTGTGGAAGAGGATCCAAGGGTGGATGGAGATCTTACTTTCAGCAGGAGGAAAGGAGGTTCTTATAAAGGCTGTAGCTCAGGCGATTCCAACCTACTCAATGTCGTGTTTCAAATTGCCTCGTGGGCTATGTGAGAGTATAAACTCACTCATCCGGAATTTCTGGTGGGGGAGCCGAGATGGCAAGAGAAAGACTTGTTGGGTGTCATGGGCGGAGATGACGACACCCAAGTACGCGGGAGGATTGGGGTTTAGGGATATAGAGTTGTTCAATCTCGCTTTGCTGGCAAGGCAAGCATGGCGCATACTGCAAAATCCCGAGACACTGAGCGTAAGAATCTTGAAGGCTGTCTATTACCCTTCTTGTGATTTTCTTGTGGCCGAGGTGGGATCACACCCCTCGCAAATTTGGCGAGCACTAGTGGAAGGGAGAAACACGCTCAAGGTGGGACTTATACGCAGAATTGGGACGGGAGAGTCGACCCATGCCTGGCATGATAACTGGCTGCCAAGAGACACCGCGATGAGACCTATAGCATGCCTAAATATCGACCCTCCAGAGCGTGATTTTATTGATGAAACAGAGGCGTGCTGGAAGGTGGAGCTTCTACAAGAATGCTTTCTACCTATGGATATTGAGGTAATCAGAGGTATACCACTAAGCACGAGGAGACATGATGATTTCTGGTCATGGAATGTGAACGGTCAGGGCTGTTCTCCGTTCGATCAGCTTATAGGATGCTGGTTAATATGAAAATTCGACGTGAAGCCTGGTTGAATGGAATGACTGCTAGCTCTGATCATAAGAAGGAGGAGGAGAGCAGGACATCCTTATGGAAGGTGAAAATCTCGTCAAAAATACGTACGTTCATCTGGAGATTAGAAAAACAGTCAATTCCGACAGGTGACGTACGTTTTCGTCGCAATATGGCGCCTGATATTTATTGTGGAATTTGTCGTGCTGAGGATTCATGGCGACACTCTTTATTGGAATGTACAATGGCGAGGTGTGTCTGGGCTTTGGTACCAGAGGAGATTACGGAGCAGATGGAGAGGACAACATAACCGAATGCAAAACAGTGGATTTTTCAGATGATTGCAACACTGAATACCAATGATCTGGTCCGTTGCTTCGTGACTTTGTGGGCAATCTGGTTCGCCCGGAGGAAGGCAATCCATGAAAATATCTTTCAAAGTCCTCTATCGATCCATAGCTTTGTGGAGAGTTTCATCAGAGACTTGGAGATAGCATCACCGGTGCAAACACCTCAGCAACACCGGAGGAGTAGGGTTCCAGCTCCAAGATGGTTAGCACCGCCAAGCGGTTTCGCGAAGATAAATGTAGACGCAGCAGTTCGGAAGCAAAATAATGCTGGTGCAGTTGCGGCAGTGTGTCGGAAGGATGATGGCGCTTTCCTGGGAGCATCTGCGGTTGCGATCACGGGAATCAGTGAGCCAAGCATCCTGGAGGCTTTGGCCTGCCGAGAAGCGCTCGCCCTGGCGGCCGACCTGCAGCTGGAGCAGTTTCGAGTAGCGTCTGATTGCCTTGAAGTGATCAAAAGCATTGATGGAGAATATCTGGGGCGGTTCAGCTCAGTTCTTAATGAAATCAAGGTGAGAAGGAGAGATTTCACATCCGTGGAATTCAAGCATGAGCAAAGGGAGTCTAATAAGGAGGCACGCAGCCTTGCCCGGAGCTCGGCTTACTTAGATCGTGGTCGTCACGTCTGGTTGATCGACTCGCCAGACCATTTCTGTATTCCAATGAACCTATCCATATAATAATGTGACGGTTGTTTTCCCTCAAAAAAAAGTTCCGGCTTCTGATACTATATTTTATAGTTCGCTAAAAAAAATGATATATTTTATGGAGAGAAATAAAAGACTGGTATTTCAAACCCTTTGTTGTTCTCAAGTACGTGGTTGACATGTTCATCAAACTAGGCCCTCATTGCCCCCCTTTTTTCTCTCTCTTCCTTATCTTCTTGAGAGTCGCCTATTGCTCCACGGCTCCTCTCCTCTCCGACGGCTCGGCCGGCCGGCGAGGGTGGAGGGGAGGAGGCTGTCCTCCCCCTGTATATACTAGTAGCTATAGTCGTGTTCTCGTATTTCAGGCTTTGTCCTGGTTTGGTGGTCTGCCATCGGGGTGGTTGTGGCCGGAGCTTGCGAGCTGCTTCTGGCAACAGTTGGTGGCTATGCTGCTGCTCTGCGTGCTACAGAGGTTGGAGACGAAGGTGAGCGGCGGTGTTCCCTCTGCAACCCCTTCAATAAAGCTCGGCAGCTTCTTCTTCTTGGCTCCCGCTGCACTTCTTCATTCCCTTCTGACCGGCGGTGGACGCGAGGGGAAGAAGGTGAAGCGTGCGGTGGAGTGTGGATCTGGAAGCGGCAAGGGTGGCTCTGCTCTGGCGTGTGTGCGCAACGCCAAGTGGTGGCTAACGAAGCCCGTCTTCCCATCTGTTCTTCTCTTGGCCGGTCGTGGTGGCGGGGGAGCGAAGAAGATGGGGATAGGCAGAGTTGTCGGCCCCCACTTCAATAAGCGTAGTGGCGGTGCTGATCTTGTTCTCCGGGTTTGTATTCCTCCTTTTCCTGGCTTCACAGTGAAGCAAAGGAAGGTGAATCGGATGCTGCAATGGCAAGTGCTGGCAGTCGTCATGATCCTGGAGTCCTTTCCAGGGAAGGCCAGCTTGCTGCTACCTTTGGAGTTCTTCAACGGCGATGAGCTTGCATCACCGTTATCTTCGACAACTGGAGTCACTCCAAAACGGAGCATGTGTTGCTCTTGGTTCTTCCTCCTCAGCTGGAGGATTCTTCAGAAGCTCGGTCCTGGCGTACTACAGCGCGTCTTCGTCAAGTGTTTCGTCCCCGACAATGGCGTTGACGGCCGGGATGTAGAGCTCTTCATCGCTGGCGATGGTCTGATGACGTGAAACCACGCGTTCGTTGGGAGACCCCAAGAGGAAGGTATGATGCAACAGCAGTTTTCCCTCAGTAAGAAACCAAGGTTATCAAATCCAGGAGGAATCAGAAGTGCTCAGAAGGTTGTCAGCTGCACGCACGGCGCAACACGAGTGCTGATGTGGAACCTGCACACAACACAATCAAACTACTTTGCCCCAACGAAACAGGAAGGTTGTCAATCTCCCCGGCTTGCTGAAAACAAAGGATTAAACGTATGGTGTGGAAAATAAATGTAAATGCAAAAAGTGGACAGCGAGCAAATGATGGTGGGTGTAAACGGTGTTTGTTTCAGTGTAAAAGAATGGACCGGGGTCCACAGTTCACTAGTGGTGTCTCTCCATAAAAGATAACTAACATGCTGGGTAAACAAATTACAGCTGGGCAATTGACAAATAATGAACGCATGACAATGCAAATATATGACAAGATGATTACTATGAGATTTAATTAGGCATTATATCAAGATACATAGACCGTTTTCCAACAGCATCTATGACTAATAATCCACCGCCAGGTTAACATCCGTGTCCCCCGTTGGTATTAAGTTGCAAGCAACAGATAATCGCATTAAGCAAAGTGTGTAATGTAAACAACATAAATGACCGTAGACATAGCATTGTTGTTTTATCCCTAGTGGCAACAGCACATCCACAACCTTAGATGTTTCTGTCACTCACCCAGATTACCGGAGGCATGCACCCACTATCGAGCATAAATACTCCCTCTTGGAGTTAAAAGCATATACTTGGCCAAAGCATCTACTAATAACGGAGAGCATGCAAGATCATAAACAACATATAAAGATAGATTGATAATCAACTTGATCATAGTATCACTATTCATCGGATCCCAGCAAACACAACATGTAGCATTACAATAAGATGATCTTGATCATGTTAGACAGCTCACAAGATCTAAACATGATAGCACAAAGTGGAGAGACTACCATCTAGCTACTGCTATGGACCCGTAGTCCAAGGATGAACTACTCACGCATCACTCCGGAGGCAGGCATGGTGATGTAGAGCCCTCCGGTGATGATCTCCCCTCCGGCAGGGTGCCGGGAAGAGCTTCAGGAACCCTCCCGAGTAGAGTTTGACAACGGCGGCGGCTCTGGAACTTTTCGTGGAATATGACTCGGGTGCTTAGGGTTTTCGGGGCAGGAGGAATAAATAGGCGAAAGGGCGGCGTCGGAGGGCACTCGAGGGGCCCACACCACCCCTCGGTGCGACAGGAGGTGGGACCGCGCCGAGCCCTGGTGAGGGCGCCCCTTGGCGCTTCTCTGGCTCTCCTTCGGGCTCCGTGGATGTTTCGGTGAAATATTGATGTCCGTTGATTTTCGTCCAATTCCGAGGATATTTCCTTAATAACTTTTCTGAAAAGGAAAAACAGCAGAAAACAGGAACTGGCACTGTGGCATCTTGTTAATAGGTTAGTACCCGAAAATATATAAAAATGCTATAAAGTGTATGCAAAACATGTAACAACAAGCATAATATCAGCATGGAACATCAAAAATTATAGATACGTTTGCAATGTATGAGGGTCCTGGACCTTATGGCGCTTCTTCGGGTCGTCTTTGGGTGCAGGTTGTATAACTGTGGGCCTTATCTATAATTTTCTTATTTTTGGGGGGCCTTCTTGTAAGTTTGACCACTTAATGCAGCACCGGGACCTTCGGGGTCCTTGTCCTGTTCAAAAAAAAGACATGTTCATCAAACTTAAATCGGCAAAGTACGCGAATTGACCAAGATCACTGTAAGATGAAAAGTTTCATTAGCTAGTCCAATGGGCAGATGACGATGTGAAAGTTGTGTGGCCGGATGAATTGCATTGTTTTGGCCGGCTCGCTATCGACTAGCATCATCTAACGCTACGTGTATATCAGGAGGTGAATTTACCGCGTTCAACTTCCTAACTCCACGAGAACACCAACCAAGATGGTTATACCCCCAGCCCACCAGAGTTCAAACCCCAGATTTGATACTGGTGCTTCTCATTATAGACGGAATATTCATCAGTGGGAGGCGACGTTCTGTCGACAGCGAGGCGCCTATGGTGACTTCGTCAATCTTAGACCTGACCCGCCGGCTCAGTATCTAGGAGATGCTCACAGGAGTAGGGTGTGCGTGTGTGCGTTCATAGGGGTGAGTGTATGCGCAGTATACGAAGCAATTTAAGAGCTAGAAGATACGAAAAAAGTGGGATAAGGTTTTGCATCGGTCAGTCAATCCTCTGGAGGAGGTAAAATATTGGAAACAACACTACCAAGGCAAACATTTGTAAGTAATAAAAATCTTAAAGTCGGTTATAAACATGTTCTAATCACGCTAGTCAGAGAATATGACTGCTTCGTACGGGAGTATCGCGAGATGTCAGCAGTGGCGGAGCTAGCCCAGGTCCAAAGCCTGGGCACTTGGCCCAAGCGCATCTGTGAGAGCAAGTGGACCGGCGTGGCCCATCAAAAGGACAACCCAAGAGAGGAGAAAAATCAGCCCAAATCGCTAGTTGAACTCGTCTTCTTCAGCTCAGATCGCGATTTCAGCTTGCCGCTGTAGGCTATGACCGGAGCTCCAAGGGGCGCCGTAGCAAAGCCTGGGCACGTGCCCTAGGCGGAGGTATGGTAAATTCGCCACTGGATGTCAGGTTAAGCTGAGAGCTGGTCAAACATGGGTTGCACATCAAAACCAGCTAAATGTCATACAAGCAGCCGGCTAAAAAAAATTCTAAAAATATATGCCCGGTTCAATGAAGATTTCATGAGGCCGTGTAGATATGCCGACTACATCTCTAACATTACGCAAGTCGAATAGAAAGGGTCCGTCCGAAACTTACAATGTGCAAGGGACTTGAACATGGAAACATCCAAGGAAGAATCTCCACTACTAATAAACAATCGAACACGACTTCGGCTAAACTCACCCCAACAACTCACCCCAAAACAATACCAGCGATGCCTTACCACTAGCAAACACCTAAACTATCGATGTCTTAGCCCCACCAATCAGGTCCCGTGTGCATGTAGCGATTTACAATGACGGAATTGTACTCCACCTCCACCTCCACCGGAAAAAAAAATTGAATCTCCACGACCCCTGCAATCACGCAACCCACGCCAAAAAGGAAACTGACCGACGCACGTCCTCGACACCGCCATTGATCTGGACGGCGCCACCACGCATCTCCTTCGTCGATCGCGCGCTCGCCGCCCGGCAGCGCTTGATCTCCGTCCTGGACGGCACCCTTGCCGGCAAAGCATCACAATTGTTCCTCTCGCGGTCCTATACGCGCCCTCGCCAGCAAGCACCACAAGGATTTTCTGGACGGCGCCCTCGCCGGCCGGCAACACGCAGCACATGATCTCTGTTCTTGGACGGCGTCGGTGTCCTCGCCAGCAAGCACCACCAGGGTTCCCTGGGCGGCGCCCTCGCCGCTCTGCAACATTGTCCAGGTCAGTGGCGGCGTCGAGGATCTTATGTCTGATTTATATTTTAGATAATCTTCCAAAACAATAAGGGTGGATTCAAGTAACTTTAAATCTACTATTTAGTACTTAATCGGTCATGGTATTAACATGTATATCTTATGTCTGATTTGCATAACTGGTACAGTATCAAAAGATTCATATTAAATCTGACAAAATAATGGTTACTGCATATTACATCATATATTTCAAAAAATTCATACTTCTTTCTGGAACTAAAGAACGTACTAACTGCAGGAGACAGATGTTCCCTACCAAAACCATGGCATCATACATTCATACTTCAGACTAAGAAACGTATTAAGAAGTTGTAAGATTCAACTATGCTTCAGACTATACACTAATTTAAAAGCACACCGGTTGAGTATTATTCTAAATCAGGGTGAACATATGATTGAATTATTGTGTTTTTTCTAATACCTACCACATGCAGTAACGCATGAGCATATTAAGAAGCATGAAGCATGAACAAAGGGGGACACAGGAACTGCACACATACCTGATAAAAACAACCCAGCAAGGCAGCAACTCATAATAAAATTTGATGGTATTCTTGGAAAAATATTTGAAAAAGCACAACCATATCCTACAATATAATCCACATGCCCTTGGACCTGATCAGCCAAGACCAACCCAACCGAAATGAGATGCCCTCGAAGCAGATCAGCTAAAAGGTAGAAATAGCCATCTCGATAGGCCTTCAAAGCAGATTGGCCAACACCGCAACTCGGCAGCTAACCAGCTTCGCATCAGCTTAAACTACCTGTAAATGATAGCAGATGTAATCTTCATAAGGAAATGAACAAACTGCATATTAGTCCTGTGTTTGCATTACGGGGGGAAATGACCATGAATACATGACATAAAATTAGTCCTGTGTTTGCATTATTATTGACATTACTATTGACAGGAAGGCGGAGACATGTCATCTCCCAATGGCGCCGGTGCACGCACTCCATTTCAGGATATTAGCAACACCCACTTGTTAGGTAACTATCACAAACCACTCAATAAACTTTGGAATGAGCTATTGATGATGTGCTACATGTATACAGACCCAAAAGAGTTGAAGAGGCAGAGAGACAGAGAATATTATGCACGAAATAAAGATGCTATTCTGAAAAAACGTCGTCAAGCTAGGGAGCAGAAACTGGCTTCAACAACAATGCTTAATGACGAGACAACTGTACCACATACACCCCTGACCATGCCCCAATGTCAAAGTAACATAGCTGCTACTTCCGCGGATATCAGTGTCCAAGAAAATGAAACCCAAACACCGGTCTCCACATCCATTGGTAATGATGATCTACATAAGTATATACGCCCCTACTTGTTCATACTAAATAGCTCATTCCATCTATGCAGACCCTAAAGAAAAAAGGAGGCAAAGGGACAGGGAGCGCTATGCACAAAATAGGGATGTCATACTAACACGACAACGCCAATCCCGTGAGCAGAAAAAGGCAACTACTGAGCTCCTCAACGTCGCCAACACTGTGTCACACACACCAGCTACGGGGCAATCGGGTGTCACCCAACTACAAAAAATATCTACTGCAGGTGGTGTTGTACCATTACAAATTTGGGATATGTTGTACCTTGCAAATAATTAAAATACCATGACTAATGTCATGTATCTGCATTTTTTTTGCAGGATTCTCCAATATTCTAAACTCGCCTCAATCATATGAAAGCAACCCACACAACAAGGAGAATAATGTAACTGGTGACGATGAATCCAACTGGCTGCACAGGAATGATGCGTATCAGATGCAACAAACTGCAGGAAGACTAAGAGCTGTTCTTATGCCAGTTGGTAATATAATTCAGCTATGTATAGTGTTGAAAACATACTTCTTTATCAAGCTCTCATTATATGTTTATTATGATTGCAACACAAAGCAGGGACGATCACACAAATGTCAGGGGTTGAGGTACCTAAACTCAAAATAATTCCGAACCAGGATTTCACAATGGAATATGCGGGTTAGTTACTCAACGAATTTACAGTGCTTAATTGGGGTCTATGTTTATTTGACCGTGATCCGGGTTCTCTTTGTTAATTCAGGTATAGAGCCAGTTTCTGGCTCCAATCAACCTCAAAATACCCCATCTACTGATAATAGACAAGGAATGGAACTGTCTCCATATGCCGGTCAAAACAATCAAAATCCGCAGATTGCTTGTAATGAACAGACAGATGATCCTTATGGAATATTTGAGCCTGTGGTTCAACAAACCAATTTTCAAGGTATATTATCGTCCACATTTCAAGTTCTTCATCCATAAATTTGGGGGCGGTTATGTTTGATCAAACTATTGCCTACTAGACTCCTTGGAGCTATGCCAACATGGAGATGCTGCATACCACGAGCCTGATGAAGAAGCTAGGATGTTCGCCCAACCAGGTACAGTATTTTGCTATGAAAATATAGTAAGATGCGGTCTGTGCAATAATAAATGACAATGTCCATTCTATTCCAGATGTTGATTTTGAAACCGTCCGAGTGGAACGACAACATGCTGATGGAACTCCCACCAATGATGCTCATGACAGGATTTATATGAACCTGCCAAAAAATCATCATGTACTTAGAAAAGTACATGACTGTCACCACTGTGGAGCACTAAAGTTTCAATACGAGGGGCCTGCAGGTTGTTGTAGAAAAGGGAAAGTGGCTGTCTTTACTCCCGACTTAAATGAAGAGTTGAAACGGTTGTTTACAAGTCAAGATGACGAGGATGCTAAATATTTCAGAGAGAATATACGGTATTTCAACTCCCACTTCTCATTCACAAGTCTTGGAGTCACCCTTGATCGCCGAGTCAGCACTGCGGCAGGCACAGGTGTATATACATTTCGTGCGTGTGGGGGGTTGTACCATGCTGTTGATGAACTGGTCTCGGGTGATAATGGCCCTCGGCATTTGCAGTTGTATATTTACGATACAGATGAAAACCTGATGCATAGGGTTAAGAGGTCTCCAAATCTTAGGATAGATCTCATACGGAAGATTCTGGCAATACTAGAGCATAACCCTTATGCTCAAGTTTTTAAGAGTCTTGGTGCTGTTGAGAATCTAGATGAATACAGGATCTCACTAAACACAGACATCAACCTTGATCAAAGAAGGTACAATGCGCCAACCACTTCTGAGGTGGCTGCAATATGGATTGAAGGGAGCGACCCTAAAAATACTTTTGATAGGAGTGTTGTCGTTTATGGAAAAAGTGACCGTCCCCTGTATATTAGAGCATACTATGGGTGCTACGACCCTTTGTCATACCCACTATTCTTCCCACGTGGGGAGACCGGTTGGAATCGTCGGATGCCATATATTGAGCCCGCTGATGAAATGACTCAGGCTTCAGTTCACAATTTTGGGCGACAAGGAGACCAATCCTCTGATTTTCTTCGTGCAGGTATGATGTTCATTATTCATCTATATACTTATTAGTTAAAGGAAACCTAAGACAGCCATCCATCTTTTGACATAATAACATGATTATTACAGAACAATCTGGTCATACCACACGGGATGAAGAGTATACAGAACAATCTGGTAATACCACACGCGATGAAGATTATAGAGAACAACCTGGTCATAGCACACGACATGAAGACCCTCCAGGTATTGGTCGACATTCATGGGTTGTAAATTCTTATGAGGTACATGTAAGTATTAATGTGTCAATCAACTTCTAGATGACAACGAGGATAACCCAGATGACGACTTTGGTGACAATGAGATGAGTGGAACACAATCCAGGACATTTGTGAGCGCGAGGGAGTATTACTGCTTCAAGCTACAGATCCGGAAGAAGCTTTTCAACATCATCTTGTTTGGGGGGCGCCTTTTCCAACAGTGGGCTGTTGACATGTATATAAAGATTGAGACAATGAGGCTTGACTGGTACTCAAAGCCAGCAAATCAAAAGGTTATACGCGCAGACATGTACCAGGTAACTTGCTTGTGTTATTCTAATACATTATATATGTTTCTTTGTTTAAACCCTCTATACTAATTGACACTAACTATTGCCTTATCACAGGGTCTTGTTGACACCATAATTGCTGGCGAGTCACGTGGTGATCGGATTGGCAAGAGAATCGTGCTTCCACGTACATTCCCTGGTGGTGACCGAGACATGCGGCGTAGGTTCTTAGATGCAATGGCAATAGTTCAACGGTGGGGTAAACCGGATTATTTTATCACGATGACGTGCAACCCCTATTGGGAGGAGATAACTAAGGAACTGTTGCCTGGGCAACTGCCACAAGACCGTCCAGACTTGGTGGCAAGAGTATACAGAGCAAAACAACGAGATATGATGGACCTACTGATTAAACATAAGTATTTTGGAGAAGTCGCAGCTTATGTACATGTCACCGAGTTTCAGAAGCGAGGTCTCCCGCATGAGCATATCCTTCTAATAATGAAAGCAAATAGCAAGTTAAGGACCCCAGATGACTATGATCGTGTCATAAGTGCAGAGATACCTGATAAAGAAAAGCACTCTCTTCTTCATGATCTGGTAATCAAACACATGTTGCACGGACCCTGTGGTGAGTTGAGAAAGAGTTGTCCGTGCATGATTGAGGGAAAGTGTCGGTTTAATTACCCTCGACAATTTTGCGATGCTACACAACAAGGGGCAGACTCATATCCTATCTATAGAAGGAGGGACGATAAGCATCAAGTCAGGATAAGAGGAGCAACTTTGGACAATAGATGGGTGGTCCCTTACAACCCATTTCTGCTCGTGCGATACAACTGTCATATAAATGTTGAAGCATGCTCGAGCATCAAGGCAGTCAAGTACTTGTTCAAATACATTTACAAAGGGCATGATAAAACATCATTTACATGTGAGCAGGAAATTATCAATGATGGGGGAATCATTAATGAAATTCGACAATATAGGGATGCACGCTATATATCTCCTCCATGAGGCTATTTACAGGATTTTAGGTTTTAAGATGTTCGGTGTCAGTCCATCGGTGTTGCAGCTTCAGCTTCATTTGCCAAACATGCATACAGTCGCATTTAAGGCAGATGCAAATCTGGAGGAGGTTGTCGCTCGACCATCTTCTTCAAAATCCATGCTTACTCAGTACTTTGAGATGAACCGAAAGTTTCCGGCAGCACGGAGATGGTTGTACAGAGAGTTCCCGGAACATTACAGATGGATAGTAGGAACTAAGAAGTGGCAGAATAGAAGAAACAAGAAATCACAGATAGGAAGACTTGTGTATGCACATCCTGCTGAAGGGGAGAGGTACTACTTGCGTGTCCTACTAAGCCATGTCCGAGGTGCCACTTCGTTTGATGATTTAAAAACAGTAAATGGAAAACTGTGCAGTTCTTTTAGGGAGGCATGTGAACACTTAGGCCTGATTGAGCACGACAAGACACTAGATGATTGCATGACGGAGGCAGCCACATTTCAGATGCCTTCTGCTCTTAGACGGTTGTTTGCGACTATACTGGTTTTTTGTGAGGCAACACAGATCCGTCAGTTGTGGGACAAACATCTAGAATCGATGTCTGAGGATTACCGCCGCACTGAAACTAATGAGGCCGCCCTTGAGCAGATGGTTCTTAGAGATGTCAGGGATCTGGTGCAATCCATGGGCAAGGAAATTAAAAGCTATGGGCTTCCGGATCTGGTTGAGACGGATGCTTCTTCTCACCCTGGGTATAGAGAGGTGGCAGAGGAAAGGCAAGTCAAAGTAGACCAAGAACATCTAGATCTATTTAGTTGTTTGAACAGGGAGCAGCTGGCTGGTTTCAATGAAATAATGGATCATGTGACGAATGAAAAAAGCCAGATATTCTTTGTTGATGGTCCAGGAGGCACTGGAAAGACGTACTTGTATAAGGCATTGCTTGCGAAGGTGCGTTCCATGGGCCTAATAGCGATCGCAACTGCTACTTCGGGTATAGCGGCGTCGATCATGCCTGGAGGCCGGACTGCACACTCGAGGTTCAAAATTCCAATCAAGCTCACTGACAACAGCATATGTGGTTTCAGAAAGCAGGATGGTACGGCAGAGTTGCTTAAACAGGCATCTTTGATAATTTGGGATGAAGTCGCTATGACAAAGCGTCAAGCAGTTGAAACGCTTGATAGATCGCTCCAGGATATAATGGAATGTCCTTTGCCGTTCGGTGGAAAGATTGTCGTCTTTGGTGGGGATTTCAGGCAGGTCCTCCCTGTTGTGACACGAGGGACAAGAGCACAAATCACCGATGCTACACTATTGAGATCCTATCTGTGGGAGAAGACACGCAAGATACGACTCACACGCAATATGCGGGCACAGACAGATCCTTGGTTCTCCGATTACCTCCTAAGGATCGGCAATGGAACGGAAGAAACAATTGGCAACGACTATGTGCGTCTCCCTGACGATATTGTGATTGGATATACTGAGGATGATGGACCTATTAACAAGCTCATCGAACATGTCTTCCCATCACTGCAAGCCAATGCTAGGTCGAGAGAGTACATGAGCACACGCGCAATTCTGTCGACCAAAAACGAGCATGTGGATGACCTGAATGACAAGATGATCTCCAGGTTTCCGGGTGAAGAAAAGGTATACTATAGCTTCGACTCTATCGAGGATGACTTCCAAAATAATTACACAATTGATCTTCTGAACTCGATCACACCAAATGGATTGCCCCCGCATGTCTTGAGAGTGAAAATCAACTGCCCTGTCATTCTGCTCCGGAACCTCGACCCTCATAATGGCCTATGCAATGGGACACGGCTTATGATCAGAGCCTTCCAAGATAACGCAATCGATGCGGAGATTGTCGGTGGCCAGCATGCTGGAAAGAGGGTGTTCATACCTAGGATTCCTATGTCGCCCTCGGAGGACACCTCACTTCCCTTCAAGCTGAAGAGAAAACAGTTCCCCATCCGTCTGAGTTTCGCGATGACCATTAACAAGGCACAGGGACAAACCATCCCAAACGTCGGTATTTATCTTCCTGAGCCTGTCTTCTCACATGGCCAATTGTATGTTGCATTGTCAAGGGGTGTCTCAAGACAGACAACACGGATTTTGGCCAAGCCGAACAAGGAGGTTGATAAGTCCGGAAAAAGCACCAAGAACATAGTCTATAGAGATGTTTTAGAGGGGTGAGGTCGCTGTGTTCTTCTATGTTGTTGTCAACATAACTATTTTTTATGCTAACAGCATGTGTGTTCTGATTGAAGGTGTTAATCATAATAAACTATGGACAATAAAAGAGGCATCGTGTCCAGGTGAGCATGCTTTTTGCAGCTGGACATCATTACTGCTCAATTAAGGTACGAGTGAATAAACATCTAATAAATATCTTTACAGTAATTGCTCAATCAAATTACAATAGAAAACTATACTACTGATGTTGTTACACCTCTATATTGCTCGAGAGAATTACTGATGTTGTTACAACTCTATATTGCAGGGAACGAACAAATCATGTATTTGCCCCAGCCCAATAAGTATCTTGTGCCTGCTACTACGGGCACTTTTTACTGAATTCCAGTTAAGCATCTACATGCTCCAGGAGCTGGTCAACAAGTGATACCGGCACGGCAGAAATAGCACTACCAGTATTGCAGGCTGCATATGGCACATGACACATGTCCTTATTCCCATGTATGAAATTGTTTGTTCTCCCCGGGAAAAAAATGTGTGTTGTATCTAAGATTTTGTAATCTGATGCTATAACTCAATTGAGATATGGTGTGTAAAATTGATCACTGATGCTTGTGATTTATTCATTTGAATGGTTTGATTTATGAACCAAATGGTTGATTTTTTTTTCAGTTTCAACACAAGCATATAGAGCTACCGTTGGTGGATAATACAAGAGCAGCAAGTGCTCTTCTGCTTGCAAAAGCATATAAAGCATGGCATTATGGCTAATATTATGTTGAAAAATAAAACAAACATTAATAGACTTACTTTTTGTTTGCCCTTACGATTGCCAGTAATTGACCTTCTGATGTTGACCTCCTTAAGATGTTCAAGATATATATAATTGACCTTCTGATATTGAACTCCTTAAGATGTTTAATATATCTTCATTTCCTTGAACTCGAAGTTGGCCCTCTGGTGATACGGACATTAAGAAGCTTCAGTCTGATAAGAATCAGACATGTAAGTAGATTGCAGAAAAATATTGGTGTTTTGTCCTTCAATCATCAAATACATGTAACAGCCTATGGTTGCACAAAATGAAAAACTTCTCTGACGGGACAAAGCTAATATATTTCTGTCAAATAGTACTACGAAAAACTTCTCTGACGGGACTAAACTTCCCTGGCCACCACGAGGCTGCGGCGGGGGGCGGCCGCCTGCACACGCTGGTAGACCTCCACGGAGGCCGCGGAGAGGGACGCCATCATGGTGAGCGACGCCATCGGCGTGTTTGGTGATGCTAGGTCCGGGTTGCGGGAGGAGAAGGTGAGGGAGGGCGCGACGGCGTGACGGCGGGAGGAGTGGCCCGGCGGCTGGGGAAGTGGAGCTCCCCCGGCGGGCCGAGCCTGGCCGTCGACCTTGGCGGCCCTGGCCACCACGAGGCTGCGGGGGGGGGGGGGGGGGGGGGCGGCCGCCTGCACACGCTGGTCGACCTCCACAGAGGCCGCGGAGAGGAACGCCATCATGGTGAGCGACGCCATCGGGTTGGACCTCCACGGCGGCGCGTTTTGTGAGCTAGCTCCGGGCTGCGGGAGGAGAAGGTGAGGGAGGGGCGACCTCCATGGACCAGCGCACCTGGGTGAGTCTGGGGATGCTGCCATGGATCGGCGTGACGGCGGGAGGAGGGGCCCGGCGGCTGGGGAAGTGGAGCGGCCATGGATCCGGCCAGAGGTCACCGTCGGTGGGGATGGGGATGAATTAGAAGGGGCGGTCGGGTTGTGACTGAGAGAGATGAGCTGAGTAAGAGTGAGTGAGTTTTGTTTAGGAAAGTCAGAGTGAGAGGTGAGAGAGTGGGTTGTCCGATTTTTTTTATTCTTTTTAGATTAAGAATCGGGTAAGTATCTGGCAATTCAGAGTAAATTAGAGATTATATCAGGCAAGTGTTTGCATATATAGTGAGTAATATGTACGTGTTTGCGATTTTAGCAGCTTTATAAAATTGTTGTATGATTTATTTAAAGTTTTTACGAAATAATATTCTCAACCATGCTCATTTCTACACTTTGAACATTAACTTGACATGACAATGTTGTATATAATGTAAATGTAGGATGAATTGGAGTTGAAAAAACGATTTTTGGTACATATTCTCAAGTATCAAGACAACGAGGCGATAAAAAATATTCCTGCCTTGGAACGAGGAATTATTGATCGCATAAAGAGATGGATCTTCGTGAAATAAGATAGTGGATGATTTTGTATTAGTTAGAATTTGTGTTTTAATTGTCACTTTAAACAAGTATCAAATTGTAATATTGTTGCACATTACAACTATTAGTTTGTGCTTTGTGGATTAAATTGATGCAATGTGTATGCATTTTATGTTATCATCGTTATACGTTCGAAATAATTGCTCTGGTAAAAAAAACTCACTAAACTAAAAAATGGTATTTATATTTTGAAGACGTGCGTTGCACGTGCACGCTACTAGTATTATCCTATGTCATAGCTGATATGATCATCAATGATGTATCGTCATCAACTTTCTAGACTGGGACGCGTGTAATAATCAAATCTTCATGCCCGGCCAAGACCGCCTTCAGGTTTCCTCTTGTACATGTTTTCTCTTTCATATAAAATTTGCTGTAGAGGCCTCCCGTACAGATTTTCATATTAAATAAAAAAAAAACTCAGCAAGAGAAGTGTGGCAGAGTCTAGCTATGAAATGAACATTCCTTTTTATTGCACGGGTTGTGAACTTGTGATTGTCTATTCAATATTCACGAGCATCGACAGAGACAAGTTTTCATAGCTCAAGACCCGAAGTAGCTGCATGTTGTGTTGAGGCAGACAACGAAAATGGTTCCCGTGACAAGGCAGCCTTCGTTAGAGCATTGCTTTTTAACCTTGTTATTTTGGTACGAATACTAAAAAAACACAGTTCAGTATTTCGAAAGCATGCAGATTCTGCCTGCAAAAACTCAGGTGGATAGATTGGTTACCCAGCTTTCTGCCAAATTTGGAATCAAACCAATGGGTAACTAAATCTGATAAAAACAACCAAAACTTAGTGAAGTAAAATTTGGCTAGCAGGGGCAGCCGGGCACTCGGGCAGGGCACCAAAACCGAACAGCCGAACGGGCCAAGGGTATGTACATACACAAAGAGCAACCGGTGCCCTCGCTAAAAGAAACGAATGAATACAAAAGGCTATCAGATAAATAAATTTCTAACTCATCCATGCGAAATGTACTTTTTATGGTTCCGCATTAATTAAGCAATACACTAAGAGAACGGTATCTTCCCAATAAAACATCAAAACTACAAGGGACACAAGAACCTACCGTTACAACAATGGCAGTTTAACTTGTGCTCTTCTTGCATTTGCTAAGTCAGAAATCTCAGCTTGCTGTCTCGACCTAAAACTTCTATCAACAGAACGGAAGATGTCAAAGGGCTGCCGCTTCTATGCGACCAGCAGAGTAACCCACCTCTACCGCACAGACACTCCCCTCAACCGATTCTACGCTTAACTCATAGCATGAGACATTGCGGCAATTACTTTCTCTCTCGTTTGCTGTTCGGAACCAGGGCACTTGATGATAAAAGAATGCACTACCGTTCCATTGTTGCCGGTGACGAGTTTCGACTCGCCTACATGGACTTGTGCCTCTTCAAATGCTTCAAACACCTTCTTTACCGGATGGTTGTAAATTGGAGACATTACTCGGACAAGAACCTCGTCTTGGACCACCTGTATGTCCACGTCTGGTCTAGCTCTTGCAGCCTCTCTCTCAGCCTCCATATCTTTGACCTTCTTCTGAAGCTCATTAATGTATGCTATTGCATCACCCAGCAGGGAGGCCTTGTCCATTTTCGAGATGTTGGGCACAACGGCTCTCAACGCGTAGAACTTCTGGTTTAGCTTCTCCCTCCTTTGGCGCTCAGCCTCAACATGATTCAGCGGCTCCTCCCTCCCGTTTGCAGGTTTTCTTCCCCTCTTCCTTGGTCGTCGGTCCTCAATCATTGGTGTTGTCCCTTCCTCTTTACACAATCCATTCACCTCTGCACTATCTCCATCAAGAAGGGCTGTTCTTGTAACCAGGGCACTCGACTTGGAACTAGTCCCTGCACTAAAATCTATTTGTCTAGGCGCCTGTGACTGCAGCTGATGTTGGCTGACCATCTGCAGGGGTTTTACTAGCTGTGGTGGTTTATGAAGCAATGGTAGTTTCTGGAGCTGAGGTGCTTTCTGAAGCTGAAATTGTGTTGTAGTGGAGCCGTCCGCAGTACCATTGTTGCAGTGTGTAGTTTCATTACTCACAACCAGTATACCATTGCCAAACTTCTGCTGATGAGAATTCAGGCCTCGGGCCTGACTCCAAGTGAAATTCTGCAATCCTTTCTGGACATTGGGAGGCAATGAGGTCCCTCCACCAGCAGTCCTCTGTTCCCATGGCCTTTCATCTACCTTTGGTACCCCAACCACTGACCCTGCTGAAGACCGACCAAGGTTCAAATCCTTGCCAAAAATCTTCGCCAAACCCGGTGACCTCTCAATGTGACCATTTCCTTCACGTCTCTGAAGTGTGTCCTTATTGACACTTGTACCCGCAAACACAGACTTTATGGTCTGGAGAGTGTCGGAACTCTCAGCCACCTGCTGCATTGAACCCAGCTCGAGCACGCCACTCTCAAATGGCAGTAACAAGATAGTCTTAAATCCTGCCGTGCTTGCAAGGTACCCCCGGTAACAGTAGTTGGCTGGGAATACATTGCGCTCGGAATTTGGAATCCAGAGGGGGACACCTGCTGCGAATACTTGACCAGGGCCACCGGCACGGCGCGGAAATGCAAAGTACATCGATGCTAGGAAGAACATCTCTGTATCTGTCACCTGATCAATGCCTGGGGCATAATCCTCCTCATCAGCTCCACCAAATGATGTGTGCAACCGCTGCAGCACACGCTTCCGCATCCGCTGTTTGTCATCATCACTGCCCATAGAAGCAGCAGCTCCCACCTCACCATCATTGGGTTCACGGCACGAGCCATCCCCCCATCCAAGGACGAGATCACCAGACTTTGTGCGTGAAAGCTGCCAGAAGATGGCATAGTTCCAGCTAGGACCAGAATGCTCTGGTTCGATGAGCTCCTGCAGTTTATTTTGCAAATCTGCAGGTAGAGATGCAGCAACAAGACCCTCGGATATGGCACCGCCTCCTTTTGTCAAGTATGCAAACGCGTCTCTCCCAAGCACCTTGGTGCTGAGGGCTCTGTCCTCCTCAGTCCATGCCCCAGCACTTACTTCATTGGCACCATCCTCCTCAACTTCCATCTTCACGACCATAGGACCTACACAGAACAGTATAGATCAGGTCAAAAAGCACAAAAATACATCAATGTTCTGTTGAAACAATTGGCTACCAAATACTCAGAATGACAGTTTAGACGTACATGGGCAGTAAACTTTTACTGCACTTATGAACACATGGATGAACTTACACAACAAAACATAACTGAACTCTCAACCAGCATTCCAGCTAAACACACACCCATCTGCATCCAAAACAAAAATGCGTAGAAGCCTGAACTTACGAAGTAGTGGTAGTATCCTTCTAATTCACCAGTATACAGAATTAACCAGCCATACACAGATATAGTGTCTACTAACTTGTCGGGGAGTGAGGGAGACGCACTACATCAGTGATAACAGGAAACTACTAATACAGCGTGGAAATGCCGAGTGTACACATGTAAATGAGGAAAGGCATCGAATCATGTGATGATCCACTCAGAGCACACAGAACGTTTGCCGTAACAATCAGAGCCCAAATGGTAGATATGCATCTCATTACTTTAGTTGCCCGAGGAACACATGCCTCCTAAACCGTAGTTCTGGACATGGTATCTACACACACCCTAACCGCACAACGACGACAGAGTCATAATATGCTCGTACCCGATCGCGGCCACTAGAATCCAGCCCTCGACTCCTCCTCCACCACGGCACGACAAATGACCTCACCATTCCGCCTAACGCGGCTCATCCGCCAGACGCGACAAGCCAACGGATTGCAATCACTCTCATTCCACGACACGACGGGGCAGCTACTGTACGTACCGGGGGAATTCAGAGACAGGGGAGAGTACGGAGGGAGGAGGGACGGCAGGAATCTCACCGGAGCGGGGCTCCCGAGCCGCCCGAATCGGCAGCGGGGACGCGAAATCCAGCGTGGGCAGGCCGGCACCCCCCCGAGCCCCGTCGTGTGGCGCCGAATCCGAGCCCGGCCGCGACGGCGAAGCCCGGATCTTCCCGCGCGCGGACCCGAGCTACGGGGGAAGGGGGGCTCCTCTCTCCTTCCTCGCGGAGGGGAAGGATGGGGGCCCGTGCGTGCGGGTCTCGGGGCGCGGCGTGCGCGTAGGGGCAGGGCCGGGATGGATTCGTTCGACGGTGGTGGTGTGTAGAGAGAGTAGTTTTTCTCTGGTGCGCGAGGGGATTTCGGGGGAGGAGGCGACCCTGTCTGCCTGCCTGCTGCGGCTGTTCAGTTGTGTGGGGTGAGACTCAAAGGGAAAACGAGGGCTGTCCCCTTTTCTACTTGGATCCCGAGCTGAGCCGAGCCGACAGAGCGCCGCGGCATGGAGCGAGCTCGCTTTTGCCCCTGTGTGTTCTTCTCTCGGCGACTCGAATCGAATCTAGCCGAGGTTCGGCCGAAAACGAAAAACAAAGCTGAATATTTTACTAGTCTGATCAGTTCTTGTTAATTCTCCTCCTGGAGCTACTTTTAGCACAAATTATAACGATAATTCAACATAATTCAGAAGACCCTACATCGAAGTTAAAGCAAGAGAGGGTTAACAGTTGTAATATTTCCATGTTAATAAATAAGAGAACATGTACTACACGTATGTGTTATGCAATGGATATCTGAACAAAAATTCTTGCTCGTTTCTCCGTCGTCGTCATCTGCATCGTTTCAGTAGCGCCAAACGAGGCATCTTTCCCTCCAAGTTGGGGGTGCGGTCGACGGCCACTCTTCTCTTCACCCTGTTGATAGCGCTCTTCTCCGACAACGGTGAGAAAGTTGGAATTCTTCGGTGGTGAACACCATAGCTGGCGTTGTGTGGCCAAATGCTTTTCGTATGTGGGTCAGGTGGATTGTCGTAGGCGTTGACAGAAGGATTAGCGACGAGGATGACTAAAGAAGGTTTCATGGTGGCGGCTTTCGGCACGCTCGTCATCTGCCATGGGAGGCGATGACAGACAGGGAAGAGGGGGGATGAAGGCGTTGATGGTAATCAAGAGTGCCATAAGCCACAGAGGAAAGTGGGTATCAGACGAAAGGAGTCATGAATGCTTCTAGCACTACTACAGCAGGGATATAAAGAGGAACATGTAACGGGTACGTCATTTGTATCAACATATGGGTAAAAAATGGCAAGAATCATTAAATGGCGGTAACTAACTTACATAAAAAAAATGCACAACTATGGAATAAAACTCTCAATATCAAACAAAATCTAGGCAACCCTTATTTAAAGCTCTCTGAAACGGAAATTCGTTTCGCCACATGGGATCGTATGTTCCTGCCACTCGGAAAAAATCGAAATTCCAAAAGTTCTGGACAGAAATTTGGTGTGAACTTCTTGACATTCTATGTGCCCATGTTAACTTTCACGTAAAACTGACATTTTTTGTTGGTTGCGTAAAAGGACAAAAAACACTAGTAAAAGCCTTTTTAGCTCCGATTTATTTTTATAAATGACACAAACAATGTCGGTTTTCCGTGAAGCGCCTTCGTGAGCCCATAGGATGTCAAGATGTACGCGCGATTTTTTTCGGATTTATGACATCTCAGATATGTTAAAAATGCAAATTTAAAACCGATAGCATATGTTAAAAATGCAAATTTAAAACGCGTCCCCTCTCTAAGGGATAGTAACTTATCTCTCAGGGCGTCTACAAAGTAAATGCTTATATTTCACCAGGAAATGCAAAACTTATCTCCACCTGACCACTTGAATATGTTCTTTATAATCATTAAATGGGGGTAACTTATGTAAAAAATGCACAACTATGAAATAAAATGTGGAATAAAACTCTCACTATATAAAAAAATCTAGTCAACTCATGATTATTAAAAGATCTCTGAAACGGAAATTGTTTTGACACATGGGAGCATATGTTCCTGTCACTCGAAAAAAATACTTTTGAACATAAAAAATTCCGAACAAAATTTTGGCGTAAACTTCTTCACATTCTATGTGTCCACATCAAGTTTGACGCAAAACCGACATTTTTGTGGGTTGTGTAAAAAATACAAACAATGTCTCGTAAAATGCCTTTTTAGCTCGGAATATTATTTTTGCACATGACACAAAATATGTCGGTTTTTCGTGAAACGACTTCGTGAGCCCATAGTATGTCAAGTTGTACATGTGAATTTTTTCCGTATTTTATGACATCTCATATATGTTAAAAATGCAAATTTAAAACTGATAGCATATGCTTCCGGGTGCGAAAACGCGTCCCCTCACTGAAAGTGGTAGTAACTTACCTCTTAGGGCATCTACAAAGTAAATACTTATATTTCACCAGGAAAGGCAAAACTTATGTCCACCGGACCACTTGAATATGTTCTCTATAATCTTTTGTGACATTTCTCACTCTTAAAATGTATTGCAAAAGTATTAGTAGTTTACAATGATATAAGTAGTACGCTTGTAAAATTTGGTACTAAAATTTAGGTCATATTTACCCAACACAAATAAAACAAATTGTGGTTATATGAATAACATACTATTAAACTTTTAAGCCTCATTTATTCGCAAAATTTGAAGAACACGAGACTATGAAAATGCGGAAATATAATGCCATGACACATGGAATCCTATACAAAATGAAAACACATATTGAGTAACATTTTTTTTTGGTTATAGCACAGGAAAAACATATGGTTGTTTTATAGAGATTGAGTACAGTTAGTTTCATAGTTTTCATAGTCATGTTTTTTTTTCCAAGAGACTAACCACGTACTAGAAATCCTAATGAGATTGGTGTAGGAAATAAATCCACATATACACTGGAGGATTCGTTTATTTAAACCGTGGAATTTATAGGATAAGTTCATGTGGATTTAAATACTATAAAATTTCTTTTAGAATCCTTTGAATCCATGAGATTCTTATATTGTACCGACTTGTATTTTTTTTTACATCATTGGTGAATTCAAGATGAAAATGTATGGACTCAAAAGACTAAGAACATAGATTCAAAGAAAACAACACACGATATACAATGGATTTTGAAACTTAAATGCACAATTGGCCGCCTGCCTATCGTAGAACATAAGGATTAGAATTTTAAGGGATTCATTTTAGCCACGTTCTAACAATAGGGGTTTATTCGCTTACTAACAAGCTTTGACCTTTCATCATCAAACCATGGTTGGGGCTTACATATTTGAAAATGGATGGTAGTCTCGAGTCTATCGAATTCACCCGGTAAATTCCTCCCTGCTTAGCACAAAATAAATCCAGTGGACATCTAGTAGCATTGTAAACATCCGACGCATCCATGTGGTGCACACATATAGTAACCTTATATAATGGAAAGAAAAGAACATATTACGGAGAAAACCCGAAGTATAATCTGTCTCGAAGAAAAAAGAAAAAGAAAAAGACCCAAGTAGAAGGAGGAAATATGCTTCGCCCTCTAAATTAACCTCTTGACTCTACATGTCACACACGTCTGATCGTATTTTCGCACTATTTGTTACACACATACGGATGTTTCGTCAAATGGCACACGTTTCGAAATCACGTGCACCCATCGACGCACAACAAAAATTCCACAATCAGTAGAGTACTGTATGTTTCTTTTTTTTTAGGTTTAAGGCAGTCGTTCTGCCATCCGATTAGATAGAAAAGAGTGTTATGTACATCGTCACGTTACAAGATTTCGTAAAAAAGGATGTTATCCAAATACGAGAGCTCCCGTGTCCTGAGTGTGATGTGAGCATACGCCCGCTGCGCAATCTCCTCCCACACAAGGTGCACCACTGCTTCCGGTAAAATCCCAGTATTCATGAAAGTCCTTCGGTTTCTCTCCTTCCAAACGCCCCACATGGGGTAGATGGTATGTTTCTCGTATCTTGGTTTATTTCTAAGTTTTCTTGCCTCCCCTGGTTGGCTAGGTGAGAGACGTTGGTGATCCTTTCCAGCCGCTGTACGCAGAAGATCCGGACCACTGTACACTCTACAGGCACGGAGGACCCCACGTTCCTTCTAAACCACTACTACTAGTACCACCACTGTACGCGGATTACAGTACACCCTACAGGAACTCTTCACGTGAACTCACGCACAGCCTGGCTCGGCTCGGCTCCGCGCCCTCGTCCGAGCCGAGAGCCGTCCCACAGGCCGTACTGCCCCCACCGGCGCCGCGTGAGCACGTGCGCGACACGTGTGCCAGTGGTATAATCGGGACGGGATGTAGGGAGGGAGGCGATTCAGGGGGAGCTCGTGACGCCACGTGACCCGTGCGCCCCACCCGAGGAAACCGAAAGCGTTCACGTACCTCCTCTCCATCCCCCACACGACACCGACTTGCGGGCCCCCACGCGCCCGGTGAGGGTGGAGTGCGGGATCGGGGGCGTGATGGGGTGGTGGGAAACGTGAACCCTATTTAAGGAAAACGTGAGCGCGCGAGCGAGACCCCTGCCACGTCTGATCTGGGGGGGTTCGTGATGGAAAAAAAAAAAACGGAAAGCGGGAAAAGACGTGCCGGGGGGGAGATGGGATGGGTCCAACGTGATCCGCGTGATGAACGCCGCTCACGGCATCGCCGTGGAGAGGAGGCGTGGGCGTGCATGCGCGTGCGTGGTTCATCAATCCCGGTCCCCGGCCGGCCGCCGATTAAGAGCAACTCCAGCCGTCCCCCGAGAGCCCCAGGATCACCTTTTTAACGCCGGCGGATCATTTTTCCCGTAGTCGCCCTCCCCAGCGCCCCCCCAAGGCCTTTTTTTTTCGCCGGATTTGGCCCAATTTTTATCCGGCGTCCCAGGCCGAACCCAGCGCCCCGGGTTCGGCCTGGGGACGCCGGCGAAAGGGAAAATGGCGCGAAACGGCGCGGAACCGAGGGAAACCGCGCGAAGCTCCGGCGGGGCCCGCCCTGTCAGCGGCACAACCGTTTCGTCGTCCTCATCGCCTCGCCTTCCGCGTCGCATTACTGCTCTGCCGCCGGTCAGGCGTACCGCCGTCGAGTCAAATCGGCCACGCGGCGGAGTTAGGCGCGCCGTAGTTTATTACTGCCCCGCCCTCTCCCCCGCCGGTATTTATTTACTGCACCCGCACACCGCCGATCACACACTCGCCGCACTTCCTCACCGAGCATACACCCTCGCCGCGCTTCCTCTCGATCACCGAGCGCACACCACACCCAATGGCTAGCGGCGCGGCGGCGAACGGCTTCGGCCGGAACTGGCTTAAGGAGCGGGAGGCACGCCTCCTTCACGAGGCGGGCTACCCATGCCCACCCGCCATGAAGCTCCCCGGAGGAGGATGGCGGCTCAGCCAGATGGGGATCCCGATCCCCCCCATCCCCACCGCCGACCGGCGGTGGGCCGAGATCTACGCCGTCCGCGATGAGCTGACGGCGGAGCAGCAGGAGGATCCCGCCTGGCACCCGGAGAACTCCTCGACGTGGGTGCCTTTCTTCGAGGACCGCCACGAGCGGTAGCTCAACGACTTCCTCCCCGGCCCGAAGGACCTCGCCCCCTCCCGCAACAACAGCGAGGGCCGGAAGGACTGGTGGGGAGTCCCCGGCCGCCTCCCTCCAGGCCGTCCTCGACCACATCGAGGGCGGTAACGAGCCGCCGCTGCAGGGCCCGGCGAGGAGGGGGACGGCGGCACGGATGGGAGCCGAGGAGGATGGCGTGCTCGTCGTCCTCCTCCTCCGACGCAGGAGCCCGCTCCTCGACGCCGCTCGCCAGCGTCATCAAGCAAGAGCCGGCGGCGCCCTCGCGCGGCATCGTCATCAGGGAGCCGGGCACCGGCGGCGGGAGCGGGAGCTCCTCCCGCCTACTGACGCCGAAGCGGGAGCCCGGCACCGGCGTCGTCGGCCGCGCCCTGAAGAAGGCCTTCAGAAAGAAGGCCGTCGTCAAGGAGGAGCCCTACGACGAGGAGGCCGCGATGGCGGCCGCCTTGGCGGCCAGCCTCGACGACGTCCCTTCGGCGCCGGAGGATTTCGCCTGTGCGTGGTCGGCCCGCGACCACGAGCGGGAGGAGGAGGAGCGCAAACGGCGCGTCGAGGCCGAGCAGCGGGAGGCCTTCGAGCGCTACGGGCGCCGCAGCCGTCGTGCCTCGCCGGAGGTCGTCGTCCTGGACGACGACGACGAGGAGGCCGGCACCAGCACCAGCCGGTGGCTGACGCCGAAGCAGGAGCCAGGCACCGGCGGCGACGGCGAGGCCGGGCGTGCCCCTGCTGCTCCTCCGAGCTATGGCGGCGGCGGCGACTCCGACGACGGGGAGGACTACACCGTCTTCTACAGCCGCCTCGGGCTGTAGACGCCGCCGCAGTTTTTTTTCTTTTTTAGTTTTATTGTAAAATATCGCCAAATATCGCTAATTATCACCGAATATTATGAAGTTTCGTCGAATTTTATGAAGTTTCGTCGAATTTGATGAAATTACGTCTTGTTTTCGCCGTACCGTCTGGGGGTCACGACTGGGAACCACTCCAACCGCACGCCATTTTTTTTCGCCGGCGCCCCCCCAGCAGGGCCAAAAAACGCCGGCAATTCAGCCTGGGGGGCCAACGGCTGGAGTTGCTCTAAAAGCTTTTGTCACGCCGCCGGCGAGTTGCGTCTAGTAGCTAGAAAAAGAGTTCCGTCGCCAGTTTGCTTGCTTCTGTGTACGTACCGACACGGAGGATCGATCACATGGTTGGGCACCCGGCTGTTTTGCTTGTTTTTATACGTGAGTTGCTTTGCGTTGCGTGGGAGAAATTAAATTAAAGAGAAAGAGGGGGTCTTTGTCTCTTCCGTCCGTATGCATCGTGGCGGCTCCCTGTGGGAGGTCTATCGGACTTGAAACAAACAGAGTGGAGTTAGCGGAGATGGAGGAGCTCTCGATCGATATACATTATCGGTGAGTAGTGTGACTCGTTATGTTGACATGTTTTGTGGGAACTGCTTGTTCTTACACGGGTTGCTGACGTGGACTGGTTTAAAGTGTTGTTTCCGATACGTACACACATCATCATTGCGTCACTCTACTAGTACATGGTGCCTGGGAAGAGGGGGATAGAGACACGAGGAGTGCACATATGTTGTATAGAAACAAATTTGTTTCATATGAAGATACTCGATCGAATATATACGCCAGAAACCTCAAAAATGTTAGCGCTCAACTATGGGCAGATACACACTGGAATGGCCCTTGATCGAATATATATGCCACAAGTCTGAAATGTTAGTGATGTGGTATCTTTTAATAGAAGTTAATTTCATGCGATATTTTTGTACTAAAGTTGTTTATAAATACTACTGACCAGCTCCTGCTACTACCGTACAACACTACAACTGGACCATGTGGTATATTTTATTTTGTCCCCCCTACCCCCCCCCCCCCCCCCCCCCCCCCCCTCAAAATGGTATTTCTGCTTCATTTTTGGTTCATACGAACTGTTGAAATGTGTTTTAAAGCGTAACAATGTGAAATCCTCATTGGATAACATTAGCGATACATCTGATACCCCAAGTTTCGAACAACTTTTTTATTTGCCAAAATAACAATATCCTAGGAACCACTACCTGAATCGCCTCGTATGCCGAGTGCATCGAACGTTTGCTTGTTAATGATGTTACATGCATTCAAATGGATGTAATTAAATTCTAATCCAGGACAGTGTTGTTGGATATATCACTCTACATATGTCATGTCTAGGCAACCCTCGGATAAAAAGAAACAATGTGTGGGACAAAATTTACAAGAGCTCAATTTCATAGTCTTGTCAGGGTTAGACATCACGTGGATTGTGCACCTACATGACACGTACATTCAGGAGTTGTATCCATAGCAATGCGAGGCAACCTGCATGCGTGACGATGGTCCAGGAGGAGGAGGAGACTTTTCTGGTGTATGTACAGACAACGATATACTTAATTGAAGGACTCTGTGTCACATGGGATGTTGTGCATGCCGCTCCTATAGTTGACCCCGCCACCGGAATACCGACATCCCAAGGCACGATGTCACCGTCACGAATTGTTGCCTCTTCGTGCACACGATTACCATGCATATCACGGTCGCGTCACGTACACCAATGCAATTTTCTTCGTTAGTTCCGACCTGGGACCCTTATCTTTGCCCTCATCCTCCTCCGCTTTATCAGCTCGTCACACTAACTATTCATTTTCAGACGTCTCCTACTCCTATCGCTAAGGTAGCACGATTCCCTTGTTCATTCTTTTTGTTGTTTATATGTCCAAGAGGCAATAATAAATGTTATTGATAAACATATTTCCCGTTCATGATAAATGTTTATATCCATGCTAGAATTGTATTAAGCGGAAACAAATACATGTGTGGAATATAAACGGTAATGTGTCCCTAGTCTTTTCTCTTATGACTAGTTCGTTTGATTAAGTGATGGTTAGATGTTTCCTAACCATGGATTGATGAATCACTTAATAAACGAAGTTTGTATCATGGGTGATGATATAATGGACAAGACTCAAATTTAATAGATGTCAAATATAGTTTCCTTAAACCATGAGATTATGTCATTCCCGCTTATCGGAGGAGTGCTTTGTGGACATCAAACGTCACTTCGTAACTGGGTGATTATAAAGGTGGCTTTCAGGTTCTCCAATGATAGGTTGTTGGGTGGCATGTTTCAAGACTGGGATTTGTTCGTCCAACAGTTGGATAGATATCTCTAGGCCCTCTCGGTAGTATAGCATCCAAACGCTTGCAAGCATATGACTAAGTAGCTAGTCATAAGGGATCCTATTCTATGGGAACGAGTAAAGAGAACTTGTCGGTAACGAGATTAATCAGATATGGAGATATCAGTGGATTAAATCTCGGACAAGTAAAATATCGTGAAACAAAAGGAATCGTATATGCATTAATTGAATCCCAGACATTGTGGTTCGACTAGTAAAGTACTTCGTCGAATATGTAGGAATTAATATGGGCATCCCGGTCCCGCTATTAATATGACATATTCACGAACCCGCAGAGTCACACACTTAACGTTCGATGTAGTTAGGGTTTGAGATAAATGATGGTGAGAACGAATATTGATTCAGAGTCCCGGATAGGATCCTGGATGTCACGAGGAGTTTCGGAGAATAAGATTCATATAAGGAAAGTGGTTTCCGGAGGTTTAGAAAGGTTCGGGAATTTATCGGTAAAGTACCGGAAAGTTCTAGAAGGTTCTAAAGGGGTATAGAAGTGGGGCTCATAGGAGTATGGGGCCCACAAGGCATGAAGGGGTAGTGGGCTGGCCTAATGGGCCAGCCGCACCACACCCTCAAAGGCCCAGCCGGGCCAAGCTTCTAGAAGGGGGGGGGGCGGCCGAAACCCTAGGGGTTGCTTGGGGGCCAAGCCTCCCCCCTAGCCGCCGGACCTAGATGGGGCGGGGCGCAGCCCCCCCTTGGCCTCCTATATAAAGGAGGGTAGGGGAAGGGGGTGCGGCACCCAAGGAGCTCCCCCTAAGGTGCCCTAGCCGCACCCCCCAACCCTAGCCGTCGCCTCCCTCCTCCTCCTCTCTCCCGATAGCCGCTTGGCGAAGCCCTGTCGGATCTCCACCATACACACCACGCCACCGTCGTCGTGTTGTTGATCTCAAGCCTCTCCACCACCTCTTGCGGGATCAAGAACGTGGAGTCTTCATCGAGCTGTACGTGTGGATATCTCGGAGGCGTTGCTCGTGCGGCGCTTGGACAATACATCTCCTCGCGACTAGAGAAGTCTAGTTGCGGGTATCGACTAGCCAACCCCTGCCTCGACAAAACACTCACGGTTTTCTTCGAGGGTGAGATTCGATCTCCTTCTTGCTACCAACCTCTCGTAGATCGAATCTAATTGTTGGGTTTATTCCGCTATCTTTGCGTAGGAAAATTTTTGTTTTCTATGCTGCGACCCTTCAGTGGTATCAGAGCCTAGATCTATTCGTAGATGTTGGTGCGATTAGACACAAGTGTTGTGGGCGTTGATAATTTGAGTTGCTACCTTCTAGCGTGCACTTTGCATCTTTGCGGTACTGTGAGATTGAAGCGGCCCGGACCAACCTTACTCGTCCACGCACGAGAGACCGGTTCCACAACTGACATGCAACTTGTTTTGCATAAGTGGCTGGCGGGTGTCTGTTTCTCTTACTTTAGTGAAGGTGCAATTTTTAATGGGAGGCCTTTCAAAAGGATGAGTAAATAAGCAAAAAAAATTATCACCGTTGTGGCTTTGCGTAGATTAGAACGGTTCTATCTAATGACCCATGAGAAGCCACGTAAAATTTGCATAAACAAATTAGAGGACGTCTAACTTGTTTTTGCAGGGTTTGTGATGTGGTATAGCCCAAGATGTGATTATGTGTTGTATGCAATGATCATGTTTTGTAATTGTCACGACTTGCATGTCGATGAGTACGGCAACTGACAGGAGCCTTATGGTTGTCTCATATTTATTGTATGACCTGCGTGTCACTTTGAAACGCCATGTAATTGCTTTACTTTATTGCTAAAGTAGCCATAGTAGTAGTTGCAATAGTTGGTGGAGGCAATCATGGTGATGGCGCCACAAGCTGGTGATGATGGAGATCATGCCGGTGTCTTGGAGATGGAGATCAAAGGCACAAGGAAAGGCTATACCATGTCACAAATTATGAATTGCATGTGATGTTAATCCTTTTATGCACCTTATGGTTTATGCTTAGATACGATCTCGACGGTAGCATGATAAGGTGATCTCTCACGTTAATATCAAGAAGTGTTCTCCCCTAGTATGCGCCGTTGCGAAAGTTCGTCATTTTGAAGCACCACGTGATGATCGGGTGTGATAGATTCTACGTTCACATACAACGGGTGCAAGCCAGTTTGCACACGCAGAAATACTACGGTTTCCTTGACGAGCCTAGCATGTACAGACATGGCCTCGGAACACAAGAGCCGAAAGGCTAAACACGAGTCATATGGATGATATGATCAACATAGAGATGTTCACCTTTTGAAGCTGCACCACTTCACATGATGATCGGTTGTGGTGTAGTGGATTTTGGATCGTGTGCCACTAAATAACCAGAGAGATGTTGAGTTTAGTGGGAGTTCGTTTTATAATTAGATTATTTCTCGAACAATATATCATGAACATAGTCTAAACACCTTGCAAATAATGTTGTAGATCAATGGCCCTTCCCAACATCACCATGAATTTTAACGCGTTCCTAGAGAAAGACAAGCTGAAAGACGATGGAAGCAATTTCTCAGATTGGTTTATGAATCTGAAGATTATCCTTAAAGCTGCCAATAAACTGTATGTCCTAGATGCACCGCTAGGTGAGGCTCCAGCAGAGGGAACGGCTGAAGATGTTAGGAACGTCTGGGCAGCCCGCTCTGAGGACCACGAGATAGTTAAGTGCGGTCTGTTGTATGGCTTAGGACCCAAGCTTCAAAAGCGTTTTAAGCACCATGGCGTTCATCAGATGATAGTTGATCTGAAAGCTATGTTTCAGACTCAAGCCAAGGTGGAGAGGTATGATGCCTCTTCTAAGTTCCTTAGCTGTATGATGGAAGAGAACAGCTCTGTCAGTGAACACGTGCTCAAAATGTTTGGATACGGTGATCGTCTGGCACAGCTGGGTGTTGTGATTCCCAATGAGTTGGGGATTGACCGTGTTCTCCAGTCACTTCCACCTAGCTAAAAAAGCTTCATGATGAACTATAACATGCAAGGAATGGAGAAAACTCTTCCTGAGCTCTTCGCGATGTTAAAGACCGCGGAAGTGGAAATCAAGAAGGAGCATGAAGTGTTGATGGTCAACAAGACCACTAGTTTCAAGAAAAAGGGCAAAAGTGACTACCTCAAGAAGGACAGCAAGCGAGCTACCGGGCCTGCGAGAAAGTCAAGGAAAGGCCCTAAGTCTGATACTCAGTGCTTCTACTGTAAGGGAACCGGACACTGGAAGCGGAACTGCCTCAAGTATCTGGCAGACAAGAAGGCTGGCACCGTCAAACAAGGTATATATGATATACAAGTTATTGATGTGTATTTAACAAGTGATCGTAGTAGCACCTGGGTATTTGATACTGGTTCGTTTGCTAATATATGTAACTCGAAACAGGAGCTGCGGAATAGTCGACGCTTGGCAAGGGACGAGGTGACGATGCGCGTTGGAAATGGATCAAAAGTTGAAGTCATCGCTGTCGGCACACTCCCTCTGCATTTACCTTCGGGATTAGTTTTAAACCTTAATAATTGTTATTATGTGCCTGCGTTAAGCATGAACATTATATCTGGATCTTGTTTATTGCGAGACGGTTATTCATTTAAGTCTGAAAACTTTGGTATTTCGATTTATATGGATAATACCTTTTATGGTTATGCACCTGAGAGGAATGGTTTATTTCTATTGGATCTCGATAGTAGTGATACACATGTTCATAACATTGATGCCAAAAGATGCAAAGTGAATGATGATAATACCACATATTTGTGGCACTGCCGTTTGGGTCACATTGATGTAAAGCGCATGAAGAAACTCCATTCTGATGGACTTTTGGATTCACTTGATTTTGAATCATTTGAAACTTGCGAACCATGCCTTATGGGTAAGATGACTCGAACACCCTTCTCCGGCACGATGGAGAGGGCAACAGACTTGTTGGAAATCATACATACCGATGTGTGTGGTCCGATCAGTGTTGTAGCACGCGGTGGATATCGTTACTTCTTGACCTTCACCGATGATTTGAGTAGATATGGGTATATTTACTTAATGAAACACAAGTCTGAAACGTTCGAAAAGTTCAAAGAATTTCAGAGTGAAGTCGAGAATCATCGTAACAAGAAAATAAAGTTTCTTCGATCCGATCGTGGAGGCGAATATTTGAGTTATGAGTTTGGCATGCATTTAAAGACGTGTGGAATTGTTTCACAACTCACGCCACCCGGAACACCACAGCGTAATGGTGTGTCTGAACGTCGTAATCGAATCTTATTAGATATGGTGCGATCTATGATGTCTCACACAGATCTGCAACTATCATTTTGGAGCTATGCATTAGAGACATCCGCATTCACTTTAAATAGGGCTCCATCAAAATCCGTTGAGACGACTCCATATGAGTTATGGTTTGGCAAGAAGCCAAAGTTATCGTTTCTCAAAGTTTGGGGTTGCGATGCTTATGTGAAAAAGCTTCAACCTGATAAGCTCGAACCCAAATCGGAAAAATGCGTCTTCATTGGATACCCTAAGGAAACCATTGGGTATACCTTCTACCACAGAACCGAAGGCAAGATTTTCGTTGCCAAGAATGGTTCCTTTCTAGAGAAGGAGTTTCTCTCGAAAGAAGTGAGTGGGAGGAAAATAGAGCTTGACGAGGTTACGCATGGCAATGGGTACCCGATACCCGCAAACCCGACGGGTACCCGCCTCAAATGGGGAGGGTTTGGGTTAGAAAAATCCCCATGGGTATGCTTAGCAGGAAAATGTCATACCCATCGGGTATGCGGGTGCGGGTACGGGGATGCCAAACCCATACCGCGAACCCGTGTACCCGACTAGAACGTAATGACCCCACATGTCATTGCCTACTAAGCCACTAACACCCCTAGCCCACAAGCCCACTAACGCACCTAGCCCACTAAGAGACCTAGCCCACTAAGACACTAACGTACAGGCCACAGTCGGGTACGGAGCGGGTACGGGGCGGGTCCCGCATACCCGCCGGGTCGCGGGTATGGTTGAGATCTCGACCCGCCGGCGGATATGGGGCGGGTGGCGGGTACGGGTGGAGGAGCCGGGTACGGGTATGGGTATGCCAAACCCGGCCCCGAACCCGACGGGTGCCATCCGTAGACGAGGTTATTGAACCTGTTCTTGAGATGCCGAGTAGCGCAGAACTGGAAGTTGTTCCAGAACAGCCATCGCCACCTGAAGAATGAACAAATGATGATGATCATGCTGCTCTGGTCAAAGTTGCTATTGAACCTCGCAGATCAACGAGGGAACGTACCGCCCCTGATCGGTACGACCCCGTCATGAGTGTCATGTTGTTAGACAATGATGAACCTGTGAATTATGAGGAAGCAATGATGAGCCCAGACTCCGATAAATGGCTAGGAGCCATGAAATCCGAATGGAATCCATGTATGAAAACCAAGTATGGACTTTGGTGGACTTATCGAACGACCGTAAGGCCGTTGAGAACAAATGGATATTCAAAAGAAAGACAGACGCTGACGGAAACGTCACCGTGTATAAAGCTCGACTTGTCGCAAAGGGTTTCCGACAAATTCAAGGAGTTGACTACGATGAGACTTTCTCACCCGTAGCGATGCTGAAATCTGTTCGGATTATGTTAGCAATTGCCGCTTTTTATGATTATGAAATTTGGCAAATGGATGTGAAGACCACGTTCCTTAATGGTCATATTAAGGAAGAGTTGTACATGGTGCAGCCCGAAGGTTTTGTTGATCCAAAGGGTGCTAACAAGGTATGCAAACTTCAGAGATCCATCTATGGACTGAAGCAAGCATCGCGGAGTTGGAATCTCCGGTTTGATGAAGTGATTAAAGGGTTTGGATTTGTCCAAACTTATGGAGAAGCCTGTATTTACAAGAAAGTGAGTGGGAGTTCAGTTGCATTTCTAATACTATATGTGGATGACATATTGTTGATTGGAAATGATGTTACACTGCTTGAAAGTGTAAAGTCTTATTTGAATAAGAGTTTTTCAATGAAAGACCTTGGAGAAGCTGCGTACATTTTAGGCATAAAGATCTATAGGGATAGGTCAAAGCGCCTAATAGGGCTTTCATAAAGTACATACCTTGACAAGGTTCTGAAGAAGTTCAGAATGGAAAATTCAAAGAAAGGGTTCTTACCAATGTTGCAAGGAAAGGTTTTGAGTAAGACTCAGAGTCCTGTTACGGCAGAAGATAGGGAGATAATGAACAATATTCCTTATGCCTCTGCGATAGGCTCTTTCATGTATGCCATGTTATGTACAAGACCAGATGTGTGCCATGCTGTAAGTTTGACTAGCAGGTACCAAAGTGATCCAGGAGTGGAACACTGGTCAGCTGTCAAGAATATCCTTAAGTATCTAAATAGAACTAAGGAAATGTTTCTCGTATATGGAGGTGACCAAGAGCTAGTCGTAAGGAGTTACGTTGATGCTAGTTGGGACACAGATCCGGATGATTCTAAGTCTCAGTCCGGATACGTGTTTATTCTGAATGGTGGCGCTGTGAGTTGGAGGAGTTCCAAGCAGAGCGTGGTGACGAAATCTTTAACGGAAGCGGAGTATGTTGCGGCCTCGTCGGCAGCAAGTGAAGCAGTCTGGATGAAGGAGTTCCTCTCAGAGCTGAGCGTGGTTCCAAGTGCGTCAAGACCTCTAGCACTGTACTGTGATAATACAGGTGCAATAGCTCTTGCCAAGGACCCGACTTCACACAAGAATACCAAGCATATTAAGTGCCGCTATCACAATTTGCGTGAGAATGTCAAGGATGGTGACATAGAGATTTGCAAGGTGCATACGGATCTGAATGTGGCAGACCCGTTGACTAAACCTCTTCCACGAGCAAAACATGATCAACACCGAGAGGCCATGGATGTTAGATTGCTACAGATGTAAACTAGATTATTGACTCTAGTGCAAGTGGGAGACTGTTGGAGATATGCCCAAGAGGCAATAATAAATGTTATTGATAAACATATTTCCCGTTCATGATAAATGTTTATATCCATGCTAGAATTGTATTAAGCGGAAACAAATACATGTGTGGAATATAAACGGTAATGTGTCCCTAGTCTTTCCTCTTATGACTAGTTCGTTTGATTAAGTGATGGTTAGATGTTTCTGATGGGGTCGCAGCATGGAAAACAAAAAAATTTCTACGCGGCAAAGCGGAATAAACCCCAAGGATCTAGATCTACGAGATGAAGATAGCGAAGATGAGATCCAATCTCTTACCCTCGAAGATCAACAAACGCGTTTTGTCGGTGCAGGGGTTGGCTAGTCGATCCCCGCAACTAGACTCGTCTAGTCGCGAGGAGATGTATTATCCTCGAGATCCAATCCGGTGAAGTGCAGCAACGGGCAGCACCTCCGCGGCGTCCACACGTACAGCTCGATGAAGACGTCGACTCCTTGATCCCGCAAGCGAGACGACGTGGCCTTGATGATCACAGCAGCAAGACGGTAGTGCCGGTGATGATGACGATCTCCACGAGCAGGGCTTCGCCAAGCCAAGCAAGAGGAGAGGGAGAGGAGCAAGGTGGCGCAGCTCCTAGGGCAAGAGGTGTGGAGGTTGGATGGCGGCAGCCCTCCGGGAGAGGAGGGGTGCNCAGAGTCACACACTTAACGTTCGATGTAGTTAGGGTTCGAGATAATGATGGTGAGAACGAATATTGATTCGGAGTCCCGGATAGGATCCCGGACGTCATGAGGAGTTCCGGAGTGGTCCGGAGAATAAGATTCATATAAGGAAAGTGGTTTCCGGAGGTTAGAAAGGTTCGGGAATTTATCGGTAAAGTACCGGAAAGTTCTAGAAGGTTCTAGAGGGGTCTGGAAGTGGGGCCCATAGGAGTATGGGGCCCACAAGGCATGAAGGGGTAGTGGGCTGGCCTAATGGGCCAGCCGCACCACACCTCAAAGGCCCACCCGGGCCAAGCTTCTAGAAGGGGGGGCGGCCGAAACCCTAGGGTTGGCTTGGGGGCCAAGCCTCCCCCTTGCCGCCGGCCCTAGGAGGGGGTGGGGCGCAGCCCCCCTAGCCGCCTATATAAGGAGGGGGCAGGGGAGGGCTGCCGCACCCGTGTGCTCCCCCCCAAGGTGCCCTAGCCGCCGCCCCCTCTCCCTACCCTAGCCGCACCCCTCCTCCTCCTCTCTCCCGACACCACTTGGCGAAGCCCTGTCGGATCTCCACCATACACACCACGCCACCGTCGTCGTGCTGTTGATCTCGAGCCTCTCCACCACCTCTTGCGGGATCAAGAACGTGGAGTCTTCATCGAGCTGAACGTGTGGATATCTCGGAGGCGTTGCTCGTGCGGCGCTTGGACAATACATCTCCTCGCGACTAGACGAGTCTAGTTGCGGGGATCGACTAGCCAACCCCTGCCTCGACAAAACACTCACGGTTTTCTTCGAGGGTGAGATTCGATCTCCTTCTTGCTACCAACCTCTCGTAGATCGGATCTAGATGTTGGGTTTATTCCGCTATCTTTGCGTAGGAAAAAATTTCACTACAAGAAATGTGCTCGTTTATGACTTTCTCATAATGACCCTCAAAGAAATGGTCATAGATCTATGACCATTTCTAACCAATTGGTCGTTAGGCGTTTGGGAGGGTGAAAACCCTAAAACTTAACGACCTTTTTTATCAAAAAAGTCATAAGTTCATTACACGAGATGGTCATAGAATTCTACGACCTTTTTCTGTAATTGCTTACGACCAACTGGAAAAGTCATATAATATTTAAGACCATATTATAGCATCGTTAATTGACTACGTGGCAGCCATCTCAGTAGAACCTACTGACTAGTGGTCTCTCTAGTATTGACTAGTTAGGCTATTACCTCATATATTGACTTGTTGACTAACTAACATGTGGGACCAACATCAGACCGAGCTGACATGTTGGACCAACACTAAACGAGCTGTCATACGGGGCACACACTAGACCCACACTGGACCCACAACGAGCTGACATGTGGGACCCGCACTGAGAAGGCACGCAGAACCTTTTTTTTGTGACATGGGATCCGAATATATGGATAATAGGCAACAAAACAAAAGCCGCGAGCTGCGACTCGAACTCACGTCGTCGGTCCAAACAGTTGTCCACCATAACCATTAGACCAACCCTTCACATGTACGACTTCTCAAGTTACTTGCGTTTTAAAGACAATGCTAGATATTGGGCCTTTTTTTGTGAGGAAGGGCCTTTTTTTCTTAAGAAGATATTGGGAGATCTCCCGCGAATGGCCAAGTCGGGCCGGTCAGCCCAGGTTGGGTCGGCTCCTTTTGTTCTTTTTCTCTTTTTTTTCCTGATTTCTATAAAGACTTATATTAACTCAAATACACCTTAGACCATTTGTAAAAATCCAAAAATTTATAATATCTATATTGGATTTAGGGTAGTAACTTCCAACCCAAAATATAATCTTTATAAAATATTATAGATTTTCGTTTTTATTTTGTCTTAAAAATTTCTTATGTCGGTTTCAAAATGCGCTCAAAATTGTCGGCGTGACAGTTCTTAGTTAGGTGTTGAATCTTACGAAACTCTTGGTGGATCTATGATATAATAGATACTTTCATACCTAAAAATGATTTTTACAAAAAAACATAAGCAATCTACAAAACACATGTAGTTCAAATTTTCCCCGGTTTCAACTGAATCGGCACAACTTTGTCTTTTTACGAGAGGTAGATGAAAATCTCTTGACACACAACCATTTGGTTATTTGTACATAACATATGGTCTAATATTTTTAGAAATTGGTGTGGTTCAAATTTGCAACATTGTTTTGGTAGGTGCTTCACAAAACAATCCATTTTTTACACTCAAAAAATGAAAAATGATTTTTTGTGTAACGAAAATGAAAACTTCCTTCGGCAACATTGTTCTCCATTACAAGATGGACCCATGTGCACAATATGGGATCATTTGAACAAACTATGCCATGAATCTAGTCATAACATTCGTCATTTGGCCTGAAAGTCATGAATCTTCGTTCATGGTAGCTCATTTCTGAGAACACTTTTTCAAGATATTTGCTGTATTTCAAGTTTCTTATTTTTCCTCAAAACTAGGTAACATATAATGACACATTGCGAAAGATTTCCATTATTTTGATTTTTTTTTTGAATTCTTTATACCGATTTCAAAATGCGGTCAAAATTGACGACACGACCGTTATAGCTAGAGGTTGAATCTTGCGAAACTATTGGTATATCTATGATAAAATAGATATTTATGTACCTAAAAAAGATTTTTTCAAAAAATCATGAGCAAACTACGACGTAGCTATAGTTCAAATTTTACCCGGTTCCAACTAAATTGGCAGAAGTTTGTCTTTTTTACGAGAGGTAGATAAAAATCTCTTGACACACAACAATTTGGTTATTTATACATAAAATATGGTATAATATTTTTAAAAATTGGTGTGGTTCAAATTTGCAACATTGTTTTGGTAGGTGCTTCACAAAACAACCCATTTTTTACACTCAAAAAATGAAAAATGATTTTTTTGTTTAACGAAAATGAAAACTTCCTTCGGCAACATTATTCTCCATTACAAGATGGACCCACGTGCACAATATGGGATCATTTGAACAAACTATGCCATGAATCTAGTCATAACATTCGTCATTTGGCCTGAAAGTCATGAATCTTCGTTCATGGTAGCTCATTTCTGAGAACACTTTTTCAAGATATTTGTCGTATTACAAGTTTCTTATTTTTTCTCAAAACTAGGTCACATATAATGACACATTGCGAAGGATTTCCATTATTTGATTTTTTTTAATTCTTTATGCCAATTTCAAAATGCGGTCAAAATTGACGACACGGCCGTTCTTAGCTAGGTGTTGAATCTTGCGAAACTATTGGTATATCTCTGATAAAATAGATGGTTATGTACCTAAAAATGATTTTTTTCAAAAAATCATGAGCAAACTACGATGTAGCTGTAGTTCAAATTTTACCCAGTTCCAACTGAATCGGCAGAAGTTTGTCTTTTACGAGAGGTATATAAAAATCTCTTGACACACAACAATTTGGTTATTTATACAAAAAATATGGTCTAATATTTTTAAAAATTGGTGTGGTTCAAATTTGCAACATTATTTTGGTAGGTGCTTCACAAAACAACCCATTTTTTACACTCAAAAAATGAAAAATGATTTTTTGTGTAACGAAAATGAAAACTTCCTTCGGCAACATTGTTCTCCATTACAAGATGGACCCATGTGCACAATATTGGATTATTTGAACAAACTATTCCATGAATCTAGTCATAACATTCGTCATTTGGCCTAAAAGTCATGAATCTTCGTTCATGGTAGCTCATTTCTGAGAACACTTTTTCAAGATATTTGCCGTATTATAAGTTTCTTATTTTTCCTCAAAACTAGGTCACATATAATGACACATTGCGAAGGATTTCCATTATTTTGATTTTTTTGAATTCTTTATGTCGATTTCAAAATGCGGTCAAAATTGACGACACGACCGTTCTTACCTAGGTGTTGAATATTGCAAAACTATTGGTGTATCTCTGATGAAATAGATATTTGTGTACCTAAAAATGTTTTTTTCAAAAAATCACGAGCAAACTACGAGGCAGTTGTAGTTCAAATTTGACCCAGTTCCATCCGAATCGGCAGAAATTTACCTTTTTGATGAGAGGTGTATAGAGACCTTTTGAAACACAAACATTTGGTTATTTGTGCATTAAATATGGTCTAATATTTTTATAAATTGTTGTTGTTCAAATTTGTAACATATTTTTGGTAGTTGATTCACAAAACAACCCATTTTTGGCACTCGAAAAATGAGAAATTATTTTTTGTGTAACGAAAATGAAAACTTTCTTCGGCAACATTGTTCTCCATTCCAAGATGCACGCTTGTATATAATATGGACATATTTAAACAAACTATGCCATGAATGTCATCATAACTTTCGTCATTTGGTCTGAAAGTCATGAATCTTCGTTCATGGTAGCTCATTTATGCGAACACTTTTCAAGATATTTGCCGTATTCCAAGTTTCTTGTTTTTCCTCAAAACTAGGTCACATATAATGACACATTGCGAAGGATTTCCATTATTTTGATTTTTTTAATTCTTTATGCTGATTTCAAAATGTGGTCAAAATTGACGACACGACCGTTCATTGCTAGGGGTTGAATATTACGAAACTCTTCGTGTATCTCTTATAAAATAGATACTTTTGTACCTGAAAATGATTTTTTTGAAAAATCATGAGAAAACTACGAAGCACATGCAGTTCAAATTTGACCCAGTTCCAGCCGAATCGGTAGAAATTTGTCTTTTTACGAGAGATGGATAGAAACCTTTTGACACAGAAAGATTTGGTTATTTGTACATTAAATATGATATAATATTTTGAAAATTGGTGTGGTTGAAATCTGTAACATATTGTTGCTAGATGCTTCACAAAAAATTCCCCTAGAGCAAAACCCTAAAAAAAGATAGCCCAAATTTCCCTCCCACAACAAATTTTGAACCTAGCGGCAAATGTCCCACCTACCCAATTTCGAAGTGAAATGACTAGAATAGATGCATAAATTCCAGCACGCCGCACCCAGCCAGGGACAATTTCATAATTCTGTCGTAGTACCAAATATAATCCGCCACGCGAAGCGATCCTCCTCCATCCCCTTCCTTTCCCGAACCCTAGCCGCCAGCCCCGTCCTTTTCCATGCTCGCGCGATCTAGATCCGCCCCGCCCTTCTCCCATCGATCCATGGCATGTAGGATCCTTCCCACGACAAGGACCCAAGCGAGCCCAACCCTAAATCCCCTCGACGAGCACCGCCCCATCGCATCGCCTCCCGAACCCTTGCATAGCTTCCCCGAATTCCAGATCTGCCACTAAACCCGAGTCCCGACGATCTCCACCACCAAACCCTACCCCGCTGCCACCCACCTCGCCACCCCCCGCCACGCCCCCTTCCTCAAGATTGGCGATCCCGTCTTCATCTGTGCATCGAAGCAGTGCCCCTCGCTGGCCTCTGCCTCAAGGTCCTCAGACCCCGCGCCACTCATCCTCCGGCGTCTGCAAGGCGCGTTGATCCTCTGGGTCTGCGTCTTCCCCAGCGCGCAGGCGCGGTGACCCTCGCCTCCTCCGCCTCGCCTGCATCCTCAAGGTCTCCAACCCCGACGCCTCCCTCTCCTTCCTCCCCTTCGTCGTCGCCTCCAACAGCACCAGTGACCATCGCGCCTCCCTCCTCGATGACGGCCTCCAGAGCTCCCTGCTCGAAGATGGAGACGAAGATCCGACGACCACCAGCTTCAGCTCCGGCACCGCAGCAAGCCTCTTCGACAAGACGGAGATGGTAAGGGAATCACTTACTCCCCACGCCTGCTCGCTCCTCCTACGGATCCTTGATCCATACTAACACCCACTTTGCTCATGCTCTCGCAGACCCAAAGGAGGTCTACTCCTCCGGCCTCTACACCTATGGTTTTGTTCTCCATACACTCCAGCCGCCGCCATGGTTCTCCGCAGCTCGGGAGGTAGCCATCCTCCCTTTTTCTGTTTGGTTTCCTATTCACGACATGTCAATGTTTCTCACGGATCTGCATCTTGGCCTGTAGATTTCGTCTACCTCTCCGGCGGCAAGATCGGTGACTGCTACATCAAAATGTTCAACAGTAAGGTATGTTTCCTTGTTTATCTATCTGGATGCGGAATCATCAGATATCTCTAGTGTTTCAAAGCGTTGTGTCCAGCAAGCTGTATCTGGTTAAATACTATTGGAACTTTTGGGATTAATAGTTTATTTCGGAATTGCCACTACTGTTTCTACATAACACATAGATATAAAAGATCAATGAAATGTTGTATTCCCAATTGTTCATTGCGTGGTGAAGTAATTCATTTCTTAGAGTTGATATTCAGTGCGCATGCAAAAATATTGTCCTTGCCTTTTAATTATCTGACTGTCCAACCGAATAATACTGATGTGAGTTATAGGAGTTTATAAAGTAATTGTTTTATAATCTATATTAATCAATTTTCTTGAACAATTGTTGTATGCACAGATGCATATGCACACACGGTGGAACAAATACCCAGCTGCAGCGGAGCAACCAGGAGTTGGAGAACTTCGTGGACAAGATCAAGGACAAGCAGGAGAAGATCAAGCTCAACAAGCAGCTTCACTACTTGTTGGCAACATCGTCAAGGTTCGTTCCTTGTTAGGATTGCTTGGACACTTCTTATTTGTGCAAGTAAATATCAACTACATATTTGATACTTTATATTACACTAGTCCTGTTTGTGCTGTATGTGGTAGAGTCCAACTTAAATTGCATTGATAACCAGTACTTATTAAGTTTAAATGTCTGCTGAAACTGTGTGCAAGCATGGGATCTTAACAAGTATGTGCTTTCATGCAAATGTTCTGTTAGCTAATTTGAAGATATCAGTGAGTGCTAGTGCTTAATGTTTCTTTTCAAAATTTAAAGGAAGAGAATTGCAACACCTGCTGCCCTAGAAATGAGTTCTACATGTTTGCACAGATAAGCATTGATGTTGTGGAATTATCTTGTCATAATATTGTGTCTCTTTTTGTTCCCTCAAGTCATACTTCTCAACCTCACAACTCATGTTTTCATAATTTTATTTTTTCTTCCCATTCTGTGGTTTGTATTTGAACAATGCTTTCTTTGAGCTGTTGCCACTTTGAGCTGTTGTAGGCCTATAGTTTATCTCTTGCATCTCTTGCATCTGGTCTTTTAGTACTATCCTAGACTGATTGATTGCCAATTCTAGTTTCGTTGATGCAATCTTAGTTTAGTGCTTCTGGTTGATGCTTGTACATAAGAATGTAGCTGCTTTAACGAAGTGTTGATTCTTATTTTTGCGCAGGTGAAGTGTGGAGCCAAATGCGAAACCGCTAAGCATATCAGCAAAGAGTAGCATATTATGTGTTGTGAACTTGTAATAGTAGGCAGTACTAGGCATATCTGTGTTGTTTTAGAGTAAAGATTGTAATAGACTAATTTAGTGTTGATTTGAACAAATTTCATCTGTTCATTGGTCTGTTTGATTTTCGTGTGAAATGGAAAGTTGACCAGGGGATCTCACTTATGTTAATTGTTTGGCAAATTTCCAAATTTCTGATGTGTGAGACCAAATTGTGAGAGTAGCATGACAGCTGGTACCAATCTGACTAGTTGGGCCAGCACCAAAATAAAATGGCCGAAAATACGATTGCAAAAAGTCCATGCCCCCCCCCCCCCCAAAAAAGCCCATGAAGCTGTCATATATCAACAGGAAATATATTAAATGGACTGAATTATTGGGCTCGGCCCATTTGATGGCTGAATAGGACCGGGCTGATTTTGATCTATGACCTTCTAATTTGGTCATAATTTTGCCATGTAGGACTGGCCATGTAGGATCTGGCGTGGCCACGGCAGAGAGCGCATGACCAAAAAAATTGGTCATAAATATTATGACCCTCTAATTTTGTCATAGACGGTTATGACCATTTCACTAAAAAGTTCATGATCGATCGTTTTAGTCGCTCGGTATGTGACCATCAGAATTTGGTCACGAAGGCGTCATGAATGGAAGTTTGTGACCTTATAGTGACTAAAATGGAGGGTCACCAGTCAGCATATTTCTTGTAGTGTTTGTTTTCTATGCTGCGACCCTTCAGTGGTATCAGAGCCTAGATCTATTCGTAGATGTTGGTGCGATTAGACACAAGTGTTGTGGGCGTTGATAATTTGAGTTGCTACCTTCTAGCGTGCACTTTGCATCTTTGCGGTGTCGGAGAGCTGTCTCAGGAACTGGGGGTGTCTCGAGAAGGATCGAGTAAGGGGCTGAACACGGAATCAAACAACCCTCAACATGCTCCGGCGACGGTGCTCGTCGGACTCGCTGCGGGACAGCACTGCAGAAAGGGAACACTCGGTCTTACCCAGGTTCAGGGCCCTCTTGTGGAGGTAAAACCCCTATGTCCTGCTTTGGTGTATTGCACTGCTTGGAGAGTTCCCAGTACAAGGAGAGCTTGTCGAGCTCGAGGTGGCTAACAATGGCTACTTGCTAGTCTTCAGATCTAGGGTTCTTGGGTAAGCTCCTAGACTCCAAAAACCGAACCCTTTGCTTGGCCGCACCCCTTCTCCTTTTATAGGCGTCTTGGACCTCTTCTGCCCAAACATTTGGGCGGGAAGGGCTACCACACGGCGACGAAGGAGGAGGCGCGGTGCATGATAAAGGTGAAGTCCACCATAAAGGCAAAGCTCGTGGACGCGGTCCATGGCAGGGGAACGGCGTCACCAAAGCTGAAAAGGGGCACCGACCAGCTGGACGGTGGGCTGGCGCTTGCCGAGGTGGGAGGTGACCCACGGTGACGTCGTCCTTGGAGCGTAGCTGCAGACGGTTCCCTTATCACCAAAGAGGCAATACTCGTTGTCCGCTTTGCTTGGCTCCGCTTTGTTGACTGCTTTATACATGGAAACAGCAACTACGGCGTCGTCGTCATCGTGCGTAGGCACGCGCGTCACTCTGCACATGGCGCAGAGCCCATGTGCGCTCTGCCGCGGGGGTAGAGATGGCTTCATGAAGAAGGCGCTTCGCGAGGCGAAAAGCCTCACCGATCCCTTCAGCTTGGTCCTTAGCAGAATTGCGGGCGGCGTCGGAGATGCCTTGTCGAGGAGCGATCCCTCGCTAAGGGAGAGAATCCTTGGCGAGGAGAAAAAACCTTTCGCGAGGGGAAAATCCTCGCGAAGCTCGCCAGGCTTGGAGAGCCTGGTCCTTAGCGAAAATCATCCAAAGAATCTTGTGGGCCCTGGCAGGCCGGCCCGTGGTACCCTGGTTTCCACTGTGCCGACAGTAGCCCCCGGGCCCACGACGGGCACGCCGAGGCCCATGGACGAAGGCGAAGCGTCGAGGGGCCAAAGATGCCTGACAGGGCCGCGACACATGGCAAGCAGCGGTTGCACCCGCGGCCGCGACCTCCTCGGCTCCAACGGGCGACGTGGCGAGGCCCGCCACGACTCGGGAGCCGGTCAATAAAGCCTGGGCGCGCAGGCGGCGCCCGTCACTTCTCCCATAACTCCTCCGCAAACTTCTCCCCACGCCTCCAATCTCTCCAGAGCTCGCCGCTTCCGAGGTCTCCGTCTTCGAGTTTTTCTTCCGGCGGCCATGGCTCCCAAGAGGGCAACCGACAGCCAGAAGGGCAAGGCCGCGATGCAGACCGGCACGTCTGCGGTGGCGGTGCAGCCGGGCACGTCCGCGGTGATGGCTTGCGCCGCTGCTTTCGAGGGAGCACTGCCGCGGATGCGTGTCACCGCGGCGACGATAGCGACGGTGCGCCACCTGGCGGCGGCGAAAACCAACGAGCACGGCGCCACCGAAATGAGGTCGGCTGGCAGCAGGCTCACCGAGGCCTTCTACCCCTTCTTCCTCCATACGCTCTACACCGGTCTGGTGCCACCGTTCTCCGACTTCCTCCTGGCGATCTTGGAGGTGTACCAGATCCAACTGCTCCATCTTCATCCCAACTCCATCCTCATCCTTGCCATCTTCGCCCACTTCTGCGAGGCCTACGTCGGCATCCGCCCCTCGGTGGCGCTCTTCCGCAGCTTCTATTCTCTTCGGAACACCGCCCAGGGCGAGCGGCTTGGGTGCGTCTCCTTCCGCATCGCCGACGCCAGGAGCGACAACTACATTCCCATTGCTTGGTGCGGTGAGGACGCCATCACCAAGGTGACGAAGAAGGTAGATAAGTTCCGCGAGAAGTGGCTCTTCGTCGACGCCAAGGCCACACACCCTCTCCTGGAGGTGCCTGAGGGGCCCCCGAGGAAGTGGGCGCGCTGGGCGAGCGCGGACTTCAGGGGCTCGAGGCTTGACGTGGTGTACGAGTATATCCGACGCATCCGCGAGGCAGGGGTCACCGGCCAGATGGTGGCAAAGGACTTCACCAGGCGCCGCATCGCCCCCCTCCAACAGCACGCCAAGCCGGTGTGGCGATACGACGGCAAGGAGAACGCAATGCGGCTAAGCAGGGACGGCTTCGACCCTGAGGTACTTCGCCAGATCATGGGCGTTCTTTTCTCGACGTCGGAGATCCCATCCGCCAAGAAGGAGGCGGCCAAGCCGCTCATCTACTTCGCCGAGGAAAGCATCGCGGAGCAGCGCGCGCACATGCCCACGTTCGACGAGTGGGGAATTGTGCCCGCGGGGCACCGCGGGCCTCGCCCTAACCCGTGGGTGGCGGAGCCGGAGTACATGGATGAGCCTCCGGAGCCTGAGGAGGCTGAAGGGTCCGCCGAGGAGGAGGCCTCGAGGAGCGAGGGCCCCCTCGGCGAGGACGAGGCTTCGAGGGGCGCTGATCCCGTTGGCGAGGACGTCGGCTCCTCGAGGAGCGCCCACGCTGAGGTGGACCTCCAGGTGCTCTCCTCCGGCGATGAGGAGGATGCCTTCCGCGTCGTCCGCTCCCAGCGCGCCGAAGAAGAGGAGGGGACGAGCGGCGGCGGGAGAGGGCGCTGCGAACCCCGCTCCAAGGCCGTCCACGACAGGAGGGCCGCATCCGCGAGAGACACCACTCGCGCGGAGACAGGAGCGGCACGGGAGGAGGCCGGAGCAAGCAACACCCAGCCACCCAAGGCGAAGAAAAGGGTGTGGGTGATGGCCGGCGAGTAAGCCTTTGACTTTTCTTTTTCCCTCAACACTTTGTTTCTGAGGAAATCCCCTTGATGAATCTTCAACTTGGCTCCCCTTCAGGCAGCCTGCGGAGCCAAAGAGGCGGCGGCTCTGCAAGGCTGGAGAGGTCACCAGCGTCGTCGCGGAGACGCCTGCGGCTGGCGGGCCGCAGCAGGCAGTTGTCCCTCCCGCGGTCGAGCACCGCGCGGGGGCGGTGGTGGCCGAGGAGGCCACGCTGTCTCCGATTCGGGCGGCGACTCCTCCCGTGGCGGAGCACCGCGAGGAGGAGGTAACCGTAGAGGCGGCGCCATCCTCGCATCGAGCGGCAACTCCCCCCGCGGTCGAGCACCGCGCGGAGGAGGTGGTAGAAGAAATGGCACCGCCGTCGCCGACAAGGACGGCCGTTCCTCCCGTCCAGACCGAGACGGAGGAGGAGAGGATGGGTGAGGAGATCATCCTGGAGCTGCCCCCAGAGGCGGAGGAGGCTCCCACCAGGAGGGCGAATGCACCCGAGGCCGCGGAGGACGCGGCCGTCGTAGAGGGGGCCGGATCCGCCTCTGAGGGGCAGGAGGCGGAGGCACCTCCGGAGCTCACCGGCGCTGGAGCCGAGCGCGAGGGAGCGCCCAGCCCCCAGGGGGCGACCGAAGCAAGCGTCGAGGGAGGCGCCCCCTCAAGCCTCCAGACCGCACCGGAGACGGTCGTGGGCCCGAGGCAGGAGGCCCCGGGCGCCTCGACAAGGATCGAGGACTTCGCGCCTGGCAGTAGCGCGGGAGTCTCCTTGGCGCTGCAAACGCCGCGGCGCCAAGCAGCTCATCGCCGGATCATCCTCAACCGGGCGCGGCGGGCGCTCGACGGGCTGGAGGAGCAGCTCGCCAAGGAAGAAGATGCCCTGGCGGAGGAAAGGGCAAGGCTCGGCGAGGCCTGGACCCTTCTCCACGAGAGGGTGGAGATGTGCCGCCGGCAGGATGCGGCGGCAAAGGCGGCGCGCGAGGAAGCGATCCGCTTCGCCAGAGAGACCCGCGACAGCATCAAGCGGGAGGCGCAGGAGGTGATGGACGAACTCGCCGCCGCCAGGGAGGCGCTGGAGCTGGAGACCGCCTCCAAACACGACGAGCTAGCGGCCGCGAAACAGAAGTTTGCTGCTGACTCCGAGGTCGCCAAGGCCAGCTTGAAGGAGCTCCGCGAGCTGCAAGATGCCCGCGAGGGGCAGCTAGCGCTCCGCGAGGCGGAGCTGGTGTGTAACAGCCCTAACTTGGTAATGAAAATACGAAGGATTTTTCCACTTTTTGCATTCATGTTTGCATCATGGCATATCTTTAAATTGCTTTGTGACAAACCACAAATGGGAAAATAATAAAAGAGGGAAGCCAAACTTCCCAAAACCTTTACTTACTTGAAATGCAAACTATGGTGCAACCTTTAACATGACAGGTGACCATATGGTTCAACAAGTTCCCCAATTTCACCTAAATGCACAAGAACCAAATGGAGGGGTTCCAATTTGCTTCCAACTTCCTTAGGCCCTAAAGTGTGGCTTAAAGCTTTTGTCTATTTGTGAGCCATGCCACCTTGCTCAAAAGGCTAGATAAAGATGTGCTGAGCCTGTTTTACCTTGTGGAGAAGCTCCCAGATTTTACGGGTTTTTCTGGAATTGTTTTGATGCCCAAATCAATCTAGCTTTTCTGCCAAATTTTAGTCATCCGGAATGACCCGGATTTTTCCGGATCCATTCCGAGTAGCCCGGAATTTTCCGGACCTATCCGGAAAATTCCGAACATTGCACAGTGGCGACAGGGAGCACTGGCTCCATGCCGTCCGCGCCCATGCCGTTGCCGCCGTGGCCTCGCCTAACCCTCGACGCCGTGGCCCCCCCCCTGCGAGGTCAAAGACGCACGCCTCGACGCCTTAGACCTCACCTGCTCCCTTTCCCCTCTCCTCTCTCCCTCTCGTGCGTCTGCCCGAGCTCCACCGTTGCCGCCACGGTTGCCGAGCCCGACGCCGCCGACTCGGTCCATCCGGGGTAGATCGAAGCCGATACGAAGTTCCGCCGTGCCCTCCTCTACCTCCTCTTGCTAGGAATCGGGCCGGGGTCGCCCGTACCGGTGCCGCCGTCCTCGGTTTCATCCGCGTCGGTCGAGCTCCGGCGAGCTCGATTCCGACGACTCCGTCGACCTCCACCGCCGACGAGCATCCACACGCATCCAGGGTGAGCCCCGCGTCCTTTTGGCACTCTCCCGCGTCCCTCTCCCCTTTTGTTCTTGCTCGCGTCGAGCGAGTTCCCGCCGCCGCCGTCGTTTTCTTCCCAGGATCGAGCCATCCGGAATCGCCCGGATTATTCCGGATCGATTCCGGGTCGACCGGAAAATTCCGGACATTTCCGGACGAATTCCGAAACCCCAACCGAAAGATTTTGAGGTCACCTCGGATTTGGCTCGGAATGAGCCCGGATTATTCCGGACCATCCGGAATATTCCGGCCCAATCCGGATGCATTCCGACCCAAGCTGAAAACTTGTGAACTTTCTAATTTGACTTCTTTTCGTTAAATCTTGCAAATGGTGTACCTTTTTGATCATTTGTTTCAGATGCTATCTAAATATGCTAGTACCACCTCATGACAACAACTTGCCCTTTTATATTAATCATGTCATGTTCATGCATATTTTAGCCATTTCTAAAACGATGTAATCTCTATGAACATTTGGACATTAATCTAAATATGAGGTGTTTTCCAAATAATTTCATTAATTATTTGGCTCCCCATTTAATTGTGCCCTTAAGTTATATAATGGAATCCTTGCATAAATTTTGACATGTCATCATGTGATTGAGCATTGCATCTTGAGTTGTGTGATTTATGTGTTCTTTGCTTTTCTTTTGGGTATCGATAGATTCCGGAGTCGAGGGCCTCTCTAACTACCCCGACGATCAGTGCTTCACTACCGGGCAGCAAGGCAAGAGATAACCTAACCTTCTTGGCATCTAGCATCCTATGTTTTCATAAACTTATTTTATCCACCATAATATTGCATGTGGTTCAAATGTCCTTTTTAGTAAATATTAGAATATCCTATGAATGCATGTTCTTCCCCGAGCCAATTACATGTATCCCTACCTATGAAACCTAGGGTTGAAGTGTTGGCCCGAGATAAAGATAGAATTGATGCTTTCATATGCTTAGCTATGCTTAGCCAGGCTTAGTTAATGATTTTAGTTATGTCCGTTGTTTATTTCCATAATTGTTGTTGAAGATGGAATGATGCGGACTTGGTGGATATGTGGGTTGCTTAATTAAAATGCTAAGAAGGCTTGGATGAGTTGCCCTCGGGGAGGGTGGTTTGCCTCATTCTTGCCGCCTAGGTTGAGCGTGCTTTTAGCTAGAACCAAGAACCGAGCGTGCTTCCATTGGTGGGTGTATGGGCGCCTCGCTGACCGAATAATTTGTGAGGGGCTTGTCAAGGGTCCTCTAGTTTGCTATTTCCATTTGCGAGTGTGTGGTGTGAGTGGAAAGGAACGAGGATGATGGTGTGTAGGACGTGACGGTGGGGCAGGGCGCTGGGAGCGCTGAACCTGTCCTTCCGCCACTGATGGTCCTTGAGTAAGCCTCATGCATTGTAAAGGTCTAACCGCGCCCGCTCGCCGGTCTTCCCCGGAAGAGGACCAACTAGGTGAGCCGGACGGTACCAATGGGTAAAATAGTACACCCCTGCAGGGTTAATCTTTTCGAAAAGCCGTGTCCACGGTTATGGACAACTCTTGGGAAAGGCGGATTAGCTCATAGATAACTATAACCTAATTGATATGGCAACTAGAGGTTGCATAACAAACTTGTGATAAAGGTTCATTTCCTCGAGGGGGAGTCGAGGGAGTGCCTTTGTGTGAGATGAGTGATGATGGTTGTGAGTAGGTTCGTCGAGAACCGAAGATGATAATGATACTCTCTTACCCCTTTTGAAAAGTATTTCTGAGTAGACGAATGCCATGTGTCGGTTATATTTCTGTTTATGAACTTCGCTTTATGCAAAAAGAAATACATATAAAGCTTTAGAGCCTCCGTCAGTCATTGGGCCTATATCGCCCTACTAAACTTGCGAGTACATCGTACTCAGTCTCTCTTTGCTGCCTCTATGTATTTGTATTTCAGAGGAGGACGACACCGAGCAGTTAGGTGGGTTCTTCGTTGACGTCGACTACTAGTCTGGGGTTCCCAGGTGGCAGCTTGGGACCGTGGAACAAGCTGGCTGGGATGATGTTTATTGTAGGCCTCTTAGGCCATATTTTGCTTCTTGTTGTTAGACAACACTACCCGCTTCCGCTTGTTGAATTGTAGGATCTGTGATCCTTTTGCCTTGTAATATTTGTATTCTCCTCGTTATATGAGTTGCCATATAAATGTTTTGTGTCGTAGAGTCATGCTTTGTGCCAGTTCTGTTCCACAAGTCTCGATCTTTGTTTTATACATTGATGGTTGTGTTGTTACATAGCCTCCCTGTATAATTCCAGGGTCGGGGCGCTACATGGTGCAGCGCGAAGAGGAGCTCACCCTCCGCGAGAAGGAGCAGCTCAGGCGCGAGGAGCAGGTCCAGCTGCTCGAGAAGGACCAGGCCACCCGCGAGGGGCAGCTGCAGGAGCGTGAGGGTCGGGTGGCCATTGACGAAGCCAACCTCACGGCGGAGCGGAAGAGGCTCCAAGAAGAGGCTGACCTCAAGGTCAAGCTCGTCTGCGAGGGCCTCGCCAAAGAATATGACGAGAAGGCCACCAAGCAGGAGGACCGCTTCAAGACCAAGCGCAAGGAGTTCGAAAAGCGCATCAAGGAGCTCGAGCAGGAGGAGAAGCGGTTGACCTCTTGCCTCGAGGTCTCTCGGGAGGCCCAGGCTCGCGCTGAGGGAAACGCCTTCGCCTTGGAGAGGGACCTGGACGAGCTCCGGCAGCAGGTGGGGCCGGCCGCGGCTCTGGCGGAGCAAGCGCGGGACCAGCGCCAGGTTGACCGGTTCATGACGCGCCAGCGCCAGAGCATTCTTCAGAGCTTGGTGAGCCGCGTGCGCGCGGTCGGGAACGACCTGAGGATCGACGTCCCCTCCCTCTCCGCAGCGACCGATGACGAAACCTCGTATTCGCACTTCTTCGAGCAGTTCCTCAGGAAGCTTGAAGGGGTCGCGAAGAGCTTTGACAAGCGCGTCGTGGAGGAGAGTCGCGACCTCCTCGTCGTCGCCGTCACCAACGTCTTCAGCAACCTCATGAGGCTCCAGCCCTCACTTGATCTTGAGGACGTGATGGCGCCGCCGCGCGCCATCAGCAACAAAGCGCGGGAGACCGCCACGCAGGCCGCCATCTCATTCGCCAAGAAATTCGACCAAGTGGTGATCGAAGGCGACGACGGGGATGCCCCGGAAGAGGCGGAAACCGCCGTGGACAGGGCAGGCACCTCAGGAGGCGCGACGGCTTGAGCTCCTTGCCTGTAGCTGGGCGCGCAGAGGGCACATTTATCTTAGCCATTTCGATTGTAAACTTTGTAAAGACTTGTCAAGTTATATTGGAGTGTGCTTGTGAACGTCCCTCGGGGAGCCTTTGTCTTTCCCCCTCATGTCTTTTTCGCTCTACGTCTTAGGACCCTCTCTTAGCGCTACACCACCGCCGCTTCGGTATGTGAGAGTCATGGCTCCACAAGGCCGGGGGGTGTGTGAGGCCTCAAGAAGTAAGAGCTCCTCGAAGCGCGATGCTTGGGGCTCCCCTTTGACGTGCAAGCAGCCCATGAGGCGTGGGAGAGAGAAAAGAGACTCGAGGGGCAAAAACCAGCAAGAGGAACTTCAACCAAGTCTTTGTACTTAGCTTAGCGAGGCGTTCTGCCTTGGAGAGAGTGTTGGTTCCCCGGCGAAATGTTTTTGCCTTGACGTTGCCTGAGGCTTGGGGAGCCTGCTTTCCTGCACTTGGAGAGATGGGCATACCCACAAGCAATAGATAGCTAGAAAATCTTATGGTGCTCGTAGGTTCCTTCATGTGTGTCTCGCGGGGAGAACAGGCACCAAGGTTGTGGTGATCCTTGGTGAGTTGACGTGCGCGGGAGCTGACCCATGAGTTCAGAGCTCCTTGGGAGTTGACATGCATGAGAGCTGACCCGCAAGTTCAGAGCTCGGATCCCTTGGGTTTCAGGCGCTGCCGGGATGCTCCCGTGGCATGGCACCATGCTAGCCCCCGCTCGCGAGATACGTATGAGGGATCATACGAGCGAGAGAAAAAAACAAATAACGCTAGAGCTTGCCGAAGTAACAAAATATGCTGGCGCGATGCGCAAAGGTTCAGAATGACCTGAAATAGAGGTTCATTAGACTGGCGTGGCCAGAAGTTTCTCCTTCTTTGATGATGAAGTTTTGCTTCTCTGGACATATCTGACGGTGTTCAGGTGAACATGTCAGAGTTTGCCCTGAGGAAGGCGACGAGCGCGCTTTCCTATTCGGGAGGCAGGTTGGCGCCGATGGTGACGCAAGCCCCCGAGCCGCTTGCCTCTAGAGACACTTGCTTTGTCGCGGCCTTCTCCTGGGAGAACAGCTGCTTCTTCTTCACGGGGGGCCTCGGAAGGGGCTCCTCGTCCTCGTCAGCGGGTGACGCCACCGCGGCAGCCTTGTAGGCCGCTTGCGCAGCGTACAGGGCGTCTGAGACCACGCCGCGGATGACAATGGTGCCACCCGAGCCAGGGAGCTTGACGAGGTTGTAGGCGTGGTGGGTCACCGCCATGAACTTGGCGAGGGCGGGGTAGCCAAGTATGGCGTTGTAGGGCAGGCCGATGTGCGCGACGTCGAAGTCGATCAGCTCGGTGCGGTAGTTGGCCTGGGTGCCGAAAGTGACGGCGATCCTCACCTGCCCCAAAGGGGTGGTAAGACCCTCTGTCACTCCCGAGAAGGGCCTGGTAGGCATGAGCCGCTCGTAGGGCACCTGCAGCTTCTCGAATGTCTCGACGGAGATGACGTTGAGGCCAGCACCCCCATCAATGAGCGTATTAGAGACGGCGATGTTGTTGATGGTGGGGGTGCAGACCAGCGGGATGGTGCCAACGGTTGAAGTGGACTTGGGGTGGTCGCCGGAGTCGAATGTAATGGGGCACTGGGACCACTTGAGGGGCCTGGAGGCCTCGACTCCAGGAAGGGCTGCCGCGACCTCGCGAGCGAGCTGCTTGAAGTGGCGGTTGGAGCGAGGGGCCTGAGCCCCGCCGAGGATGCAAGCGGCCCCACGAGGCACCTGGTAGCCCTCGTCAGCCTCGGCAGGCAGGTTGTCGTTCGCGGGCTGGGCGGCGTTGGCCTGAGGGTTCTGCTGGTAGTTGTCGTTGTAGTTGTTGTTCCAGCGTCGCCCCCCGCGGCCGCCGCGGCCTCCGTTTGCCTCGCGAGCCTCGCGAGCCTCGCGAAGCCTCTTGATGTCGAAGCAGTCCTCGATGGTGTGAGAGTGCCTGTTGTGGTAGATGCAGAAGGGACGATCATCCTTCTTCTCAGTTCCTGCGGCTAGAGTGGCAGCTTGGCGAGGCTGCTTGGCGTCGGGCTCTGCCGCGAGGACCGCAGTAGTCTTGCGCTTCTCGGAGGATTTCTTCTTCTTGGACCCCTCGGTGGGGTCCCCTGGCTCGTTCTTGACGAACAAGCGGCCCTCTTCAGCCTTGGCGCACTTGTCCGCCAAGTCGAAAAGCTTGACGACGGTGGTGATGTTGTCGTGGATGCCAAGCTTCTCGAGCATCCGCACATCTGTGACCCCAGCCTGGAAGGCCGAAATGACCTGTGCGTCGGTGGCGTTGGGGATCTTGTTGCGCACTTGGCTGAAGCGCTGGATGTACTTGCGGAGGGTCTCGCCGGGCTTCTGACGCACGGCGCGGAGGTCGTTGTAGGTGAGGCCGCGCTCGTACGTGCCCTTGAAGTTGGCGACGAAGCACCGGCAGAGATCCTCCCAGGTGTTGATGGACTCGGCGGGGAGGTTGGTGAGCCATGAGGACGCGGAGTCCTTGAGGGCCATGGGGAACCAGTTCGCCATGACCTTGTCGTCGCCCCCGGCGGCCTGGATGGCCAGGGAGTAGAGCTGCAGGAACTCCAGGGGGTTGTTCTTGCCGTCGTAGCGCGGAGGGAGGTCCGGCCTGAACTTGACCGGCCAGACGATGCGACGGAGGCTGCGAGTGAACGCGGCCGTCGTGCCATAGGTGACCGTGCCGTTGGCAAGGGTGGCGCGGAGGTGGCGCCCGGCAGTGGCGACGTCCTGGACGACGCGGTTGTGGCGCTCTTGCCCGCGCTCGATGCTCACGCGTGCGTCCTCAGGGGCTCGCTGCACGATTTGGCAGTCATGCGGCGACGACGCGTGCGATGCAGCGCGACCGTCGCGAGGAGGAGCCCCCGCTGGAGCAGGTTGCGGTGCAACCGGTGGAGCTGGAGCAGGTGCGGGATGGAGAGGAGGCGCGGGAGGTGCGCCGTGCGCCACGTCCCCCACGAGTGCAGAAGGAACCAGGGAACGAGACGGTGCGGGTGCCGCGGCGCGAGCGGCGCCGATGAGCTCGGCAACGCGGTTGAGCCAGGCCTCCTAAGCCGCCGGCGTGGGGCGGTACTGCAGCAGCTCCTGCGCCATGAGGAGCGCAGTCGCCGGGCTGGGCGCAAGGCGGCCCAGCGAGGAAGCAGCACGGTCCCGTGACGGGTGCAGGGAGGAGGCCTCCTCTTCGCCGAGGTCATCCTCAGCGTGGTCGATGTCGTCGTCTTCCGGGTGCTCGACGCGGGGCTCGGGTCGACGCGGCGCTCCGGAGCAGAGCTCCCATGCGGGCGGCCGCGCGGGCGGCCTGCGGGAGCGGTGGCGGCGCTAGCCGTCCGGCGAGCGAGACGTTCGGCACGAGAGCCGGCCATGGCTGTGTCGAGGATGAAGACGCGCCTCAGCCCCCTACCTGGCGCGCCAAATGTCGGAGAGCTGTCCCAGGAACTGGGGGTGTCTCGAGAAGGATCGAGTAAGGGGCTGAACACGGAATCAAACAACCCTCAACGTGCTCCGGCGACGGTGCTCGTCGGACTCGCTGCGGGACAGCACTGCAGAAAGGGAACACTCGGTCTTACCCAGGTTCAGGGCCCTCTTGTGGAGGTAAAACCCCTACGTCCTGCTTTGGTGTATTGCACTGCTTGGAGAGTTCCCAGTACAAGGAGAGCTTGTCGAGCTCGAGGTGGCTAACAATGGCTACTTGCTAGTCTTCAGATCTAGGGTTCTTGGGTAAGCTCCTAGACTCCAAAAACCGAACCCTTTGCTTAGGCGCACCCCTTCTCCTTTTATAGGCGTCTTGGACCTCTTCTGCCCAAACATTTGGGCGGGAAGGGCTACCACACGGCGACGAAGGAGGAGGCGCGGTGCATGATAAAGGTGAAGTCCACCATAAAGGCAAAGCTCGTGGACGCGGTCCATGGCAGGGGAACGGCGTCACCAAAGCTGAAAAGGGGCACCGACCAGCTGGACGGTGGGCTGGCGCTTGCCGAGGTGGGAGGTGACCCACGGTGATGTCGTCCTTAGAGCGTAGCTGCAGACGGTTCCCTTATCACCAAGAGGCAATACTCGTTGTCCGCTTTGCTTGGCTCCGCTTTGTTGACTGCTTTATACATGGAAACAGCAACTGCGGCGTCGTCGTCATCGCGCGTAGGCACGCGCGTCACTCTGCACATGGCGCAGAGCCCATGTGCGCTCTGCCGCGGGCGCAGAGATGGCTTCATGAAGAAGGCGCTTTGCGAGGCGAAAAGCCTCGCCGAGCCCTTCAGCTTGGTCCTTAGCAGAATTGCGGGCGGCGTCGGAGACGCCTTGTCGAGGAGCGATCCCTCGCCAAGGGAGAGAATCCTTGGAGAGGAGAAAAAACCTTTCGCGAGGGGAAAATCCTCGCGAAGCTCGCCAGGCTTGGAGAGCCTGGTCCTTAGCGAAAATCATCCAAAGAATCTTGTGGGCCCTGGCAGGCCGGCCCGTGGTACCCTGGTTTCCACTGTGCCGACATGCGGTACTGTGAGATTGAAGCGGCCCAGACCAACCTTACTCGTCCACGCACGAGAGACCGATTCCACGAGTGACATGCAACTTGTTTTGCATAAGTGGCTGGCGGGTGTCTGTTTCTCTTGCTTTAGTGAAGGTGCAATTTTCAATGGAAGGCCTTTCAAAAGGATGAGTAAATAAGCAACTATTTTATCACCGTTGTGGCTTTGCGTAGATTAGAACGGTTCTATCTAATGACCCTTTAGAAGCCACGTAAAAATTGCATAAACAAAGTAGAGGACGTCTAACTTGTTTTTGCAGGGTTTGTGATATGGTATAGCCCAAGATGTGATTATGTGTTGTATGCAATGATCATGTTTTGTAATTGTCACGACTTGCATGTCGATGAGTACGGCAACCGGCAGGAGCCTTATGGTTGTCTCATATTTATTGTATGACCTGTGTGTCACTTTAAAACGCCATGTAATTGCTTTACTTTATTGCTAAGGTAGCCATAGTAGTAGTTGCAATAGTTGGTGGAGGCAATCATGGTGATGGCGCCATGAGCTGGTGATGATGGAGATCATGCCGGTGTCTTGGAGATGGAGATCAAAGGCACAAGGAAAGGCTATACCATGTCACAAATTATGAATTACATGTGATGTTAATCCTTTTATGCACCTTATGGTTTATGCTTAGATACAATCTCGACGGTAGCATGATAAGGTGATCTCTCACGTTAATATCAAGAAGTGTTCTCCCCTAGTATGCGCCGTTGCCAAAGTTCGTCGTTTTGAAGCACCACGTGATGATCGGGTGTGATAGATTCTACGTTCACATACAACGGGTGCAAGCCAGTTTGCACATGCAGAAATACTACGGTTTCCTTGACGAGCCTAGCATGTACAGACGTGGCCTCGGAACACAAGAGCCGAAAGGCTAAACACGAGTCATATGGATGATATGATCAACATGGATATGTTCACCTTTTGAAGCTGCACCACTTCACGTGATGATCAGTTGTGGTGTAGTGGATTTTGGATCGTGTATCACTAAACAACCAGAGAGATGTTGAGTTTAGTGGGAGTTCGTTTTATAATTAGATTATTTCTCGAACAATCTATCATGAACATAGTCTAAACACCTTGCAAATAATGTTGTAGATCAATGGCCCTTCCCAACATTACCATGAATTTTAACGCATTCCTAGAGAAAGACAAGCTGAAAGACGATGGAAGCAATTTTTCAGATTGGTTTATGAATCTGAAGATTATCCTCAAAGCTGCCAAGAAACTGTATGTACTAGATGCACCGCTAGGTGAGGCTCCAGCAGAGGGAGCGGCTGAAGATGTTAGGAACGTCTGGGCAGCCCGCTCTGAGGACCACGAGATAGTTAAGTGCGATCTGTTGTACGGCTTATGACCTAAGCTTCAAAAGCATTTTGAGCACCATGGCGTTCATCAGATGATAGTTGATCTGAAAGCTATGTTTCAGACTCAAGCCAAGGTGGAGAGGTATGATGCCTCTTCTAAGTTCTTTAGCTGTATGATGGAAGAGAACAGCTCTGTCAGTGAACACGTGCTCAAAATGTCTGGGTACGGTGATCGTCTGGCACAGCTGGGTGTTGTGATTCCCAATGAGTTGGGGATTGACCGTGTTCTCCAGTCACTTCCACCTAGCTATAAAAGCTTCGTGATGAACTATAACATGCAAGGAATGGAGAAAACTCTTCCTGAGCTCTTCGCGATGTTAAAGACCGCGGAAGTGGAAATCAAGAAGGAGCATCAAGTGTTGATGGTCAACAAGACCACTAGTTTCAAGAAAAAGGGCAAAAGAGACTACCTCAAGAAGGACGGCAAGCGAGCTGCCGGGCCTGCGAGGAAGTCAAGGAAAGGCCCTAAGTCTGATACTGAGTGCTTCTACTGCAAGGGAACCGGACACTGGAAGCGGAACTGCCTCAAGTATCTGGCAGACAAGAAGGCTGGCACCGTCAAACAAGGTATATATGATATACAAGTTATTGATGTGTATTTAACAAGTGATCGTAGTAGCACCTGGGTATTTGATACTGGTTCGGTTGCTAATATATGTAACTCGAAACAGGAGCTGCGGAATAGTCGACGCTTGGCAAGGGACGAGGTGACGATGCGCGTTGGAAATGGATCAAAAGTTGAAGTCATCGCTGTCGGCACACTCCCTCTGCATTTACCTTCGGGATTAGTTTTAAACCTTAATAATTGTTATTATGTGCCTGCGTTAAGCATGAACATTGTATCTGGATCTTGTTTATTGCGAGACGGTTATTCATTTAAGTCTGAAAACTTTGGTATTTCGATTTATATGGATAATACCTTTTATGGTCATGCACCTGAGAGGAATGGTTTATTTCTATTGGATCTCGATAGTAGTGATACACATGTTCATAACATTGATGCCAAAAGATGCAAAGTGAATGATGATAATACCACATATTTGTGGCACTGCCGTTTGGGTCACATTGGTGTAAAGCGCATGAAGAAACTCCATTCTGATGGACTTTTGGATTCACTTGATTTTGAATCATTTGAAACTTGCGAACCATGCCTTATGGGTAAGATGACTCGAACACCCTTCTCCGGTACGATGGAGAGGGCAACAGACTTGTTGGAAATCATACATACCGATGTGTGTGGTCCGATGAGTGTTGCAGCACGCGGTGGATATCGTTACTTCTTGACCTTCACCGATGATTTGAGTAGATATGGGTATATTTACTTAATGAAACACAAGTCTGAAACGTTCGAAAAGTTCAAAGAATTTCAGAGTGAAGGTCGAGAATCATCGTAACAAGAAAATAAAGTTTCTTCGATCCGATCGTGGAGGCGAATATTTGAGTTATGAGTTTGGCATGCATTTAAAGACGTGTGGAATTGTTTCACAACTCACGCCACCCGGAACACCACAGCGTAATGGTGTGTCTGAACGTCGTAATCGAACCTTATTGGATATGGTGCGATCTATGATGTCTCACACAGATCTGCCACTATCATTTTGGAGCTATGCATTAGAGACAGCCGCATTCACTTTAAATAGGGCTCCATCAAAATCCGTTGAGACGACTCCATATGAGTTATGGTTTGGCAAGAAGCCAAAGTTATCGTTTCTCAAAGTTTGGGGTTGCGATGCTTATGTGAAAAAGCTTCAACCTGATAAGCTCGAACCCAAATCGGAAAAATGCGTCTTCATTGGATACCCTAAGGAAACCATTGGGTATACCTTCTACCACAGAACCGAAGGCAAGATTTTCGTTGCCAAGAATGGTTCCTTTCTAGAGAAGGAGTTTCTCTCGAAAGAAGTGAGTGGGAGGAAAATAGAGCTTGACGAGGTTATCGAACCTGTTCTTGAGATGCCGAGTAGCGCAGATCTGGAAGTTGTTCCAGAACAGCTATCGCCACCTGAAGAAGGAGCAGATGATGTTGATCATACTACCCCGGTCAAAGTTGCTATTGATCCTCGCAGATCAACGAGGGAACGTACCGCCCCTGATCGGTATGACCCCGTCATGAGTGTCATGTTGTTAGACAATGATGAACCTGCGAATTATGAGGAAGCAATGATGAGCCCAGACTCCGATAAATGGCTAGGAGCCATGAAATCCGAAATGGAATCCATGTATGAAAACCAAGTATGGACTTTGGTGGACTTACCGAACGACCGTAAGGCCGTTGAGAACAAATGGATATTCAAAAGAAAGACAGACGCTGACGGAAACGTCACCGTGTATAAAGCTCGACTTGTCGCAAAGGGTTTCCGACAAATTCAAGGAGTTGACTACGATGAGACTTTCTCACCCGTAGCGATGCTGAAATCTGTTCGGATTATGTTAGCAATTGCCGCTTTTATGATTATGAAATTTGGCAAATGGATGTGAAAACCGCGTTCCTTAATGGTCATATTAAGGAAGAGTTGTACATGGTGCAGCCCGAAGGTTTTGTTGATCCAAAGGATGCTAACAAGGTATGCAAACTTCAGAGATCCATCTATGGACTGAAGCAAGCATCGAGGAGTTGGAATCTCCGGTTTGATGAAGTGATCAAAGGGTTTGGATTTGTCCAAACTTATGGAGAAGCCTGTATTTACAAGAAAGTGAGTGGGAGTTCAGTTGCATTTCTAATACTATATGTGGATGACATATTATTGATTGGAAATGATGTTACACTGCTTGAAAGTGTAAAGTCTATTTGAATAAGAGTTTTTCAATGAAAGACCTTGGAGAAGCTGCGTACATTTTAGGCATAAAGATCTATAGGGATAGGTCAAAGCGCCTAATAGGGCTTTCACAAAGTACATACCTTGACAAGGTTCTGAAGAAGTTCAGAATGGAAAATTCAAAGAAGGGGTTCTTACCAATGTTGCAAGGAAAGGTTCTGAGTAAGACTCAGAGTCCTGTTACGGCAGAAGATAGAGAGATAATGAACAATGTTCCTTATGCCTCTGCGATAGGCTCTATCATGTATGCCATGTTATGTACAAGACCAGATGTGTGCCATGCTGTAAGTTTGACTAGCAGGTACCAAAGTGATCCAGGAGTGGAACACTGGTCAGCTGTCAAGAATATCCTTAAGTATCTAAATAGAACTAAGGAAATGTTTCTCGTATATGGAGGTGACCAAGAGCTAGTCGTAAGGAGTTACGTCGATGCTAGTTGGGACACAGATCCGGATGATTCTAAGTCTCAGTCCGGATACGTGTTTATTCTGAATGGTGGCGCTGTGAGTTGGAGGAGTTCCAAGCAGAGCGTGGTGGCGAAATCTTCAACAGAAGCGGAGTATGTTGCGGCCTCGTCGGCAGCAAGTGAAGCAGTCTGGATGAAGGAGTTCCTCTCAGAGCTGAGCGTGGTTCCAAGTGCGTCAAGACCTCTGGCCCTGTACTGTGATAATACAGGTGCAATAGCTCTTGCCAAGGACCCGACTTCACACAAGAATACCAAGCATATTAAGCGCCGCTATCACAATTTGCGTGAGAATGTCAAGGATGGTGACATAGAGATTTGCAAGGTGCATACGGATCTGAATGTGGCAGACCCGTTGACTAAACCTCTTCCACGAGCAAAACATGATCAACACCGAGAGGCCATGGGTGTTAGATTGCTACAAATGTAAACTAGATTATTGACTCTAGTGCAAGTGGGAGACTGTTGGAGATATGCCCAAGAGGCAATAATAAATGTTATTGATAATCATATTTCCCGTTCATGATAAATGTTTATATCCATGCTAGAATTGTATTAAGCGGAAACAAATACATGTGTGGAATATAAACGGTAATGTGTCCCTAGTCTTTCCTCTTATGACTAGTTCGTTTGATTAAGTGATGGTTAGATGTTTCCTAACCATGGATTTGTGAATCACTTAATAAACGAAGTTTGTATCATGGGTGATGATATAATGGACAAGACTCAAATTAAATAGATGTCAAATATAGTTTCCTTAGACCATGAGATTATGTCACTCCCGCTTATCGAGGTAAGGAGAGTGCTTTGTGGACATCAAACGTCACTTCGTAACTGGGTGATTATAAAGGTGGCTTTCAGGTTCTCCAATGATAGGTTGTTGGGNCTTACTACTTATAACCTTTTTAACTGGAAAAAATCTATGTGCCTTTGGTGTGTTACAAATTTCATTTGAGAAACTATCTATTTTATTGATAAGCCAAAATTTGTAAATTCGATCAAAACCTAAATTAATAAGAACCTAGAACGATTCTCTAGTAATTGTGGCTTCATGGTGTAGGTTCGGGAACCTATCTTGACTCCTTCCAACCCGACGACGCATGCGGCAAGTACCACCGGGAACTTGGACAGTTGGACTTTGATAGTTGGTGTCACACCTTCACAGCAAAATTCCCAAAGAAGGGAACGTCGCTCGCTGTTGCAGATTAATGGTACACCCTTCTTAGCATGATATTCCGAGATTAGAGTTACTGTTACATGACCTGCTCAATCATATAGAGTATCACAAAATTTAGTAGCCTAGAAAACAATACAGGGGGAGGAGGGCCTATTAATGTTTTGGCTCCGATCGGTCGCTCGCTGTTGCGCTTCACTCGTCCCCTCCCATCACCAGAATCATGGCAATATTGACGCAACATCCTGGTCGTTTTCTACAAATGTCGCTTCAATATTGGCAAATGTTTTGTGAGGTGCTAGTCTTTTTCTCGTGGATTTTGCCGTGATCGACAGTTTTAATGCGACTAGGGGAGCGGATGGGTACTTATCCCAGTGGTTGGAACATGGTGGCGTTTCCCAGGCAACACAAGCTCGATTCAGTATCCTACACCTTCTCCATAACTAAAAACGATGAGGCTCCTCCCTTAGCGGTTCAAAATATGCGATACTGGACATTTGATGTAGACCCACATTTTTGTGTGCATTTGTGTTTCCGAAACGCTGCTATATTTTTGCATAAATTGTTGCAATTCTAAAAAAAATTGCTACGTGGGAGGGGATATGCTTTGATGGATGGACAGCCCAAATCTCGCGTGTTATGTTGATCGGATGGCCGATTTTTTCTCCCCCAAATCGGCTAGCGCGGCCCGACCAGAAAGCTTTAGCCAATCGTCCCGTCCTCACGATGGGCTTTTTCCTCATGCATCGTCCGGTCCACGTTCCATCCGGAGTTGGAGTAGAATTCCTCTCGATGCCCTAGCTTACATTACATATACTCGCGCGTAAATCGTTTCTTAAGCCATCCGATCGATCGACCATAAGCGCCCCCGAGTTGGCAAGCTAGGATCGATGGCCGGGTCCGGATCTGACTACGTTCACATGGAGCAAGGCGCCGTTGAATTGGACGACGAAGCCGCCGCACGCCGCAAGAAAGATCTGCAATTTGAGACGGGGATGTGTCTTGCTGGCTTCATGCTCGTCATCTACCTACTGCATGGAGGAGACAGCCCAGGGCCGCCACCACCACCAGCACCGGCAGCAGAGAGCCGCTCCTTTAACGTCGTGCGTGATGCTACCCATCTCGTTATATATCCTGCGTTGATCCCTACACTAGTGGAAAAAGGGGCTTCCATTCGGCCCTTTTGTCCCGGCACATTAAATAACCGGGACCAATGCCCCCATTGGTCCCGGTTCCATCGGCCGGGGCGCCGGGGACCTTTGGTCCCGGTTCAATTGGGACCTTTGGTCCCGGTTCGTGGCTGGAACCGGGACCAAAGGGTCCGCACGTGCCCGCGGCGGCCGTGGGTCCCCTGGCAGGCACCCTTTGGTCCCGGTTCCAGCCACGAACCGGGACCAAAGGCTCTTCCCTGCCTATATCATCTTCCACCCGAGCTCCACCACCATTTTTAGCTTGAGTTCATCAACATTTTCTCCTCCATTTCCACTCCATCACTCAAGTTAATCCCCATTTTTTTTCACCATTTGTGAGGATTGAAGGCACCCCATATATTCAAGGGTTAGCAACATCATCCTTTCTCCGAAGTTGCAACTTTAGCTCATTTCATTGCTAGTTTAGCTCCATTTATGGTTTGTAGTGCAAGCAAGGTGTTTGATGAAATGCCTAGCTAGAGAGTTTAATTTTTTATATGCATTTTAAGCTCAAATTAATTTATTATTTGTAGATTTTAGTGTCGTCCCGTCCTCACCGCCGTCGATAGCCCGCGTCGTCCCGTCACCGGCACCACCTCGGTGAGCTTTTTTTCTTTATCTTCTATTTTAAGAAAAATGACATGTATGATTTAAAAGCATATTTATTTCTTGTATATTTTTCTTATGTTTTTTTATATGTATAGTGTCATGGTTTTGATATCCGCCCCCGTCGGCCCTTGTCCGGTCTATGATTCGGATGTGGTATATTTTCATAACTATTTGTTTCATTTCGTGTTTAAAACAACTATACCTACCAACTTGACATAGAAACTTTTATCTAGGAGGTAGTTGAACCGGAAATTCCAACCGACCCTATTGTCGAGTTTTTTGTAAAAGAAAACAATGATTTGAAAGCAAAATTGGAAAGAAGTGAAGATCTTCGTCTGCAATGCCTAGAAGAGAAGATGAAATTGGAGTTGAAGCTTGCCGACATCATCGATGAACACGAGTTCAAGCTTGCCGACGTCGCACATGCCCATGAGATCAAGATGGATGCAATGCGCTTGAAGATTAAAAAGATTAGAAAATATTCCATTAGTCAGGAGGCTTGGTACCATTATGTTGTTGGTTCAGTAGTTACCTTAGTTGCGATTTTGATCGCATTTGGTGTTGGATTTAAATTATTTAGATAGTTGTATGTTAGTTTCAATTAATGTATGTTTTATGAGGACTATGCATTACAATTACTTTACTTTGGTTTTAATGTGATGAACTTGTATTAACTAATTTGGTCACTATTATATACTCTTGATGTAGTGCAATAGTTTTTGATATATTTATATAATGCAGATGAGCCGGCAATGGATGTATAGTGACCGACGATTTCCCGACTATATTAATGGCATGCATTATTTTTCTCCGTGTGGCTGAGAAAAACAAGCCGTCGAATGGTTTTATTTCTTGTCCATGTAGCGTCTGCAAGAATACGCAGGATTACTCTACCTCAAAAACCATTCACGTCCACCTGTTGCAGCATGGTTTCATGTCCGGTTATAATTGTTGGACCAAGCACGGAGAAAGAGGGGTTATAATGGAAGAAAATGAAGAAGAAGAGGATAATGACAACTATCCTACGTTCACCGAAGACGGTGATACTGCAATGGGGAAAGACGAAGCTGAAGAAGAGCCCATTGTTGATGAGCACGATGATGATTTTGGTCGGGCCATTCTTGATGCACAGATAAACAGCGGAACTGAAAACGAGAGGTTGAAGTTGGAGAGCATGTTAGAGGATCACAAGAAATTGTTGTACCCAACTTGCGAAGATGGCCAGAAAAAGCTTGGTACCACGCTGGAATTGCTGCAATGGAAGGCAGAGGAAGGTACTTCTGACAAGGGATTTGAAAAATTGCTGAAAATAATAAAGAAGATGCTTCCAAAAGATAACGTATTGCCCCCCAGTACGTACGAAGCAAAGAAGGTTGTCTGCCCACTAGGATTAGAGGTGCAGAAGATACATGCGTGCATCAATGACTGCATCCTCTACCGTGGTGAGGAGTACGAGAATTTGAATGCATGCCCGGTATGCGGTGCATCGCGGTATAAAATAAGGCGAGATGACCCTGGTAATGTTGAGGGTGAGCCGTGCCCTAGGAAGAGGGTTCCTGCCAAGGTGATGTGGTATGCTCCTATAATACCACGATTGAAACGTTTGTTCCAAAACAAAGAGCATGCAAAGTTGTTACGATGGCACAAAGAAGACCGTTTGAAAGACCTGATGTTAAGACACCCCGCCGATGGGTCGCGGTGGAGAAAAATCGACAGTGAGTTCCCGGAATTTGCAGCTGACGTAAGGAACTTAAGATTTGGGCTAAGTACAGATGGCTTTAATCCTTTCGGGGAGCAGAGCTCTAGTCATAGCACCTGGCCTGTGACTCTGTGTATTTATAACCTTCCTCCTTGGTTGTGCATGAAGCGGAAGTTCATTATGATGCCAGTGCTCATCCAAGGCCCGAAGCAACCGGGCAACGACATTGATGTGTATCTGAGGCCATTGGTTGAAGAACTTTTACAGTTGTGGCGTGACGAAGGTGTACCTACGTGGGATGAGCACGAACAAAAGTAATTGACCTACGAGCGTTACTGTTTGTAACCATCAATGATTGGCCTGCACTTAGTAACATTTCAGGACAGTCAAACAAGGGATACAATGCATGCACGCACTGTTTAGGTGAGACTGAAAGTATACATATGGGAAACAAGAATGTGTACCTGGGGCATCGGCGATTTCTTACAAAAGGGCATGCCGTAAGAAAGAAAGGCAAGCATTTCAAAGGTGAGCCAAATCATCAGACGAATCCTAAATTACCTAATGGTGATGTTATATATGACATGGTCAAGGACTTAAAAGTAATCTTTGGAAAGGGTCCTGGCAGTCTATCTGTTTCGAATGACGCTGATGGACACGTACCCATGTGGAAGAAGTGCTCTATATTTTGGGAGCTACCCTATTGGAAAATACTGAAGGTTCGCTCTGCAATCGATGTGATGCACGTGACAAAAAATCTGTGCGTGAACCTACTAAGCTTCTTGGGCGTGTATGGAAAACAAAAGATACACCGGAATCACGACAGGACCACCAACGTATGCACGAACGAGACGACCACCTGAATCCAGATAAGTATCAAGGTCTTGCCAGCTACGCTCTTACCAAAGAAGAGAAGGAGATCTTTTTTGAAGTCCTGAGCAGTATCAAGGTCCCGTCTGGTTTCTCGTCGAATATAAAGGGAATAATAAACATGGCAGAGAAAAAGTTCCAGAACCTAAAGTCTCATGACTGCCACGTGATTATGACACAATTACTTCCGATTGCATTGAGGGGGCTTCTACCGGAAAATGTTCGAGTACCCATTGTGAAGCTATGTGCATTTCTCAATGCAATTTCTCAGAAGGTGATCAATCCATTAACTCTACCAGGTTTACAGAGGGAGGTGGTCCAATGTCTTGTCAGCTTCGAGTTGGTGTTCCCACCATCCTTCTTCAATATTATGACGCACCTCATAGTTCACCTAGTCGAAGAGATTAATGTTCTCGGTCCTGTATTTCTACACAACATGTTCCCCTTTGAGAGGTTCATGGGAGTCTTAAAGAAATACGTTCATAACCGTGCTAGGCCCGAAGGAAGCATCTCCAAGGGCTATGGAACAGAGGAGGTAATTGAGTTTTGTGTTGACTTTATTCCTGACCTTAAGCCGATCGGTGTTCCTCAATCGCGCCATGAGGGGAGACTGTGTGGAATAGGCACGCTAGGAAAGAAAGCAATAATGTGTAAGGACTGGGATTCTTTCAATCAAGCACACTACACAGTTCTACATAATTCCATCTTGGTGGCTCCGTATATCCAGGAACACATGAATATTTTACGCTCTAAATGCCCGGAGCAGCCTAGAGAATCGATTGAAAGAGAACACATGAAGACTTTCAGCGGATGGTTGCAAAACACGTCTCATTAATGACAACACTGTTGAAGAACAATTATACTTGTTGGCCATAGCACCATCGTCGACTATATTGACTTTTCAAGGGTACGAGATAAATGGGAATACATTTTACAACGGCCGACCAAGATAAAAAGAGCACCAACCAATTGCGTCGATTGCATCACTGGTACGAGAAAGCTGCAGCGGCCGGGCATGAAGCTTTCTGGGTGAGTTATAAGAAAAAGCATTACTTCACGGATGACTTGTTATATATTCCGTTTTCGGAAGTATTTCAGTTATTCAATCAAGATGCCCTCGACAAAGTCATCGTCAGTTCCTATTGTTTGTAAGTGATTTATTTCTGCAATTTAATTAAGTCTTTAATTATCTCACTATATTCTTTTGTATTGTAGAATGATGATTGTCGAATGCAGAAAAAAGGGCATCTATGACACTGGGTTCATTGACCCAAATTATATTCATGAAGTGACCGTACAATACAATTGGAAGACCACCGAGGATAGCTTGGTCAATTGGTTAGTGAAACAAAATACTTGCGGAGAAATACTTTTTCCTTACGTCAACAAGTGAGTGTTACCTTCTACCCATTCTATTTTGCTTTGCATATCTTTAGTGTAACCGATGAGTCATTGACATATAAACGTGCGTAGTTTCCACTGGATTCTGCTAATCATTAGAGTTGACCAAGGAGTCGTTCAAGTCATGGACTCGCTAAGGAAACCAATGGAAAAGTACCAACGCATTCAAGATATGCTCCAGATGTAATTTCAATCATTATCGCTCTATATCGACCTCTGTCATTCATTTTCAGATATCAACTAATCAATAACTTCTTTAATCATTTTTCTATTGGCGGGCAGTGTTTGGAAACGGTTCATAAAGATCGTTTCAGGGGAGTGGAAACCGGAGCTGTATTTTTATACCACCAACGTAAGTAGTACTATATATATTGCTCCATTATAAAGCAACTCTTTAATTCTAGTTTCAATACCATTATGAAGCTTCACTATTATTTGATTAAATTCTATTTTTTTGTAAAGTGGTGTCTGAGGCAGGATACTGGGACAAATTTATGTGGATTCTATGTTTACGAGTACATACGCTCTTTTGTCTTAGAGCGGAATAGAGAACAAAGAACGCGTGATGTATGTATACACTCTTCTCACTTTTTATTACCATGCATATTGTGTTGACTTCCATCCATAAATTATTTTATTATGATTTCATATATATATATAGTTATAAACAACTCACATATTCATATTGATCTAGATGGAGAGAATGCGGGACCAGCTCATACCATCGAAGCGCCTAAAAGCACTTCAAGAGGAAATTGCGGGATTTTTTAACTCCGCGGTCCTGAAGAGAGATGGAGAATTTTTTCACTCGGCAAATTTTGTTTTGCCCGAGGACATGTAATTGACATCATCTCGACGTGTGAGAAACATTATGTCGGCGTGTGACGTTATGTATGTATATATGAAACATGATCTCGACGTGTGAGAAACGTTATGTATGTATATATGAATCAAATATTAATGCATGGTAGTACCACTGACACGGCACGACACGACACGACACGGCATCGGACACGACGACACGGCACAACACGGCACGGCACGGCGAGACGGCACCTATTGATTTAAACCCCCCCCCCCAAAAAAAAGAAAGCATTTGGTTAAAACAAAAAAACATTCGGTTAAAACAAACAAAAAAGCATTCGGTTAAAAAAAACTCTCGGTCCCGGTTGGTAATACCAACCGGGACCAAAGGGTTCCCGCCCGGAGCCGCCCCGCCCCGCCCACGTGGAGGGGCATTGGTCCCGGTTCTTAAGGTACCGGGACGAAAGCCCCCCCCCCCCCCCCCCCCCCCCCCCTTTTGTCCCGACCCTTTAGTCCCGGTGATTAACCCGGGACCAAAGGCCCTTTGGAACCGGGACCAATGGGCCTTTTTCCACTAGTGCTATAGCGTTATTTTGATATCGAATAGTATAGGTACATTATATTACGATGTGAAGAAAAGGGAGATCTTGTGCAGATAGTTCGGTAATTATGTACTCGTACTGTCGTGCACTAATATTTTTTCGGTGGTAAATTTTCTGAAAATTCACGGTGGTTCAGTACAGTTGATTATTCGTATTTCATGGCCCATTGTCATTGTTGCCGGAGGAAACCAAAAACTAACGAGACAAGTGCGCAAAGTTTGGGAGCCTGGCCGTCCCATCCGCAAGGGTGATTTTAACGGGCTCAACTGTCGGCCTGGGAAATTTAGATTCTAGATCGATTTGGGCCTAGAAAAGTCCCATTGAACTGATCCCATTCATGATCATAGCTTCGAATTAATGTTTACCTTTTTTTTGCGAATAATGTTTACCTGGTTCTCGAGAAAAAACTTAAAATGTTACATTTTCTAAAAGAAAACATAGATATTATATATGACCATCAGTTCAATTCCAGATGGCATGTAATGCAATTTTGGCTCTGTTCTGAAGTTTGCTTTCAATATAACTTGCCAATCCATGCAGCCTTAACTCCGGTTAGACTAGAGTTTGTGACAACAAAAAAACACCAATTAATGATTTATATCAAGCTAGAAGATAAGACCAGCCACATTGTAGTAAAAAAAAGTGGTTCAAAGCCTCACATGGATCGTTTCCATACATAGCATGCAGGTCATTGATTCAATCTGTTGGAGAAGAAAAGCGACTCATCTTGTTGCTTCGGTTCATACATATAAAAATGATTTTGTACCGAGATGAAGGAATAGAGAGAAGGCATGTCCACGTGAAGGCAGGCCCGGCTCTGACGTATGGCGACCTCGGCGACGTCCTAGGGCCCACGCTTGGGAGGGGCCCATGACCGGCCAGTTCTTCTTTGTGTTGGGCTGGAAAAAAAAGACTTACAAAAGTCCAGCAGGCCCCCGCGAAGCAATAGAAGAGGAAATAGACGCAGGGAGGCAGTGATCAATTGATCTCCTCGTTGTTGTTCGGTTGTTCGCAAAAGGGAAAGAAAACACACTGCAAATTGGAAAACAATCGATTGAAATTGACTCGGGTCAGAGCAATCCCTCGGCTAAAGGAAAGGAAGGACGGAGTTGGCGATAAGCTGGTACTAGTTTCATTCTTGCCGACAACAGCTGAAATAGCGGAGGTGATTGCCGACACTCTCTATCTATAGGATAAGCAGCTAGATCGATTTCCTAACAGGAGAGTGACTTAGCGTAACAGTAAAACATTGAATTGGACCGCTTCGCCCCTTGGCGGATCTTCCTCCAAGAGAGTCAATGGGACTTGGTCTCGATGTCAACTAAAGAATTGACTGAGTCAGGTATTCCCTTATGAAGGGCTAACTGTACGAGATAAGGTCTGGTTAAAGCCCGGTGTGCCTAGAAAGCTCCCTTATTTAACTTAAGCGGAGTCCTTATCCGGCGATGCAGGGATCGATACATCTATCCTAGAGCCCTGCAAAATATAGAGCCGGCCAGAACGAAAAAAGAATCTTCGTTTTTATTTAGCTGGCACCCATCAGTACAGTTTGATGCAGTTGCAAAGAGTGCAGCAAATCGGTAGCCATTCCGAATATGATAACGTTTTTTGTTGAGTCGGCTTGACCTACTTCATGGATCACGCAATCCATGCATCGACTTGATTTGAGAGTTTGTCTTCCCACTTATCAGGCATGTTTAAATAGTTGTTTGTTGATGCAAATTGCTACGGTAATTCGAGTTAGGGAAACACCACCATCGCACGCACGCTTTAGTTAGCTAGGTTGGTGTATAGAGAAAAATAGATCCGACTCAGGCATGTGTTTATATATTTGTTTTTGCAGATGTTGCACTCTTAATGTTAGCAGAAACAAATGTATTCATGATGTACGGAGCATTCAGACTTAGCCCATGAATGCATGGTGTGGAGCGGAAACTAGCTAGGATCGACGTTCCGAGAAATCAACATGCAGAGAACATCCACACTGAAACCAAGGGACGTACTGAAAATTTATGAAGAAAGTTAATATATCGTTGATGAAATTAAGGTTACTTTTGCTTATATGGTTAAGCCTATGTCAATGGAGATTTTTTAGCACGGTTTCATAGGCATTTTGCTTATGTGGCATTATAGTTAGGCTGCTCACAGTGGGCAGTAACATAGAGTAGTAACATGCTGATGTTACTAGTCCATGTTACTACCTCCACAGTGGGGAGTAACATATATGTGGTGTCATATAAGACTTTATTTATTAGTCTATAGACTCATTTTGTCTTGATAAGTGTGATGTTACAGTAACTAGCTAAGTTACCCCAAACACTTCTCTCCTCATTAACTACATGCCACATAAGCAAAATTGTCTTGAGATGTGTGATGTTACTAGCTAAGTTACTCCCACTGTGACTAGCCTTAATAAAGAAAGAGCTTGAGCTTTTAACTTAGCTAACATACAAGGTTTGCATGTGGCCATAGACAAAAAAATGTTTTAGCCCAATCATATGCATGCATGGGCCACAAATCATTAAATGTAGATACAACTCATAAGAAACAATACATTGGATTAATTGTATCTTAAGTTTTTATTACTTCTATGATAAGGTGCTAAGAGACGGTCATTGACACAGGCCTTAAGAGGGAAAGATATGTAGCTAGTTGAGTTTGTTGTATTTTATAGAGAAATGGCCAAATTCGCTACATATTCCGAGATTTATACTTACCAGAGTATCACAAGTTGCCAACTGGCCATGAACGGTAGCTTCCAATCATAGTGTCACTAGAATGAGATAGCGACCCTGTGAGAGCTTGGTAGAAGAGAATTTATTTGTTACTCCCTCCACTCCACAATGTGAGCATTTTAACAAGCCAAAAAACCTTACATTGTAAAACAGAGATAGTGGTATTTTGTCTGAGATGCATCAACGTAGCACATAGCGGGCAATCCTACAAAATCTGCATTGCCCGCAAAGAACACTTGCTTTTATTGGCAAGCATCCACTTATCTTGCTTAATAACGTTGTGGACATGGCGGGTTGTTGCAGGACCTTTGCAGACATGCCCACTGGCAACCCGAGGACCAAAGCAAACACATCAACCACTCCTTAAGAGCAGAATGAAGCTGCAAGAGTGCATCACCCGCGGGATCGGGAACCGAACGACGGCGACAAATGTTACACGTTCCCTCGTAATACACACATATATAACCGAGACAAAATCGCTACTCTAACGGTGGTAGTAATAAGGTAAATCCTAGTAGCCTCCTAACATATGAAGGCTACTAGGAGGACTAGTGAAAATACGCTCCTTCCCGGCATCTAAAGAATACATCCTTGCTTGGAACCTGAGGCTCCTCAGAGCTCAGACCATGTGGACCGTCTTATAGGATTTGATTTCATCGTGTCCGTCGATTGCTTACCCGCATGGTGTATAAAAGTGAATCCCCTCCCGGTGAAACCCTAGCCGCCAGCCTCCAATCGCCGCAGGGTCTCCTCCTCCAATCCCGCTCGCTCCGCTCCTCCCCAATCCCGCTCGCTCCTTTTGCTCCCGCCCCTTCGCCTCCTCCTCGCCATCCAGCCCGCCGCTTCCGCAGGCCTTCCTCTGGGCTAGGGCTCCGGCTCCGACGGCGGCGAAGATGTGTTCCGCGGTGCAGCGAAGGTGAGGCGGCGCGCGTGGCGGATTGGGTTGATTCTCTTTGGAGGAAAAGGGGCGGGGATGGACCCGGACTTCTTGCGTGCGGGCGGCGGCGGCCCCAGCTACGAGTTCGCCTTCAACTCGGTCAACTTCTCCGACCGGGTCCTGCGGATCGAGATCGTCGGCGGCGGGGACGATGCGCCGGGGGCCAGGGGCGGCGCCGCCGGCGAGGGATGCTCCTCCATCGCCAACTGGGCGAGCCACCGCAACCGACGCAGGGAGGGTCTCCTCCTCCAATCCCCTTCTCCTCCTCCTCCCTCGTGCTCCCTCCCCTCCTGCTCCTCCCTGCTGCCGCCTCGCTAAGGAGCTGCCGACGCCGTCCTCGCCCTCAGCGCGTCGACCTCTACCACCCCCAGCCCTGGATACTCTTCGTGAAAGCACGGCAGCTCGCCGTCCCCGATTGGCTGCCGCCGGTGCCGGTGCCGCCTCTTCCATCTCACCTCCTCTCTCTCTCAGCAGGCGGCCACGGCGCGGCTGCGACGGCGGAGCACGCATGGAGCTCGACTTCCACCAGCACGTCCCTTACCAAATACTGCAGCAGACCATGTCCTCCACTTCCATGTGCAACCACGGGATCTCCACAACGAAGACTTAGGTGTATCTCCCTCCTCAAGCTAGGCTCTCTCTCCCGTCTCAGGTCCAGTGAATCTCCAACCGGAACTAGCTCTTTTTGTTTTATGTGTGGATCTGAAAATAGAGGCCTTTTAGCTATAATTTTGTCCAATTTGGTAAAATTTCTTACGGTAATGCCCAATTTGCTGTGGAAACTTATCTGTTCGCATGCCTATTGATCTATTGGTGCAGGATTTTCATTCATCTCTACATTTTTTTGTTCAGGTGTGCTATGGAGAAAGAAGATGAATTTCTACAGAATATTGGTCCTGATCTTCATGTTATATAGGTAATGGTTAGAACTAATTAAGATCTGAACCATACTGCTAGCTAGGGATCTTTCCATTTCTTTAAATAAAAATACGTTTGCAGTCCTCCCATGTTCTTGAGGTTTTCTGCCAACTTTTTTTGTTAGATACCGTGTGCAAATCTTAATAGGTTGTTTCTGTAGTATCGTAACAGTGTGGATTCTTGCAGGATTTTCATTCATCTCTACATTTTTTGGTTCAGGTGTGCTATGGAGAAAGAAGATGAATTTCTACAGAAGATTGGTCCTGATCTTGATGTTATATAGGTAATGGTTAGAACTAATTAAGATCTGAACCATACTGCTAGCTAGGGATCTTTCCATTTCTTTAAATAAAAATACGCTTGCAGTCCTCCCATGTTCTTGAGGTTTTCTGCCAACTTTTCTTTGTTAGATACCGTGTGCAAATCTTAATAGGTTGTTTCTGTAGTATCGCAACAGTGTGGATTCTTTGCTAAACGCCAGGGCGCCGTAGAGTTTTGTGCTAGGACCAACGTATTTGGAGACCTACAGACCTGCATGGTGGCTACCATACCCCCCATAAGCAATTAGGTATGCCTTTCTTTGCCATCTTTATTTAATTCGTTTTTCAGTGCTTACATTACTATTGTTTTCTGCTCCTTACTTATGATCATGTATATTACATTCATGATCGCAAGAGAATGTCCATAAGTAAATCGCAAGTTTCCTTTTCTGTAAGGGATTCTTCTTTCGAAAGTAAATGTCAACTTTCTGTGTTGCGCAGATTAAAGTTCAGTTTGTTTCTTGCTCCATTTTTCAAGTGTACATGCCCCTGTTGCTGTCTAAATTTCGGTTATTTTAGGTGCATGCATGAATAATTTCATGTGTTAATTCAGGGCAATCTATTGGAATCTGCTTCGTTTAACTTCATTCGAACTTCTATTGTTCTAGGAATATGGCCAATGACGATCCATGTACAAAGTGGTAAGAAAACAAAAGAGTAAATATGAAAATGTGGCACTCTCCAGTACAGGGAATGGTCCAAATGATGTACAACAGGAACAAAAAACTGATTATGCTACACTGCTTGAGTGGAGGTATAATCAAGTAGTTTATTCCTTGCTATTTTAACTAATTGGTTGGATATATATTTCAGTTTTTGTAGCTCGCACATAACATGTATTTCAGATACCCTTTGTATTTCTTGCTTGCATTCTGGTTACTTGATTATATGGTTGCAACAGTCTTAAGATCAAATTAGTCCTATAGGTAAATCAATGCTTAATTGATAATGGAGTTAGCGGTCCATGTATTCTGGTTACTCAGTCTGTAGTACTTGTGTGGATTCAATCCTTCAGTTAGTAATTAATTATATTTTGTTGTTGTCAAACGTTGTGCATAGTTATGTTCTGCAGCTGAGTTAATCAACAAGCTATAAGGCTCTCCTTCGGTTGCCTGATTATCTCTCAGTTCTCACTTTTGCATCTCTGGCAAGGCTAAAATTCTGGCTACAATTTTGCTATGTGACTTCTTCTTCTATGAATGTTAATTTAGCATCAGCAAATTACTCGTGTGTCATTTTGTCTATATAATTGAAACATACCAGGACAATTTCTGTTTATCATTTCCAGTTCTGACTTATTTATACGTTTGGTTGAGTTGCAATATATTTTCTATGAACTTATGTATTGTAGTACTATTTTGATTTGGCTAAATACATAACAGGCTATATGTTTAACACCTATGTGTTTTTAGGTCACATGAAGATAGTTTTCTAGGCAAACCTATTTGTTATGGTTTTCTCAGGCAGAGAACTTTCAGTCAGTTAGATCAAATTCATATGCCAAAAGAGTTATCAAGAATTTCAGTTGTTAAAGCTTTGAGATGACTATACATTTTGAACTACCTCAACGTTTACTGCCTTTCTTTGGTTTTAGTTTGGAAATATGAATGTTTGTTGCTTCTGTAAATTATATTTAGTTTAAGTGGATGGTGCCTTTTATTTCTGTGTAGTCCCTGTTCACGACTTTGCTTCCGTCCTTTCTCTGCATTTCTTTTATTCTTGCCTTTCTTTGTTTTTTTTTTCTGGTCGTCATATGATGCCTGGTCTCACATTTATTTCTTTTGCAGGTGTATCGCAGGATTCGTGGGGGTCAGTTGTTGCTTTTGTTGAGGTTCGCCGCCTTCCTCTCGGCTAGATGGTTGCTTCTCCCTAATGTATTTATGCCCCTTATTTTCTCGGTTTGATTCCATTGTTGATTTCTCTGACCATGCGGCTGGCCGTCGTCTTTTGTTTGACTTGATCATGCTCTTTCTGCAGTGCGGTTCATCTGAGCAGAAACGGTTACACAGGAATTTGGTAGCAAAATCGTCCGAGGAGTTCTCAATCTTGCAAGTATGTATGTATTTTCCTTTCTTTTTTATGCGTGTCGTTTTCCTTCCTGATGATGATCTCCTGCAGGAGCACACATCTTGGTCTTGCTGCAGATGGTTCCTCTTATTTCTTTATCGGCCTTGCTTTCAGTAGGTGCTAATCTTAGGCTTTTCACAGCAGCTTTAGTTCTATGCTGTCAGTTGCTATGGATGGAAAACTAAGACATACAAATTTGAGTTGGTTGCAAATAGCAGTGGAAACTTAAAATCTATAAGATAGATACTCAAATAATATGCTACCATTTTTTGTTAGATACCATTCCCTTGCCAGTATTTATTGAGGGTAAATAGAGCAGTGCCCTTTTATATTTCTTAGCTTTGAGATATAGCCTTAACTTTGACATGCTACATGAGGTTTTTCCAATGCACCCAGCAATGACTGGGATAGCTTATAAGCAATGATATTAAAGTCACAAGGCTAAAATAAAAATGGAAATGTTTTAACCAAATTCGTAAACCTACTGGTAACACTTAATTTTGGGAAATCAGATGAAACAACAAACTACAAGTTACCAGGTGATAAAACTGAAGAAAGGGATATGTTATGTCTATGAAAATGGTTCTGGGAGGTATTCACTTCTCCGAAATGTTATAATATATGTTCCAAGTTGGTGGTGGATATGTTATGTCTATGAAAATGGTTCTGGGAGGTTTTCACGCATCGTTTCCGATTTTCACGGACATAGGTAACCAATTGTTTTCCTCCCATAGCCTTTCTAAACCCTCAAAATATCTGAACCTAAACTCATTTTCTACCCTTTATGAAGAAATACATATTGTGCCACTGTTCTACTAACATTTCACACGTATTGTGCCATGTTTTGTCTTTTTTGGGTTAGTTCCATGCTTCATAGGTTGTATTGGTTCCACTTTCTTTTCATTAAGAAATACCCATAGCTGACCTTCTTTTGGCAACCTTGGTTTGATGGTCTGCTCCTAAATATCCAGTGTTCTAAAGATTGGAACAAAGTGGAGTGCGTTGCTAAAACTGCACTTCTTGGTTGCAGCACATTGTTACGATGTTGGTTTGATGCTGCAACTTTACTTTTCTTACCAGTTGTTACTGTGTCTGTCTTTCCTAATGATATAATTTTCCAGGAGACGAAATATATCTTCGGTGTTGCTTGGTGCTATGTCTTGCCTAATGATATGAAATTCATCATATGTTTGTTCATGTTTCGCTCTCCACTTTAGATCAGTACACTGATTAGAACTTATGTATTTAGCACTACTTCCATTTGTGTGTTTATATATTATGTGCACCTTAATGCAACTCTCCTCGAGCCATCTTATGTTATGTCAGTGTGGTATGAATCTCTAGATTACTATCACCGTGTGTTCCACTATTTCTCAGTTGTTTCCTGTTTCTTACGCTTCTGATTGTCTGATGTTGTAATTGTTGTTTTCATTTGAACTTGGAGATATGGCTTCCTTTTGTCTTTCTGTAAATTACGGTGTGATATCTGTGCTAGATCCAAATATGTTACTACTGAGAGTAATAACAACATGTCAGCATGACTATGGTATTACCATTTTGCTTACCTTATACTTAGGATATTCACCATCTTCTTAATAATCTGTATAAAATGTGAAATGCACGGGCAAAAAATTAAAAGAACTAACAAGTGCTGCGCGGCAAGCCGCGCCGTTTGAATCTAGTTTCACACATAACATACATGGAGTAAACGTTGCATATTCAAAGTGCTGATACAGTTATATGGCGGGTCTCGAATTCATCATTACGTACAGTCTCACTCCTACAAACCCAGAGCACGTACCGTGTTCCCGGTAACAGAAATGCTGATGTGATGTCCTCTACGACTACGAGATGCTTGATCTGCGACAGCGAGTATTAAAGCGTGCAACTGGTAGAAAGACGTGCTTGGCAAACGAACGCCACTTCTCCTCGTAGCTTCGTAGGTAGTAGGTACCACGTCCTGCCGGCTGCCGATAAAAACGCCGTGCCCAACCATCCCACGACGGACGGCATGCATTTGGCCTGAGCTAATCAGGCTGCCCCGACGTTGATGCCATCACATCTCGGTCTCTTGCCGGCTTGAAGAAACTGGCTTGTCTCTGAACTGTACAGCCACAAATGGCAAAACCAGAGAAAAGTTCAGATCTGCAACGACGACATGTTCCTGGCTTCAGAAACACGGGAGTGTCTCCTTCTGAAACGACTTGTCATGGACTAGTTTTCTGTATGAAACGTTAGGAGCGGACAGTTGACAAGCCAATGGCGCCTTCTGCTGACCCGGCGCCGGATCGAGTTAATAATCATGTCTGCACCGTGTCTCCGAAACTTCTGTGCTGAAAACGAAATTGCGTACCAACATGTTCGGCACAGCGCTGAATTTTCTCCGTGTGGCTCGTCCTCCATTTCATTGCGTTGCCACTAGTGGAAACAGGGGCTTCGGTTTGGCCCTTCCGTCCCGGTTCCCTTACGGACCGGTACCAATCGTGGCACTAGTCCCGGTCATTGGTCCCAGGGCGCCCGCCAGGACCAGTCCCGGTTCGTAGGGGACCTACCGTCCCGGTTCGTGTTACGAACCGGTGACAAAGGGATGCGGGAGGAGGCGACAGAGGTGGGACCAGCCCGGACAATGCACTGTCCCGGTTCTATTTACAGACCGGGACTAATGGAGGGACTTTAGTACCGGTCCTTGTTACGGACCGGGACTAAATATATTCTATATCATCTTCCACCCCCCGACCCGGCCGTGGCCAGGCCGTGGCCATTTTTTAGCTCCGGGTTCATCTCCATTTTCTTAACCCTTGCTCCTCCCAACCACGAGTTCGGCCCCTATTTTCTCCACCATTTGTCAAGTTTGGCGGCACCTCATCTACCCGACGGTTAGCACTCCGGTGTTCCTTTTTTAGCTCATTTTGGTGCTACTTAGCAAATTTTATTTTTCTAGTGCTAGCAAGGTGTTTGATGAAATGCCTAAGTAAGAGATTTCATTTTTTTTACATGCAATTTTAGCTCAAATTAAAGTATAATGTATTGGGTTTACAGTTGTCCGGTGACCATCTTTACCATCGTCGATCGCCCGCGCCATCCCGTCGCCGGCACCTCCTCGGTGAGTCTTGTTTTTATCCCTTTTTAACTTATTGATATACTTTAGATGCATGTATATTATCTTACTTTTTTTATATGTATAGTGTGTCATGGTTTTGATATCCGTCCCCGTCGGTCCTCGTCCGGTCTATAACGATCCGGATGTCGTTGTTGAACCGGAAATTCCAACCGACCCTATCATCGAGTTTTTTGAAAATGAAATTAATGATTTGAAAGCAAAACTGGAAAGAAGTGAAAATCTCCGTCTCCAAACCCTAGAAGAGAAGATGAAATTGGAGCTCCATATTGCCGACATCGTCGATGAGCACAAGATCAAGATGGATGCAATGCGCTTGAAGATTAGAAAAATTAGAAATTATGCCATTCATAAAGAGGCTTGGTATCATTATGGTGTTGGTTCGATAGTTACCATAGTTGTGATTTTTATCGCATTTGTTGTTGGGCTTAAATTCTTTAGATAGTTGTATGTTAGTTTGAACCAATGTATGTTTGTGAGACTATATGTATTACATTTGGTTATTTGCTCTACTTTGGTTTGAATGTGATGAACTTATATATTAATTCACTTTATCACTGTTATATATTGAAGAAATAGTGTTAATGGTTTTTTATATTTTATTTATATAATGCAGATGAGTCAGATGAGTCGGCAATGGATGTACAGTGACCGACGTTATCCCGACTTTATTAATGGCATGCATTATTTTCTCCAAGTGGCTGAGAAAAACAAGCCGCCAAATGGTTTTATTTCATGTCCATGTAGTGTCTGCAAGAATACTCAGGACTACTCTACCTCACAAACCATTCACGTCCACCTGTTGAAGTCCGGTTTCATGACCGGTTATAATTGTTGGACCAAGCATGGAGAAAGAGGAGTTATAATGGAAGACAATGAGGAAGAAGAGGATAATGACAACTATCCTATGTTCACTGATCACGGTGGTACATCAATGGGGGAAGATGAAGCTGAAAAAGAGCCCATTGTTGATGAGCCCGATGACGATCTTCGTCGGGCCATTCTTGATGCGAAGATAAACTGTGGAAGTCAAAACGAGAGGTTGAAGTTGGAGAGAATGTTAGAGGATCACAACAAATTGTTGTACCCAAATTGTGAAGATGGGCAGAAAAAGCTGGGCACCACACTGGAATTGCTGCAATGGAAGGCAGAGGAAGGTACTTCTGACAAGGGATTTGAAAAATTGCTGAAAATAATAAAGAAGATACTTCCAAAAGATAACGTATTGCCCCCCAGTACGTACGAAGCAAAGAAGGTTGTCTGCCCACTAGGATTAGAGGTGCAGAAGATACATGCGTGCATCAATGACTGTATCCTCTACCGCGGCGAGGAGTACGAGAATTTGAATGCATGTCCGGTATGCGGTGCATTGAGGTATAAGATCAGGCGAGATGACCCTGGTGAAGTTGAGGACGAGGCGCGCCCCAGGAAGAGAGTTCCTGCGAAGGTGATGTGGTATGCTCCTATAATACCACGGTTGAAACGTTTGTTCCAAAACAAAGAGCATGCCAAGTTGTTGCGATGGCACAAGGAAGACCGTAAGAAAGACGTGATGCTCAGACACCCTGCTGATGGGTCGCAGTGGAGAAAAATTGACAGAGAGTTTCCGACATTTGCAGATGACGCAAGAAACTTAAGATTTGGTCTAAGTACAGATGGCTTTAATCCCTTTGGAGAGCAGAGCTCCAGTCATAGCACCTGGCCTGTGACTCTATGCATCTATAACCTTCCTCCTTGGTTGTGCATGAAGCGGAAGTTCATTATGATGCCAGTACTCATCCAAGGCCCGAAGCAACCCGGCAACGACATTGATGTGTACCTGAGGCCATTAGTTGAAGAACTTTTACAATTGTGGCGCGAAGAAGGTATACGTGTTTGGGATGAGCACAAACAAGATGAATTTGACCTACGAGCATTGCTGTTCGTGACCATCAATGATTGGCCAGCTCTTAGTAACATATCAGGACAGTCAAACAAGGGATACAATGCATGCACACACTGTTTAGGTGATACTGAAAGTATATATCTGGGAAACAAGAATGTGTACCTGGGGCATCGTCGGTTTCTTACGGAAAGGCACATCGTAAGAAGGAAAGGCAAGCATTTCAAAGGTTTGCCAGATCACCGGCCAAAGCCTAGACGGCCTACTGGGGATGTTATATATGATATGGTAAAGGATTTAAAAGTAATCTTTGGAAAGGGTCTTGGCGGACAATCTGTTCCAAATGATGCTGACGGACACGTGCCGATGTGGAAGAAGAAATCTATATTCTGGGAGTTACCCTATTGGAAAATCCTAGAGGTTCAGTCTGCAATCGACGTGATGCACGTGACGAAAAATCTCTGCGTGAACCTACTAAACTTCTTGGGCGTGTATGGGAAGACGAAAAATACACCGGAATCACGGCTGGACCAGCAACATATGCACGAACGAGACAACCTGAATGCAGAGAAGTATCAAGGTCCTGCCAGCTACGCTCTTACCAAAGAAGAGAAGAAGATCTTTTTTGAAGTACTAAACAGTATCAAGGTCCCGTCAGGCTTCTCGTCGAATATAAAGGGAATAATTAACATGACAGAGTTGAAGTTTCAGAACCTAAAGTCTCATGACTGCCACGTGATTATGACACAATTACTTCCGATTGCACTGAGGGGGCTCCTGCCGGAAAATGTTCGAGTACCCATTGTTAAGCTATGTGCATTCCTCAATGCAATTTCTCAGAAGGTCATCAATCCAGTAACTCTGCCGGATTTACAGAAGGAAGTGGTCCTATGTCTTGTCAGCTTCGAGTTGGTGTTCCCACCCTCCTTCTTCAATATTATGACGCACCTCATAGTTCATCTAGTCGAAGAGATTTTCGTTCTCGGTCCCGTATTTCTACACAACATGTTCCCCTTTGAGAGGTTCATGGGAGTCCTAAAGAAGTACGTTCATAACCGTGCTAGGCCAGAAGGAAGCATATCCAAGGGCTATGGAACAGAGGAGGTCATTGAGTTTTGTGTTGATTTTATTCCTGACCTCAAGGCAATCGGGGTTCCTCAATCACGCTATGAGGGGAGACTGCGGGGAAAAGGCACGCTGGGAAAGAAAGCAATAATATGTATGGACGGGCATTCTTATAGTCAAGCACACTACACGGTTCTACATAATTCCAGCTTGGTGGCTCCGTATATCGAGGAACATAAGAATATTCTACGTTTGAACTTCCCAGAGCAATCTAAATATTGGATTGATGAAGAACACGTGAAGAATTTCGGAGGTTGGTTGCGAACACGTCTCTTTAATGACAGCACTGTTGGAGAACAGCTATACTTGTTGGCCAATGCACCATCTTCGACTATATTGACTTATCAAGGGTATGAGATAAATGGAAATACATTTTACACGGCCAATCAAGATAAAAAGAGCACCAACCAAAACAGTGGTATCCGCTTTGATGCAACAAACAGCAATGGGCAAAAGGACACATATTATGGTTACATAGAGGAGATATGGGAACTTGAATATGGACCATTTTTTAAAGTCCCTTTGTTCAAGTGCAAATGGTTCAACCTGACAGGCGGGGTACATGTAGACCCGAAGTACGGAATAACTACAGTGGATATGCAGAATCTTGGATACGACACCGAACCATTCGTCCTAGCCAGTGAAGTGGCTCAGGTTTTCTATGTGAAGGACATGTCTAGCAGACCGAAGAAAAGAAAAGATAAGCAAGCAGTGAATGCATCGTACGACGTCGAGCCAAAGCGCCACATAGTTCTTTCAGGGAAAAGAAGCATCGTGGGAGTGGAGGACAAGACAGACATGTCAGAAGATTACAATAAGTTTGATGAAATTCCCCCCTTCACAGTGAAAATTGACCCAACCATCGCGTTGAATGATGAAGATTGTCCATGGATACGACGCGATAAGAAGAAAAAATGACAGACACGAAGAAGTGTTGAATGATGTTGATGTATTGTGGTCATTTGTAATAATGTATGAGATATTTATTTATCCTAACTTGTTCTATACATATGTGTAATAATTGGTAGAATTTTGTTTTGACTGTTAAAAAGTTGAGGGTTTTTCATTAAATATTTAAAATATTAAATATATTTATCCTAACCTCGGATTTTATTAGTACAACGGTTTTACTCAACTCATCTATTTAAATGTTCAATATATATAACATATTCATATTTACATTTGGAAACATGTAAAGTTTATAAAATATGAACATTTGAAAATGAAGAAAAAAATACAAACGGCCGTTTAGTCCCGGTCCGTGGCTACAACCGGGACTAAAGGCCATTTTCGGGCCGCTGCGAAACTTAGCGCGCCAAAAAGCCCACCTTTAGTCCCGGTCCGTGACACCAACCGGGACTATAGGGGTCTTTAGTCCCGGTTGGTGTCACGGACCGGGACTAAAGGCCGATTTGAGCCTACTTGGTCCCTCTCCGCAGATTTCTTCCCCATTTTTGCCGCCAGGCCCAAGACGCAGACGCCTCCGGGCTCCTCTCACGTGACGACGCCGCCAGGCTGCCAAAATCTGGCCGCCGCCGCCGCCGCCGTCGCTTGCGTCCCTCTTCCTCGCCGCCGTCCCCCGCGCGCTCCGCCTAAGGTACGGCCCTCTCAAACTCTAGATCGGCGGCGGCGGTGGTCCGATGGCACGAACCCTAGCTAGAATCGGCGGCGGCGGTGGTCCGATGGCACGAACCCTAGCTAGAATCGGTGGCGACGGTGGTCCGATGGCACGAACCCTAGCTAGAATCGGCGGCGACGGTGGTCCGGTGACCTTAAATCGGCGGCGGGGACAGTTCGTAGATCGGAAATAAACTTCATTACATTGCTAGGGGTTCATTACATTTACTTAGGGGGGGAGGGGGAGGTCCTAGCTAGTCCTCGTCGCCCTCCTCGTCGGAGAGGACGACGTACGGTGGTGCCTCCCACAGATGCGCCGGCGGCTGCTGCTGCTGCTCCATGGGGACGTCCCGCGGCGGCGTCCCTGGCTCCTCCAGGATGGCGTCCTGGGGCGGCGGCGGCGGCGGCAGCTGGGGCACAGTCGTGAATACCCACGACTGCCCGAACAGCTCCGGTGGGAATCTCACCGGCTCCTGGTACTCCTCCTCCGGCGGCTCGTAGGCCTCCTCCTCCTGGACGAGGGCCTGCACCCAGTCCAGCCCCGGCTGTCCCTGTGGCGGAGGCGGGGGTGGAGGCGGTCCCTGCGGCGGCGGCAGTGCGTCCTGCACCACCATCTCCCAGCGGCGGCGCTCGTCGTCGACGAAGGCCTGCCGGGACGCCGCCATGGCTGCCTTCATGGCGTCGTCGACGTCGTCGTCCTCGTCCATGGGGGCGGCCTCGCCGTCGGAGTCGACCTCCAACCATTGGTCGAGGTCGTCCATCCCCTCCGGGAGCGCCGGGTACTCCGTGCGCTCCACCGGCGGCACCGGGGCCGGCGCGAAGTAGCTCCGGCGGCGCTCGTCGTGCTCCTCCCGGAACCATTGGTCCCAGTAGGGGGAGCCCGGCGCGTACGCCGGGTCGTCGAGGAGGTGATTGGGGAGGAGGCTGCGCCGGCGTGCGATCTCCACCGCCCTGGCCGTGGGGTCGGTCGGGATCGGCGGCACCGGAATCCGCTGCGGATTCAGGTGCCAGTTGTCCGGGAGGTGGACGTCCGACCAGCGCACCGGGACGGCGTTCTCCCAGTGCCACTGCGCCTCCTCCACCCGGACGTACCGGCGGTAGCGCGGCGTCGGCTTCTTCTTCTTGGCGGCCGGCCCGCCGGCCTGCGGACCGGCACGACGCGGGTCCGCGCCGACGATGCGCACTCCGCGCGGCGCCGACGATGGTGGTGGTGGAGGAGGAGCAAGGGGAGGCAGTCCAGCGCCCCGGCGACGGCCGGAGCGGCCAGAGCCCGAGCCGCTGGACTCGGACTGGTGCTTGCCGCCTGGCCACCACCGCTTCGACATTGCTCCGGCGAGGGCGAGGGGCGAGGGCTAGGGCTAGGACTAGGGCTAGGGCACGTTCGATGGAGTGTGGGGAGGGCGGCGGGGCTAGCTGTGTGAGGTCGCCATCGCGTACGGCCGGGGTTTAAAAAGGACGGGGGCCGCGTCCACCGTGGCCAGCATTGACTGCGGGACGGGAAGCCGAGGAGGCCGTCCAGTCGCTGGCAGGTGGGCCAGGAGCATTGACTGCGGGGCTCGGACGGTTGGGTGGCGGGGGAGACGAGGGAACGCGGCGGCCGGGTGGCGGTTCCCACGCGCGACGTGGCCGAGTGGGCTGACCGCGCGGCGGTTGGGTGGCGGGGTGGCCGGGTCGCTGGCTGGTGGGCCAGCCTTGACCACGCGCTACTGGCCAGTGGGTGGACGCGGGGGCTGGATTTTTCTAAGGGACCAGCCGCTACTGGCCAGGTGCCGGGCAGGGTGCTGATTTTTCTAAAGGACCAGCCGCTAGCAGGGTGCCTGGCCCTATTTTTTTTTCAGGACCAAGGGCTGTCATTTTATGTGACAAGTTGCACAATGCCACCCCTAATTATTTTGGGGTGTCATTTATGTGTAATTCTATGTCAAAAAAATTACAAACACATATAATTGATTGCAGGTACATTGAGCTATGGCGGACATTCCCTTAATTAGAGACGAGGAGCATGAAGATAAAATGCAACGAATAATCTATGCGAGTGCCCGTGAAGAAGGCGGTGGAGATGATGATGGACAACAAGGCGGTGGAGAAGATGATGGACGACAAGGCGATGAAGATGATGATTTCAGCTCACAATTTCTGAACGACTGCGGTGAGGGACTCCTGTTTGACGATGAAGCGCCCTTAACGACAAACTCCGGCGAGGTATATACATATATTATATAGGCTGACAATTGATCGATCGATCATGTATATATATGCATTTGTTAATTGCACGTGTTAATTAACGATTCATTTTCCAGCCCTCTGGATCGAGCAAATCTGTAAATAATGTTCCTCCTCGAGGCCTGACGAAGAGGATGGCCAGCGATGCTCCGAGGCTAACGATAGAGGAAGTTTCTCAGAGTGGCGAACCGCTGGCACCCATAGCGACCTGTCGTAAATTTGTAAATCAAGCTGGAGTCATTGTTAGGGACATTCTCCCGATCACCATTGCAGAATGGCATAAGCCGAAGGGTGTGGATGAGGATGATGCTTGTTATGTCCCTGATCATACGAAAGAATTGCTTTTCGATACGCTCATGATACATTTCAACATACCAGAAGGCAAGACGGAGAAAGTGAAGGAGTGGACTCTTAAGAAGATGGCCACACAATTCCAGAGCTGGAAGAAAACACTATGGAGAAAGTATGAAGATGAAGATCCAGCTAATTTCACCGGAGCACTCGAGAAGATAAAACATTCCTGGCCCGCATTCAAGGCGTACAAGAATTCCTCTACTGCCGTGGCTCGATCGGTCGTAAATAAGAGAAATGCTGGGAAGAAGGAATACCACCATAGGTTGGGTACAGGTGGCTACAAGTCTGCCATTCCCAAATGGTTAGCCTTTGAAGCGGAACTGGTTGCTAAAGGGATCACTCCACAGACTTTGAACTGGCCCGAGAGGGCCAAGTTTTGGTTGTTCGCGCATGGCGCAGTGTTGGACTCAGAGACGGGGTTGATTGTTGCAAAGGGAAAATGGAAGAAAAAGGTTGAAACAATCGTTCCGTTGCTTATTGACGCAATAGATAAAGTTCGAAAGGGAGAGTACCATCCCGAGAGAGAGAACGACGAGCTGACACTCGCACTGGGGAATCCCGAACACAACGGACGATTACGAGGCTTTCCCGGCGGTACCAACTTGAAGGAAGGGTTTCCGGACTGTGCTGACAGTTATAGAAGCCGTGGGAGAAAGAAGCAGAAGGAGTTAGACCGTTTATCAGAATTGGAGCGCATGGTTTCCGGACTGCGCTGTCAGATTGACTCAATCAGCCAGCACCGGGCACCTGATCAACAGCAGCAACAAGTCGACGTCGTCCAAGAACCGCGAAGAAGCAGCGTGGGTTCCACGCCGCTACAAGTATCTGCCGCAATAATAGAACAGCCGGCGGCTCACTACCCCGTGGATGATATCACGGAGAAGACGGAGTGTGAGCTTCATATGTTAATGAAGAACATATCCTTCAAGGTGGCGGTCGGCTATGCGTTACCAAACGAATCTGGAGCAAGCTACCATCTTGGTCAGATTCCAGCTGGCTATGCTCGTGTCGGGGTGGATGCTATTATACCGGGATTTGAGGCACTTGAGCTTGACTATCCTGGAGGTGACGATGAGACGACACTGGGACAAGTCAAGCACGGTTTCGTTCTATGGAACAAGAAATACATCGTGCTTCCAGGCTCAGCACCAAGGCCACCGACTCCTCCAAGTAGAAGTCCACCACCTACAAGTCCACCGACTCCTCCAAGTAGAAGTCCACCACCTACAAGTCCACCCTTCCTACCCCAGAGGGACCCCAGCGCGAGTCCGTCTCCATCTCCAGCTACACCAGTACGGTCTCCATCTCCAGCTACACCAGCACGGTCTCCATCTCCAGAGCCAGTCCAGCGGTCTCCATCTCCAGAGCCAGTCCAGCGGTCTCCGCCTTATAAGTGGTTTGATGCGAAGAGGGCCGTTAATGGTTCGCCTCCTAAGAAGAGACAGAAAAAGCCGCGAAAAGTGAAGACTCCTGAGAAGTTACCTTACGAGAGGACTGTCGAGGAATCCGAAGCCATCAGGAGGGCCGAGGTTACAGCCCATTTTACAAAGAAACCACCCCCGGAAGAACTACCCAGCATCAAAGGGCTTCCTCATGACAAACTACATCACACTATTAGGTGCTTATACAACCCTCCACCAAGGCCGTCATCAGACTATGAGCGCTCTATTGAAAAGTCATACGACTCGGTGTTGGAGAACCGGAAATGCGGGAAACAGATAGCCCAGCTGGGACAACAAGCTACGCAATCGCTCCCTCCGCTTAAGGTACTTACCGACAAAGACGCCCACCGTATGGTACCTCAGGGAAGTGTCCGCCACTTCCCTGAGGAACCTTATAGGGTGCCTTATCGATATGTTCAAGGCAAGTCTTTGGTCACAACTGAGGTGGCCAAGTTACTACCAACAAGGATGCGTTAGTTGAATTCATGGTACATGAAAGTCGCAAAGAAAGGTATAATAGGTATCATGGCAAAAGTTAGAAAGGAGGAACACTTCTACGATGACTACGGTGTGCAAATTGATTTCTCCGAACTTTTCCAATTATACAATGGTTTACCCCTCGATAAAGCAATCATCAGTATCTTTTGTCTGTAAGTTATTTATTTTTGTAATTTAATTAAGTCTTTATATATATATATATAGCTCACAGCACATTCTAATTTTGGTACGCTATTTGTGCAGAAAGAAGATGATCGACTACAAAAGGGAAATAATAAAACCGGTGGAGATTGGTTTCATGGACCCTAATGTTATTCATGAAGTGAGCATAAGGGAGAAACCACAAGTTGTAAAGGGAGTAATGATAGAGGCTTTCAAGCGACACCAAGACAAAAAAGAAATATTTCTTCCTTACAACTTCAGGTAAGTGTTACTAATTGCTTGTACACATTCTATTTTTGCTCACCCGGTATCTTAAGTCTAATTGATGAGTTATATGCGCATGCCTCTGTATGTAAATTTGCAGCTACCACTTTATTCTCGTGGTCATTAGATATCACCAGGGAATAATTGAAGTCTACGACTCATTAAGGAGAGACCCTAGAGAGTACAAGAGCTTGTTTGATGTCATGAAAGAGTAATTTAAATTCTTATCACATTACTATACCGACCTCTCTTTCATTCATTTCGTGATATCAAGTAATTAATTAATAACAGATGTTTTGTTCTTTCTTTGTCGAGTAGGCAGACATTCGTCAAGGAAGTACCCGGTAAATGGCACGAGAAGCTGTTATGGACTCTGAACCAAGTAAGTAGTACTATACCTATATCCATGAATTAATGTAGTTTGCAATACCATTACCAAACTTAATGTGTTGAATTCTATTCTCGAACAGTGGTGTCTGGAACAGCCAAAAGGGACCCTCTTATGTGGGTACTACGTTTGCGAGTACATTCATAGGATGACTTATGAAAAATTCGAAAATCGAAGAAACGCAGAGGTACGTAATTATACATTGTTCACAAGTTTTTTTTGACAAAATAATATGCATATCAATTGTGTGGAGTTTTATTCATAATTGTTTAATTTTCTCCTTCTTTTAAAGATTGTAAGGAAGCGGGCCGGCCTCCTACCAGATGATCGTATAAGAGCAATTGGGGAGGAGCTGGCGGGATTTCTTCTTGATGATGTCATACCTGAAAATTCAGAGCACTATTATCTACATATATAAATGTACTATGATTTTATGCATGTATAATTAATGCATTTGAGTACTTTATGTACGGAAACGTGACGACAAATTCATGTGTTACAATTAATTTGTAAGTGTGTTATATATATCACTACTAGGAAACAGGCTATCAGTGGCGCACCTTTTCACAATTCTGTGGCACATCCCTGGAAATAGTGGATGCGCCACTAAATCCTCGCCACTAAAATATATTTCTGTGGCGCACGCCGGTGGTGCGCCACAGAAATGCCAAATTCTGTGGCGCATCCCAGCACCGTGCGCCACAGAAATAATTTAGTGGCGCATCCCACCTTGGTGTGCCAAATTCTGGATCTAGATCTGGCCGCCGGAATTTCGCCGGAATTTCGCCGGAATTTCGTCGGAGCTCGTCGGAGACCGTGTTGCCGTGGGTCGAGGAAGGGGTTGTCGGAGGTCGTCGGAGGTCGCCGGATGAGGTCGCCGGAGTGGAGGAGGAGGTTGCCGGTGGTGGAGGAGGTCGCCGGAGGTGGAGGAGGAGGTCACCGAAGGTGGAGGTCGTCGGGGTTGAGGTCGTCGGGGTTGTGGAGGTGGTCGCCGGCCGGGGTGGTGAGGAGGTCGCCGGAGTTGTGGAGCTCGCCGGAGTTGTGGAGGAGGTCGCCGGAGGTGGAGGTGGAGGTGGAGGAGGAGTAGGGGAGAAGAGATGGAGGAGGGAGGAGAAGAGATGGAGGAGTAGAGGAGAAGAGATGGAGGAGGGAGGAGAAGGGGAGAGAAGTGTAGAGGAGAAGGGAAGAGGAGAAAGAAAGAGGAGAAGTGGAGAGAGAAGTGGAGGGAGAACTGGAGGAGATGAGGAGAAAAGGGGAAAAGAGAGGGAGATGAGGGGCGCCGGCGGGATTCAAATTTTGAATCTCACAATTCTGTGGCGCATGGGCTAGACATGCGCCACAGAATTTTTTTTTCCTTTTTTTGAATTTTTTTTGATTTTGCTGGGAAAATTCTTCTGCTGGCCATAACTTTTTTTTTTGTTTGGAATTTTGAGAATCTAAAAAAAGGCTAACCGGGTAAACCCTGGTGAGGGCGGTTCCGAAATTTTCTCTAGTTTTTTTTTAAGGTATTATACGCATTTTTTCGACGTCGTATGCAAAAGTTATGGCCAATTTAATATTTCTTCACCTACTATTGGAAAAAAGGTCAAAATGTGTATTTCAAATTTTTCCTACAAACTAGACCCTAAACCTTCCATATATCTAAAAGGATTTTATTTTTTGAATTTTTTATCATTTTGTTTCACTCCGTGCAAAACTAAAAAGGCGATCCACGGGGGGGGGGGGGGGTGTGGGATCTGAAATCCGGGCACAATTCTGTGGCGCATGGGGCCACATGCGCCACAGAAAGTAACAATTTTGTGGCGCATGTGGCCCCATGCGCCACAGAAAGGGCACCCACCCTTTCATTGGGGCCGGGGCCACCATGTTTCTGTGGCGCATGCGTCTAGATGCGCCACAGAAATATGTCTTTCTGTGGCGCATGGGGTGCGCCACAGAAAGACATATTTCTGTGGCGCATGCCAAGTGGTGCGCCACAAAAAAACAATTTAGTGGCGCATGGAATAATGGTGCGCCACAAATAGCATTCCACCTATAGCTAGTTTCCTATTAGTGTATGCATCAACGTGTGATCATAGTACAATATAATTTATATCGACGTATCGACGTGTTTCCGAAACTATCCAAAACCCCGGCACTAAACACAGTACACGACACCCGGTCCGTGCAATTCTGAAAAAAATTATAAAAGAAAAAAAAGGCCTAACGGTAGTCCCGGTCCGTAACATGGACCGGGACTAAAGACATCCAGCCCGCGGGCTCGCCCGTGGCCACGTGGGAGGCACTCTAATCCCGGTTCGTAGCCAACCGGGACTATAGGGGGGGCTCTAGTCCCGATTTGGTAGTCCGGGTTGCCCAGCCGGGACTAGAGGCCGTCTGGAACCGGGACTACTGCCCCGTTTTCCACTAGTGTGCATTGCATGGCAGGAGGCCGAACTAAGCACAACCGTTCCATATTTACAGCATCGTCACTTAATTACACCTTACTGGAGAAATGTACCTCACAAAGCTGAACTTGGCAAAAATTTGGCTACGAAGAAAGATCTTCCTGACGCCTAAATCTCTACAGGTTACCCCACACCTAGTTACTACTACCAGTACTGATCAGAAGTTCAGAACATGATGTGTCAGACGCTAGCTACACTGCTTCAGCCCTTTCGGTGTTTGGTGGCCTCCTCCTTTCAGGCGTACCTGCACACACGGAAGAATATTTTTCAGATGGTGCCAGAAAGTGTCTGATCCAATTTTATACATGACGCGTTAAGATAAATCCTGCTTTCAGGCTGTTCTGCTGCACACGGCCGGTAGAGCTCCTTTTTTTTTGCCATAAGAAATGGGCAGCTAGCTACGCGTCAATGACTTGGCGAGGGAATAGTATTTGGTTCCTCCACCCTCTTTCTCACCGAAAGAACAGACGACAACTCGGCATGAATGATATGATAAACCCAACGTAATGCCTGGACGATTCTCACGAATCAATCACGCCCTGCGATCGGGAGTTTTTTCTTTTCTTATTGGTCGTGTGGATCGACGTGAATTTTACATGGGGTGATCGATGGGTGCAATTTGCTGAGAAGAAAGTGGAGGGAAATTAAGAGAGCGAGAGCGAGTACTCACCGCCTCGACGTCGATCTTGTAGACGAGCAGCCGGCGGCGCTCGCGGCAGCTGGTCCGGTACGCCGCGGCGAGGTGCGCGGCCGCGAGCGACAGGGACAGCAGGAGCATGGGCTCCGGTCCGGCGCCGGCCGCGCCATTCACGTGCAGGGCGACGCGGCCACACGGTAGCACGGCGGCGGCCTTGGCTAGCACGTAGGACACGGACGCCGCGACGCTCGGCACCACCACCCACAAGTACGCGCCGCCTCCCCCGCACGCCGTGTACGCGCCTGCAGGCACCACACAGAGAAAAACCTCGATTGGTCAGTATGACGAGAAGAAATGGATCGAGGCGGCAATGCCAAGAATTTTAAACGATTTGGGGACTCACAGAGGATGAGCAGGGCGCGCGCGGCGCAGACGGCGGGCAGGTCGACGAGGGAGGTCCGGAAGTCGAACGCCCGCGCCTGGTCGAGCACGGCCGGGACGAAGGACCGGTCGCCGGCGGCGGCGCGGAGGTGCGCGGAGAGCAGCGCGGGCGGGAGGGCGAGGTCGAGGAGGACGACGAGCAGGGGCGGCGCGCAGACGAGCAGGAGCGAGGCGAGCATGGCGACGAGGAAGAAGGCCGTCTTGGCCCACCGCCACGGCCGCGCCCACACGGGCTCGCCGCCGGCGCCGTGCTTCTGCGCCAGGGCAAGCGGTAGCGGCAGCTTCTTCTCCATGTCGACCCCGCGCGCGCGTTCGGCCACCAGCGGCCCCGACGGCGGCCAGTGGGACGCACGTACGGACGGCAGACGACAGGTGGACGATGACTGTTGTGGGATGGTGCGATCGATGGAGCTGTGGTGGTGATCGGGCAGTTGGGTTCGGTGGTCGGATTCTTTTATGGCCAGACGGGACGGCAAGGCGAGGGAGGGAGGGAGGTGGTTCAGGTGGATGGAGCCATGGAGGGCAGCTGCGATCGATGGGAATGAGACGGTTTAGTTTGCTTCGCCGCGTGGAGTCCGACGGTTGATGGGGACGGACGAGGCGTGGTGACTTGCGAGTTTGACCCACCCGGACGCGGCTGCAGCAACGATTTCGGCTCAATTTCGGCTCAATTTGCCGTGTGATGCACTGGAACACTCGTTGGGCTCGATCATGGTCGCTGGTCTTCGGAAACTTGCTCGTTTTTGGCGAATCGGTCGGTGACTCGTGACCGGCCGGTGAGAAGAATTCTGCCCCGTCAAAAAGGGCGTACGGACGTACAATGTAAAAAAAAAAAAAGGCAGATGCCCGCGTTAGAAAGTTTCCAAAACATATGGAAACTAGCGTCCATTAGAACTTTGCGGTCCAGATCAATCTCACTCGTCCCACCGGATTGCATTTCATATTTTGCATAAAGCACCCTTACATTATTTCTTTCTCATATGTAGACCAGTCCCAAAATCTGACCCAACCCCATATAATCCACGGCTGCTCCAACTCCATGAGCTAGGGTTAGGTGTGGCGGTGGCCGTGCTCCACCCCAAAGGTGCCGTTGGAGATCTCCATCTCCCTCCTCAACGAGAACACGTCGGGGTGCGCGAGGGGCCTGGATGAAGGGGCGGCGAGGGGAGCCGTCGGGCGCGCGACGAGGGAGTCCACGGATTTGGGCTGGAGGGGATCGTCAGGGGCATGCGCCGACCATGAGGAGAAAAGGTCAGGCGAAAACGGACCAGGAGCGGAGGAACTCCACTGCAACGACGACATCCGTATGTGTCTACCAAATATGTAACTAGGGGGGGGGGGGTCGTTTTGCAAAGTTCTGATGGTTTGGTGACTGTTTCATCCCGACACGGTACATTTCGCATCCAATGGTCTGTGTCTGAGTTTTCAAGTTTCCATCGAAGATGGGTTTTCACCGGATACTTTCTCCTTGCTAAGGTCCCAATCAATCGATGTATACGTAACACAAAGGGCGTGGCAGCGTTGTGGACATGAAGAAAAATCCCCGCCGGCCTGTTTGTCTGTACGTATGCTTTAGTTTTTCTCCTTGTTACAAAAATTGCGAACTGGATTATTAATTGACGGCCGGTGCAACTGCACGGCGGCACATGGCGGCCGTGTGGCAACCGTGGCACGTACATTACGTGAGCCAAGCCAAGGAGATCGGACCACGCGACAGTGCGATATTGCCACACATGGGCGAAACAGGATAACGATCGCACATGCACGCGCCTGCCGGCTTCCAGCTGAACCTTAAAACTGGTACGGCGCCGTCACGATCTTCTGGAACCGGAACAGCAGGCTGTTTAATATTGAACCGAACCACATCCAACGCCGAAGAATTGACGGGAGAAATAAATAAAGAAAAGAAGAACCTGACAAACTCATCTCTTGCTTGCTCTGTGATGAGTATCTGATCACAACTGTGGTCGATCGATCGTGAGTTTTTTTTTTTTTAATTCGGCTCTTCTGGTACGTGACGGTCTGCACTAATATACTCCAACTAACAACATTTTGTTGGCAGTACGTGCTCACTAACTAAAAGAACTAATCAAACAAGCGCATAGCTTTGTGGGCGACATTTATGTACTTATTAATTCCATGGCCAGAGAGATGATGGGTAGCTGGAAGCTCGCAAGGTGGACGAGCTGGCGCCCGTACGGACGACACAGAAGACGTTTTCGTGGGGCATAACATATAGTACGGACGATGTCGAAGATTCCCCCCTTCTCTCGTCTTGTTTGGCCTAGGGGGTTCTGTAATAAAGGGTGCAAGTAGGGATGACAATGGGTACCCTGTGCCCGTGTACACTGCAGGTAAAAATCCTATTAGGGTAAGGACAGTGAGGGAGCTTAAAAGAAATATGTGGTCGGGCCAAGCTAAAAGTGACACCAAATTTCTGTTGTAAATCATATCTAGACATTTCCATTGCTCAGTTTTTCCTCATAGGGTAAAGAAATCTACGATTCGATGGCTAATCTCAGTTGCTCGCGCGTCCCTGTCGGCCGCTGGAGCTCCGTCCGATGCCCATCTACAGCCCTGCGAGCGGCACTGCTCATGTTGCTGCTCTGCTTTTCCCCTGTTTTTCCTGTAAACCTAGCGAGCAGCGAGCCAGTGTCCCATCTCCCATGGCCTGTTTCTACGAAACGTACATGAATAGTACTTTCATTTTTTTTAGGGAACATGAATAGTACATTTTTTCAAAAAATAGTACATTTTTTGAGGGTTCATGATATAGCGACTGGGCAACGTTAAGGACAGGGTGTGATCGCTTTTGTGGGCCGGGCCTCTGATACGTAGGAGTAGGAACGTTTTGGTGAAAAACTTGGGCGGGCCACGGCCCAGTTTGGCCCCAACTAAGCTCCGCCAGTGGGTAAGGGTTTGGGACTAAAAAAATACCCATGGGTATATAAATAGATAAATCTTGTACCCATCGGGCAGAGCGGGTACGGGCATGGGATTGCATAACCCATAATTGCTCGAGTTTATTTTGGTTGAACTTGCTATAGTGTCAACACTTTATTGTAATGCTTATTTTATGGCCTTATATATGGTTAAATTATTTCTATATTTTGTTGTGAGTTAATGAATTTAATAGTGTGGACTATGTGTTGTTGTTTATGACTATGTATGGTCATATTATCTTAGCTTTTTTTTTTGTCTCAATTGATATGTGTTTAAATGCGGGTATTTTTACCCGCGGGTATCCCTTTACCCTGTCGGGTGAAGGGTATGGGAAAATATTGTACCCGCTTACGGGTATGGGTACGGGTGATGGGCAAACTCGGGAGGCACGGGTAAGGGTATGGGGTGGCTCCACCTGCACCCATACCCTGCGGGTGCCATCCCTAGGTGCAAGCGGGAGCGGGACGTCCACGGCGTCGCAAATTTGGGCCCATTTAGCTGCACATGCGAGCATCCACGGAACTGCTTGAAAAAGAAGTGGCATATGCGGACCGGCCCGCGGCTGCCGCATCGTGCCACTACTGGCGAGCGACTTGTTGCTGGAGCCGGACGACTTCTTGGCGGTCGGTGCGCTTGGCTACTGGTGGGAGCCCAGCGAACGAGGTGGTGAGGCGGTCCCCCGTGGTAGGTTAAGGTGTCGGTCGTCGTCGGTGGCTGAGCTAGGGCGGTAGGAGCAGGGCGCGGAGTCTGGGAGCAGGAGGGCCTCGCAGTCGGCGGAGAAGGTGGACAAGGTGCTGTCGTTGGAGTCGCGGGAGGTGGAGGTGGAGTCGGAGGCGGAGGCGGAGGAGGTGGAAGCTGAGGCTGCAGCAACGTGCGCACCATGGAGATGCACGGCGACAGGTGCGTTGGAAGGAGTTGGCCCTTGTAGAAGAGGTCGTCGGCGGGGCACAGCTGCGCCGCCGACCGCTGCTTCGACGCTGGCGACAACGTCACGGTGAACTCGAACTCAGACGACGACACCGAGAAAGAGGACGCCGGCGACGGGAACGACTTGACGCCCCCGTCCTTGGCTCTTGACCGGCCCATGGTTTCGCATGGCCTCTGGTGCGCTATGCTACGTTCATGGCGTCGCTGCTGCTAGTGCTAGGCCACGCGGGGAGAGGAGAGGTGGGGGCGGTCAGCTTAGCTTCAGTGTGGGATGCGAGCGGCGCGCGCGGCGCTGCAAACGCGGCTCATAGTGCTCTTTTCCTTCAGTGGGGAGGGGGGCGTTTTGCGGGTTCGCGGCCGCCGCATGCAGCCATGAAGCTTATTGTGATGTCTGCATAAGCCCGCATAACGCTAAGCGGCAGAAGTGGCAGTTCTGCGGACTCCCGCAGGTCGTCCCGCTTGTAGCGCTACTGTACTTGCACGCCATAGGCATAAGCCAGATAAGCTTCGACATTGGCCTACTATCTGAAAAAAAAAATATATAACTTTGATGACAGAGAGACATCCCTTTTTCAATAGGACCAGCTCAGCGTTTTGGTGTTTATATCATAGGATAGGATAAATAAGAAAACGTACAAAAGCGCCATTCTGATAAATTGCTAAGGCGGTAATCAAACTAGTTGTCCGAACTCCGGAAATGCATTTCGGGTCATGGGTGCAGCTGCACCCACGGCCTAAAAAACCATTTTTAAAATGTCAAAAAATTCAAAAAATAAATCTGGACATACTTCAACATATTTCATGTTAGCACAAAAAAATCCGCGGTGAAAAGACATTTTTGCGTCCTGTGCAAAAAAGACAAATTCGGGACGCTACAAAGGCTTTTGTACGAGACATGTTTTTGTTTTTTTACAGAGATCACAAAAAATGTTTTTTCATAGCAATTTTTTTTGTGCTAACACAAAAAATGTTGATGCATATCCGAATAGTTTTTTAGAATTTTTTGACACTTTGAAAAAAAAAATGTTTTACCCCAGCTAGTACAGCTGCACCCATGAGCCAAAACGCTGCCTCTCCGAACTCGTCTTTGTCAATTGTCACCGTACTCACAAATACATAATTATAGTCACTAAAGATGGGTTAGGGACCCAACGACATTTACTGGTTAGGTACAATGTCGTATTCGCTTACGTGGCAAGCGGTGTACCTTGTATGTCAGGCCGTATAGGATTTACTCTCTTTGTATCAAAATATAAGATGTTTTGGATTTTTACTTTCCATCCGTATTTAGACATATTTTACTGCAAGGTTCAAATAAATTTTGCACTAAAACATGTCTAGATACGGATGAAAAGCAAAAGTCCAAAACATCCTACATTTTGATACGGAGGGAGTAAGAGGCATGCATTTTTTTTTACAAAATACCCCCAAAATTATTTAATATGAACTAGTTCCTCCACCATCAGCTCCCTCAACTCTCCACATCTAAAAAATATGATTCACACACATTCGAGCTCACTGCATGCAAGGCTAAAATCGTCAGCCACCCCACCTTCACGCTTCGCCTCCTACCGCTGGGTTGTCCCTCACATGATACTTTAGGACAAAGAAGAGAGATTTCACATTCGAACATATTATCTTGGATTTTTTTTAATGTTTATGAGCTCTAAAGTTTTATATTTTCTTGATCAAAAGTGTTGGGTTGACAAGAAAGACAATATAATGTAATATGCTTGATCTTATTGCATAGAAGTTATATTGACTGGTATCACTCAACATCATTTGTTTGCTATAATGTTTTTGCAAGCCTAAAACTTGTACCGAGTGAGAATTCTGCTCGTGCATCCGAACCTTGAGCCAAATAGGCAAATACACTCACAAATGTCCACCTTACCTTTCTATGCTGGTATTTTGCCGCCATTCCAAATAAATTTGCATGTGCTACCTTTAGAACTTTCAAATACACCATATTTGTGCCATTGTTTTCAGCTCATGAAGAAGTGGTAGAGGGGTTTGTTATCTTCCGTGTTAAACGAGTTATTCTATATACTAGACGGATAAGCGAGCTTCGCCTCGCCAGCGACATTTTGTTTTGGCACAACGTGGCTGACATGGTAGAATAGCAGATGTTCTAATCTACAACACTACCGTGAAACAATTTTAGCAATGTCTGCACTTAGTTGAGAGAAGATGCAAGCAAAGCCAGATTAAATTGAAGAAAAATAAAACATAATGGAATTGCATTAGAGCAAAGCATCAAAATTAGTAGGAAAATCCCCCTTTCCTTCCACTAACACCGTTAAAAAATCAAGAACAAGAAATGAACGAGTGTGCATGATGCATCTAAAATGCATACATGAACTTTGCACTATAATAGTTATATTCCATTCATATTTGCATCATATAAGGGGTATATTACTGTTATTTAATGATTTTTGGTAATTTATAATGATTTCCCCTTTATATGGAATTAATCCTGCGCAGTCAGAAAACCCCATATTTCTTTCTTTATTTGTTTCAGGACCTTAACGACGTCATAATGAGCTATAAATTTAGGGGAGTCATTATTTTGGAAGGAGAAGATTTAGGAGCGAAAGAAGTCAACGAACGGAGGCCGGAGGACCAAAAGGGGGGGTCCCACGCGGCTACAGTACCAGGCTGCGTGGGCCCATCCAATTTGGCCCTCGTGGCCCTGTTTGCATCGATCCATCGCCCAGAAGCATCCTCATGACCTAAAAACACCTATATAAAAGGTCCCCCGACGTTTTCCAGAGGGAGGCGGCGGAGAAACGCAAAACCAGAAACAGAGAGGCAGAGGGCTACTGCCGGAGAAGATCGGAGGGGGGAAACGCCGCCGGAATCCACCTCCGGAGGGCTCCACCCCCCTCCGGCGTGTTCATCATCAACTTCTACAGCAAGATCATCTCATCTCCACCATCTCCATGATGAGGAGGGAGTAGTCCCTCATCGGGGCTGAGGGCTCATGCCGGTAGCTATGTGGTTTATCTCTCTCTTCCATGGTGTGATCTTTATGTGATCATGAGCTTTGTAATCTAGTTGAATCCATAGATGTTACTCTTCATCATCTTATGAATTATGCTACTCAAGTGGTTTTATTGATGTGATTGCCGGAGTCACCCTTGTCCCATGGTGTGAAGTTGACAGTGTGTGCACCGTGTGTGTCTCTTAGGCTAAAGATTGCATGAATACTTATCATGAGTTATTATTTGTGTTATATGTCTCTATGATATTGTGGTGTTTGTTAGTACTATCTTTGGATGCGAATAGTGACCGCATGAAGTGTCCATAGATGTGGAATACGAACTTTAAGGTGTGCTTTTTGTAGCCCTACATAATGGATTGGTGTTCGTTATCCAACCAAAGGATATTTCGGGGTAGCATAGTGAAGAGGGAATATCTATGTATTCAATTATATTATTATTATTGAGAGTGTCCACTAGTGAAAGTATGATCCCTAGGCCTTATTTCCAAAGCACCGTTTACACATTTGTCTTCTCCGATTGCATTAAAGAGGATTGGGACACTTTCACACTCTTGTTCCCTTGTCTTGTCCTCTTGCATTAAAGAGGATTGGGACACTTTTACACTCTTGTTCCCTTGTCTTGTCCTCTTGCATTAAAGAGGATTGAGACACTTTCACATTCTTGTTTTGTTACAATAAACTTCCATCCATTAAATCAACCATCTTGTTCTTTAAACTTGTTTAGTGCATAATCAACTAAAACTTATGACACTTTAGTTGTAGGGAATAGATAACTTTTCCTTCTTGCTCCTACGGATCGATACCCTTCTTCCATATTGAGAGGTGCTACAGTGATCCCCTGCTCTTGGGGGTTATCAGTGCACAACTACAATTTGAGTTTATAACAGGACCACGAGAGTAGGGACATTACATTATGTATTCTAATTCAAATTGCGAAAAGAAATCAATAAGGTAATACTGAATTACTGATATTTGTTTTGCCAGTTGAGCAATGTCTAGAACTCTACTAAGCTCAAATACTCAATACAATTACTTACTTGCTGAAAACCTGCATCAGTAGCACCAACATCAATGAACAAAAAACACTTCTTGTATACCACGGCCAGACATGAAAATAACATATTGACTCAAAATGCAAAATGTACAAATACATCACTGTTTACATGCTCCTCTACTATCATTACCATTCTCAAGCATCTCAACCTCCATCTGTCCTTAAAACAATGTCCAAAATCTATATAAAAATATAAAAAAGTTCAGAACCTCATGATACAATGTATCTTGGCTTGGAAAATAGTAATATGGAATATCACCGGCTAGCTAGTGTTTTATTTTGACTTAACATCTATCAGAGTAATTACCAACTGTGCGGACACCAACATTGAAAGGAAAAAAATCAAAGGATAAAGATGTCTGTTTCTTCAACTTTGAATCCAGGAGAATAGTAAAATACTCACCTGATGGCTGCACCACAATGGCCACCGAGGTTATTGTGTGGCTGTACCAGAAGGCAGATATATCACACATGAATTTTTTACTTATATCCCGACTCCCATAACCCAGAATGAGCAAGTACAGAAAGCAACATTTACATATCATTATACAAAAATACTTACGGTGTAAAATATGCACGGGAAATGAATAGATTAAAATAAAATCAACGACAAACAATAGATTTGTTACTAAGTAGTCGAGTCTGAACATTCTAATAGCATGTGAAAAATTTGTTAATAGGCTCATCAGAGCTGAATATCAACAGTTTCAAGGCCACATACGACAATGATCTATTTTACAATAGACTCATCATAGATGATTTTGATACTTATGATCTATTTTTTGTGAAGAAAGGCTAGTAGCATTCACTAATAAGTTAGGTGAAAGCTTAATTGTTATCTTTAAATAATATGATCTATGTTGCTTTTAAAATTTGGAAATGACCATGTGGATATTGGAATTAATTGGTTTGAAATTCAAATAACCACTGTTTTGATTGGTAGTTGCAGGCTGTATGAGTGGTCAGGAATGAAGACTGATTTATCAATGATTAAAATCTTAGCCAAGGACGAAACTGAGAGAATATCTATAAATAAATAAACCTAAATTGATATGATAGGCATTTAATCCACATATGAAATCTAAAAAACTAAGAAACAAAGAAAGTCCTAGCATGTAACGATTGTGACTAACACCCGTGATGGCATGTCCTTGCTTGCATCACATTTCTGAATCTGTGGAAAAGTAGCTCCACATCGGCATCTGTTCAAATATGAAATTTCGTTCTTAACTTCCAAGTAAAACATGTGATGATGTTCTTGCTTGCATTACCAGTATGAATCTGCAGAAAAATAATCTACACGAAGTACAAATTTGTAACTTAATTTCTAACTTCCATTCACTAAGAAATCACATATTGATTAAATGCATGTACAGTACAACCAGCATGTCTTCACGCTTCAATGAGGCAGTAACTAATAGATGTGTACCAGCACTTTGAACAAACTAACAATATTTAGTAGTAGTTTACTAACTAAAGTGCACTTATAATCTAGCAAATTCAGAACTGAGCTAGCACAATGTCTAGATATGCATGCGACACAACTCTTTCAGTCTAGCAAGCCATCAGCGCCACCACAATAAGTGACGCCCCACATCTCGAATGACTGGCTCAGCTGATGGGCGCTGCGGGAAGACGATTTACACTAAGAAAATAAATCACAACGATCAATTTCTCCAGTACTGTATGAATCAGAGACATTTCCTGAATATATGACGTGCACATGAAAGGTTGATACACAAGGAACAGGAGGAAAAGGTGTTAGGTAAGATTACTGGTGCACCTCATGAGAGGAAGGCTGAGGTCGGTCGTCCTTCAGGGCTTTATCTCATTGAGCACTTGGGGAGAGGCGGTCGACGACCTTGGCGTCAGGAACAGAGGTCAAAAATGGCGGTAAACACATGCGCGCCTGGATGGGTAGCTGGCCACCCATACGATGAGGTGGAAGGTTGGTGACGGCCGGCGGTGGGACGGGTGTGAGACGAACGCTGCTGCTCACCTTTTGGTCACATGGAAGGGAATTTCACACATACTCTTCCGTGGACGGAGCCAACCTGTGGTGGAGACGAACGCCTAATTATCTCTACGATACATCACGACAACAATGGTGTCTGTCAATGTTATTTCCTCCAGTATTTGACACTTACCACTGCCTTTTGATTGGTGGAAGCGACTTGACTTACAGTAAGACCCAGCTTCTACCAAAATCCATAAAAACAACACCTTTAGAAGTTCAAACAAAATGTCATGTCGGTGAATGGAAATATGCTGTACGATACGGTGATATCCATAACATAAGACCTCCCAATAAGACTTCCTATTCTAGCGGCAATGCTCATGCCTCCAGCCATTGTGATTAATAATTAGAAATCCGACAAAACTATGCTTTCAAACATGAAAATTTCGAAATCATGCAGTTAAATTTATCATGTAACAATACTTTGCGAGCTAACAATAGAACTTAATTCCTCCAGCAAATGCAAATCTCCTGAATTAGTATGACCCAAGCTCCCACAACAAACAGTCATTGTGTAGTTGTGTATCCACCGTTAGCTCAAATTAATTGAACCAAATAGCTTTCAAATCAACTGGTTACTTGATGAAAAAGAGGAGAGTGCGCTAACCAATCCTCTGTCGCATGGACACCAGCGCGGTGGAGACATCGGAATGCAGGTAGCAGTTGAAGACAACGACGGTGGCGGTAGCGGCCACGCCGTCACACCATGTATCGAGGCCCCAGCAGCACGTCGCCGCCACCTGCCGAGTACGCGAGGCACCGGCGGCCCAAGACGTATAACACCATGCTCATCGCGCCATCAGTCCGCTCGTGAAGGCGGCTAAATACGCGACTGGCGAAGCAACCTACCGCCGACAAGAAGGGAAATGGGCAACAATGAGATCCTCTTTAGGTTGGCGTCGGAGGCGTTGCGCGGTTGGCGGCTTGGCCGCCGGAGATGACGGGGCGGCGGATGGTGTCCTCGCACCAGGGGCGGCCCTCCCGTGAGATTGCGGGCCGGGGGTGGTGTGGGCCGGCGATGGCTATTCCCTCTTCCCTCTCTTCTCTGTCGGTGCATCGATTCCCGGGGGAGTGAGGCTGCGGCGGCATGGAAGGGGAGGGAGAGGAAGCGATGGGTGGGGCCGTACAGACTCGGACGGAAGGCACCGCGAAGCTGCGTGGCGCACGATAACGCCAACGAAACAAAGGCCCACAAAACAGGGACTGAGGAACCGCAGATGGCCTGAGAAGCCTTGCTCGCACTCACGACGCCACGCCCGCGCACACGACGCGCACACACACGCACTCAAGCACCACTCCCGCACGCCCCCGTCGCCGCTCCCGCACGATGCGCTCTAACGCGATCGGCACGGCCGGCTCAGCTGCTGGACAGTGGACTCACCCGCCTAACTCGCTAACAGCTAACAACTAAGACAACGCACGCACACATGCACGCACACGCCACACCCACCATGGCCTCGACCTGGTGCACGGACACCGACCGGTCGCACCACAGAGGCATGGCTTATTGCCAACATACTCCCCCTAAGTCATGACCTAGGGGAGGCCCGGCTATCGCTGGCGTAGCCGCCATCGCTCCGACGCCGCGCCTCCGCTCCGACGCCGCGCCTTCGCTGCTCGACCTGGGCGCGTACACGCCCGTGCCACCGTACCGGACTCGACCCGGCGCCCTCACGCCGGTCGCCACCGTGCACCTCCATGCCGCCGAGCCGTGCCTCTGCGGCCTCCTCGCCGCGCCGCCGCGGCCGCTGCGCCACCACGCAGCACCCGGCGTTCGCCGCACACACGGCATCACATCGCGCCCCGAACCTTGGGGCTCTGATACCAATTGTCAGCACCGAACCCTAGCTTCCTCTCTCTCTCACAGCTCACGGACGGAGGAGGAAGAAGATGAACAGTAGACAGGTTTTTCAGGTGCACATACACCTTCTTCTTCACTGTCGAGCACCAGCTCGCTGCCCTAATGGAGTACAGAGGGGTGGGTTTTATAGGCGCTCAGGCTCGCACTCACGACGCCATGCCCACGCACACGACGCGCACACACACGCACTCACGCACCACTCCCGCACGCCCCCGTCGCCGCTCCCGCACGATGCGCTCTAAGCCGGCTCAGGGCTGGATAGTGGACTCACCCGCCTAACTCACTAACAGCTAACAACTAACACAACGCATGCACACACGCACGCACAAGCCACATGGCCTCGACCTGGTGCACGGACACCGACCGGTCGCACCACAGAGGCATGGCTTATTGCCAACAGTAATAGCACACTAGTTTACTTCACTGAACAACTTAAACATCTTTTTTCTTTGACACTAGGTTACGCTGGTAACACATGACGATCGATGAATCTGTGGTGGAACTTCAGACACAACACAAGGTGGAGATGGATAAGAGGGACGACAAGCTGTGCGACACCACAACGGCGGTTCCTCCAATGCAGCAGATGTCGCGCATCGACCGCCCCATCAGGTCGGGTACGCACTGCAGCCGGCATACTACAGGTAGCTAGGTTGCTGTTGGAGGAACGGATGGCGATCATTTAGCTCAATGAATATGTCTTTCGTATAGGCCTGTAAGTGGGTAAGCCCTAATACGTCTACCAGCTTGCCACTTATACCCACTTAATTAATTAGAGCTATAATTTCTTCCGTTTACGTTCATGACAGACGTTTAGCCAGCTCAAATCCACCAAACAATGACTCGAGCTTGCAGTCAAACCACATTTCCGTTCATCGCTTAGCTCTATTCATGAAAAAGTATAGTCTTTTTAATTAAGTGGATATAAGTGGCAAACTGGTAGACGCAATAGGGCTTGCCCACTTACAGGCCTACTTTCGTACACCATTGTCAACATGTAAACTCTCTCATGTTTCATTTGGCGATTTTGAGGGTTTGGTTTAGTTGCGAACTTACAATTTTTTCTGTGAGGCCGGAGAGCTCCAACTCAGCGCTCTCACTTCCAGAGATTCTGCATATATACCGGCAATAAATTTATGTATCATGATTATCTAGCCGTTCGCCTATAACTGGTACCTTTTCCATTTCTTCATGAGATGAGGCTCAATGACACAGTTGACAATTTTTTTTCGAGGTAAATGGCAGTCGATTGCCTTCCGATTAGTGAGAAAAGAGTATTTTTTACAGAATTTTGTTAACGAAGGACAAAAACAAAAGAGAAATTACAAATCTCCAGGGTCCTGAGAATGGGCATAAGCCCGCTGCGCAATCTCCTCCCTCACAAGCGCCGCCACCTCCGTCGGTGAGATGGCCAGGTCATGAGGCCAACCCCTAATCGCCAAATTGTCCGCCGTGAGGATCCTCCCATGCAACGCCAACCAGGCAAAATAGCGACACTTTGGCTCCGCCTTTGCCTTCCACAGCTTGGACGGACTAAAGGGCGCACATGATCCAGCAAACTGACAGCGGTACGCCGAGGCCGAGGAGTAAATCCCAGAGGCCGTCCATCGCCACGTAATGGTGTCCGGGATTGGCTACAGTGTGACCTCCTGAATAATGGTCCATAGCAAGATGAACTGCGACATCTGCTCCGATGTAGAGATGTTTGCCAAAGATCGAATCCAATTCCTGTTGAGAAGCTCTTTTTGAACCGTCCTAGATTTTCTTGTGGCAATGCGGAAGAGCTCCAGGAATTGCAACTTTAAGGCGCCACCCGGCAGCCACCGGTCATGCCAAAAGATGCATGTTGCGCCATCTCCAACCACAACGTCCGTAGAGGAACGAAAGAGCTCCATGTCAGGCGCGTCGCACGGCAACGCCATGCCATGCCATGGTCTGCCCGGCTCAGTCCATGCGTACCATGGCCACCGCAACCGCAAGGCCCGGCCGAATTTTTCGATGTCGAAAATGCCAAGCCCACCCAATTCTCTCGGTCTGCTAAGCGTGCTCCAGTTAACCAACACGTGTGGTCTGGCCCCCGGGGCGGCCCCTGGCTTCATCCACAGGAAACTGCGCTTGATCTTCTCAATCTTTCTTAAGATCCCCTTAGATAGCCTGAACACCGCGAGGTGGTAAATTACCATGGATGAGAGGACCGATCTGCAAAGAAAAACCCTCCCAGTCCTCGTGAAGTGTCGGCCATACCAACCCGCCAGCCTAGCACCCAGCTTGTCAAGAAGAGGTTGAAAATGCACTGCCTTGAGGCGAGAGTGGTGGAGCGGCAGTCCAAGGTAGGTGCAGGGAAAGGAGCCCCTCATGGCCGGGAAGTGAGCCAGCGCAGCCACAATCTGCTCCTCAGAACACCTCACAGGCAGGATCACCGACTTAGCCGGATTTGTGCGAAGGCCACTCGCGTCCGCGAAGGAAGCCAAGATTTGACACACCACCTTCATGTCCTCCACTTCGGGGCTAACAAAAATCCCCGCGTCATCCGCGTAGAGGGAGACCGTGAACCTCACCGGTCGCAGGCGGATCGTCCTCAGGATGCCATCCTCCATCGCCAACCAGAACAGATGGTGAAGGGGGTCAATCTCGAGAATGAAGAGCATTGGCGAAATTGGGTCACCCTGCCTCAAGCCCCGCGCATGCCGAATGGCCAGCCCCGGCTTCCCATTGAGCAACACCTCCGAGGTAGCCGTAGACAAGAGCATGCAAATCCATCACCTCCAGCGCAGTCCAAAACCAATCACCTCAAGCAGCTCGATGAGGTAAGGCCAACTCACAGAATTAAACGCTTTGAAAATGTCCAGCTTCAAGAAAAACCCTGGTGTCCGCTCCCCGTACATCTCCTTGATTAAACCCTGAACGTGCAAAAAATTGTCATGGATGCACCGCCGGTTGATGAATGTCGACTGGCTCGGAGAGACAAGATCAGGCAGCAACGGGGCAAGACACGCATCAAGCATTTTGGAGAAGATTTTCGAGACGCTGTGAATGAGGCTAATCGGTGTGTAGTCCGTGACAGTGGCCACATCCGCCTTCTTTGGCAGGAACACAATATTGGCGCTGTTGAGCAACCCAAAATTTGCCTCTCCCTCCTCTGTAGCCGCCGTAATGGCTGCGAGCAGATCGTCGCAAATCAGGTCCTAGCAAGTACGAAAGAAGATCCCAATGAATCCATCAGGCCTAGGGGCCTTTTCAGCCGGCATCACGAAAACAAAAGGGTCATCAAGCTGGGCCAAATTCCGCTGCTGGTACCCAAGCGCGGCCCATTTGAGTGTGGCGGCCCTTAGATGTGCGGCGCCCAGGGAGGCTGCGAAATGGGCCCTCAAAGCCTCCTCCTTCTCAGAGTGAGAAATCGCCATTCCCGCGTCCGTGACCAGGGTTTGGATGAATTTCCGCCTCCTCCTTCCATTGGCGTGAAGGTGAAACAATCTAGTGTTTGCATCGCCAAGCTTGATCGTCGACAGCCGTGCCCGTTGGCGAATGCGGATCTTGTTGATGGCGGCAAACCCAAGGATCTTCGAACGCATACTAAGGCGAAGACCCCGCTCGGCGAGGAAAGCGCCCTGGACTCCTGCGCCACATCCAGCAGCCCAATGACCTCTCGCGCAATAGCAAGCTGGAGGTGGAGGTTGCCGAATTTTCTCCTTTGCCACCTCTTGAGCTCCTTTGCCGTCCTTTCCAACTTGACGTGCAGCCTGCGGACCGGGTCACAAGTAGGAACCTCCCTCTCCCACGCAAGCTGCACGGTTTCGCTAAACACCTCCATGCGTAGCCAAAAAGCTTCAAACCGGAATGGTCGGTAGCGAGGGAAGTCCGCCGCGCCCACCAAAATCAGCGGCGCGTGGTCCGGCAAGGAGGATGGGAGCGATTGCAAGATCGCCGAGGGGAAAGCGACGTCCCAATCATCCGAGCAGATGAAACGGTCTATGCGCGACATAGTAGGGGTAGCCTGCTCATTTGACCAAGTGAATTTCTGGCCAGCCAGCCGGAGCTCACGAAGGCGCATGGCATCCAATGCACCCTTGAAGCTACCCATTAATCTCCTGTTGAGGTTCCCGTTGCTTTTGTCCGCGGCACGGTAGATGAGATTGAAATCTCCAAAAATAAGCCACCGAGCTGGGCGAGTCGCGGCGAGGCCGCGGAGCTCATCGATGAAAGCGAGCTTTTGAGCCTCGCGCTGCGGTCCATACACCCCTGTCGCCGTCCAGGAGAAGCCATCCTCTAAGCTCGTGTTCGTAGCCGAGATTGCATTTGCGGTGGAGCTTGCATTGGAAAGGTCGAATAGCCTCCCCGACGCAGCCAGAATGACTCCCCCACGAGTGCCATCAGCAGGCAGGAAGGCGAAATTGTCCGCAAAGTCCAGGCCGAGCGCGTCGATGATGCATTGGCGATCCACGTTCTGCAGCTTTGACTCCTGCAGGCAAACAACAGAGGCAAGGTCTTCACGTTGATCGCTCCTGAAGATGGGATGGTGGAAGATGGTGGCAGCGACTTCTTTTGTGCGTATTGGCGTGCACTGAGGATCGACTGGATCGGTTTGTGCTTCCGGCGCGCTGTTGGGCGGCCTTGAAGCCTCCGGTTTTAGATGTTGTGCGTAGGTGCGTTAGGTCAGCGCGTTTGCCCTGATTGGTCCACCCCCTCATCAAGCTTGTAGGTGTAGCGATTTTCGCCTGGACGGTGGATCTTCTGGTTGATCGATGTAATTCTTTGTAAATCCTAGTGCTTTCTGTTTTTCCATTTTAATAAAACTCGGCTGTATGCATCCTTTGGATGCAGAGGCTTGGGGCACACCCTCCATTTCGAAAAAAATAATCTAATACGAATATAATGCTAACATATTGTCAACTCTCCCTCATGGGGGCATCATTTTTGGGATAGCTGCTGGACGAAGGAGGCAAGAAGTTGAGCGGCGTGCATCTACCGCGCGTCGACGACGGTGAGTCTCGGCAGCGCGGCGAAATGGAGTTTCGGCGTCGGATGCGTGATGTGGGACATGTGCAGGGCGGTGGTGTTGTCTGATGTCGTGGCGACGTCGACGATAGGACTGACAAGATCATTTTGTGTTGATCTCTCAAAATGGGTTGGTGGAAGACGTGCGATAGCTACTTCTCAGTGTGCACATGTGGTGTGTGTACTGAGGGTATTATGAACCGGCTTGTGCTCCCGGCTCGCCATTAGACGGCTTGGTTCAGGCCACCAGATTTAAATGGTGTACGTATGTGTGTGAGTTCAGAGTGCATGACTCTGATGATGTCTAACCTCTTCGTCAAGCTGGTAGGTGTAGCAGCAATTGTGATTTCCGATTGATTGATATTTTATAAGGCCTTGTAGTTTTCTTTAATTTTAAGAAAAAAGAAAAAAAATTGTGTACATCATTTTAATGCAAGGTCGGGGTTACAAACTCCATTTCGGAAAAAACTCTCCCCAGAAACAAACATGTCCTTATCAGAATTCAGAAGACACATTTCCAACATATGAAATCCGACGTACCGGCAAAAACGGGTAGAATAACGGAGTACAGCTCGGTTCCTTGCCCGCACGTATGCGACGCCGTACTAATCTCGATTATTCGCGAGTGCGTGCAGGCACGTAGCTGCGCGATCGAAGATGTAAACGATGTTCCTCCCCAATAATCTCCGACTAATTAACCACCACTATGATTGATCCAATCCTTCGTATTGCTCACTATAAATCCACTCGCGCCCTTGCCATCTTTTGCAGAGCTCAGCTAAGAAGTTAGTGCTACAGAAGAAAAAGCAATGGCTTCTGCTGCGCGCACTTCCACGGCCATCTTGGCCCTCCTCGTCTCCCTCGCCTGCGTCGCCACCACCGCGGACGCCAGGTTCAGGGCCATGCAGTGGACTCCCGCCCACGCCACGTTCTACGGCGACGAGACCGCCGCAGAGACGATGGGTACGTTCACCTTACGTACGGTGGCAATCGGCGCAACACGCTGCCATGTATCTTATATACTCGCGTTTCTGCAGGCGGAGCGTGCGGGTACGGCAACCTGCACACGGCGGGGTACGGCACGGACACGGCGGCGCTGAGCACGACGCTGTTCCGGGACGGGTACGGGTGCGGCACGTGCTATCAGGTGCGGTGCGTGCGCGCGCGGGATTGCTACAGGGGCTCGCCGGTGATCACGGTGACCGCGACCAACCTGTGCCCGCCCAACTGGGCGCAGGACTCCAACAACGGCGGCTGGTGCAACCCGCCGCGCACCCACTTCGACCTCGCCAAGCCGGCGTTCATGAAGATGGCCGCCTGGCGCGCCGGCATCGTCCCCGTCATGTACCGCAGGGTGCCCTGCAACATGCGCAAGGGTGGCATTCGGTTCGCGCTCCAGGGGAACCCGTACTGGCTCCTGGTGTACGTGATGAACGTGGCCGGCGCCGGGGACGTCGGGGACATGTGGGTGAAGGGGAGCGGCGGCGGCGGGTGGAGGCGCATGAGCCACAACTGGGGCGTCTCGTACCAGGCGTTCGGGGAGCTCGGCGGCCAGGCACTCAGCTTCAAGATCACCTCCTACACCACCGGGAAGACCATTGTCGCTGCCGATGCCGTACCAGCAAGCTGGAGCGTCGGGCTCACGTACGAGGCCCGATCCAACTTCAGATAGAGGAGGCAGGCGAAGCTCTGAAGCACAGCACAAGTAGCAGGAGCTGTGACACTGACGAGGCGCTGCTGCGCTGCGGTGTGATGTTTGTTTTTCCGTTCCGTATTTTCAGTTCAGTCCAGAGTTAGGAGATTGTCGCGCGTTGCCCCCATCCATTCGGACCAGAGGGTTTGACGCACGCATGGACCACTCAAACTCTGTAGCACTATCAAAGCAAAAGATTTGCTGATTGTATTGTGCGTGTGCCTAAAAAAACTAGTTCTATTATGGGTTTCCTCGGTGAAATATGAGATGGCTAGAACAATTTCATTCAGATGACAGACGTCAGACGGCCGGTTTAACGTACTAAGTTGCTACTGGTACGTAACATCAAACAATAGGGCAAAATTCAATTGATGATTTGTAAAAACAAAAGGACGTGACTACGACGAAAGCAACTTCGATTTGGCAAATCGATAAGTAACGGTGCGTGCGCGCGTCTGCACTAACGTTGACCGTAAGCAACGGACGGACGACGTGAGAAAACAACATCCTTTTGCATGTATTAAAAAAACAGAATTGCTGATGTTATCAGTATTTAATGCAAAATTAAAAAATTCAAAATGTTTTTTTTAGCTCAAACCGTTTATCCGATTTAGGTGGATAACTTCATTAGTTTAGGGTGATAACTCTATCACTGCGGGGTGGTAACTATATCAGTATAGGATTAGTAACTCTATCACTGATGGGTGGGTAACTTCATCTGTTTAGGGTGAGTAATTACATCACTACGAGGTGATAACTCTATCACTACTGGGTGGGTAACTTCATCGGTTTAGGGTGATAACTCCATCACTACGGGGTGGTAACTATATCAGTATAGGATTGGTAACTCTATCAATGATGGGTGGATAACTTCATCTGTTTAGGGTGGGTAACTCCATCACTATGGGGTAACTATATTAGTCTAGAGTGGGTAACTCTATCACTATTGGGTGGTAACTTGATCAGTTTAGGGTTGGTAACTTCATCACTACGGGGGAGGTAACTTCATCAGCTTAAGGTTGGTAACTACATCACTTCTGCGTGGGTAACTCCATCAGTTTAGTGTGGGTAATTCCATTACTATTGGGGTAACTCCATCACTACTGGGCTATCAACATGTGCTTTCTCCTTCAGCTCTCCCACCCGAGGTTTGTGGCGGCGGTTGCTAGGATCCGTGGGTGCAAACAAGCAGAGCTGAAGGTGGTCGTTGGGGACGCTGGAGCTGGCTTGCAGGAGCGGAGCGAAAAGCGGGCAGAGGTAGACATCGGAGACGGCCAGGGCGCGATGGCCACGAAAATAGGAGGGGCCGGTCGGAAAGGGATGCAGATCGAGCAGCGCATGCTCTCGTCCAATGCTTCCTCATCTTGCGCCTCAACTTGGTTGCATCGAGCAAGACGACTTCCAAGGCAACGGGCACGATGTCCACTGCCGCCTCCGTCTAAAACCTCCCCCACATTGAGCAACCACGCAGAACTCGAATAGGAACAAAATGATCGTGTACCACATGATGCATTCGAGCACGACGGGTTGCACCATGAGGTCGTTCATGGACTATGACAAGTTTTCTTTGCAGCAAATAGGACAATATTTGTTTGAAGTATACACAACAAGCTAACACTAAAGAAAATCCGAATAATTAACACAAGAAGAGTTAGACGTTATTTTAGATGAGCACTATAAGAATATGATATTTTGCATACATGCATCTGACAATTGCTAACAACATAAGCTCCCAAATTTTCAGAATTGTAGATCCCATATTACCACTAGAATAAAAATTGTCTCCTTGAAATTAAGCTCATAACACACTAGTAGTATTCACAAGTTTGTTCATAAATCAGAATACACCTAAATCTAATCCTATCACCGTCCAAATTCAGTAGAAAAGGTGACTTCAGGCAAAGTCAGTCAAGGATGTCATGTTGCTGCCTGAATGTGTCATGCCTTTGTTCTTGACAATAACGACAAGTTCTGCATCTCCTCAAGAACACACATGTACAGAGCAGGCACACATACATCAAACAAAAAAAAAACACAGAACTACCAAACTCCTTTTCTTTCTTACAGACGGATCTAAAGACCCGGAACTGCTACAACTGAAACATTACACAATATATGTATAAGTAACGGGATTCGTGTTAGAATCACGGATGCGTGATGCACATTTCATTTTTACTCAAAATTTTATTGCAATTTACAGAACTAGCGATATTCCTGGTTTCTCTCAATAGATGATGAACACAAGCACAAACACTAGGCACAAAATTTGGTTAATGGGGCCTAGAAAGAAGCAAATGCCAGTATGCAACACTCCACATAAAGTACTATGCAACAAAAGAAAATCCGATCTCCTCATAAAATTCATTTGATTAGCTCCAGCATTAATCATACCAATAGTTTCAGAACATCAAATGGTTTCGAATAAGCAGTTAGTACTTGAGATTCAAATAGTCAAGGACTGATCTTCAGGTTGTCAATGCCAATCCGATATTCTTCATTTGCATCAACAAAGTATATTTGATAATCCGTGAATCCCATCCATTTCCTCTTTTGCAAATGACAAACAATTGCAGCCTCGATTCAGCGAGAATCATTCATGTCTAATACTCTCATCATCATCACTAACCAAAGAAGGAGGCCAGGCCATATTATACAGATGGACGACGCCCTCGAACCTCCCCTCGAACAGTACCTGAAGCTCCATGGTCGCCAACGAAAGGGAGAAGAACTAGCAGTGGAGCGTGCCCGCAAGAGTCGCGCATGACGACGACAGCAGGTACACGAGTCCAGGGCTCACTTGCACGATCTTGAGATCGAGCTGCAGGTCCAGAACGGTGGCAAGAGTGAGCTGATTGAGCTCTGCGCCTAGAGAGAGCAGAGTCGGCTGCCCCCAAGTCTCTGTCCCATCCAGGCCCGACGGATCCAAACATAAATGGAGAAATCAACTTCATAGACAATGCAGAGCTCACCAAACCTGGTCTCCCCGATGCAAAAATTGTACCCGACCGGCTCCACTCCCGGGGGCAGATCCATGAAGGAGACATACACGGGGACGGAATGCTGCTTTTTGAAACTCCCCATCGCCCTGCCTCCGGGGACACGCTCCGAGCGCCGACACCACGAGGCCGGAGGCGGAGGTCCCGCGTCTCTGGTGGCAGCAGAGCCACGACGGGGTCGCTCCAATCCCGCTACAGCGATAGCAGCTAGAGGCAGAGGTCCTGCGTCTCTTCCCCATCCTCGTCCATGGCGGCGCGCCAGAAGGAGGCGGAGGCCGGTCTCACGTCTCTTCCCCATCCTCGTCCATGGCGGCATGCCAGAAGGAGGCGGAGGCTAGTCCCGCGTCTCTTCCCCATCCCGCGCCTGGCGGCAGCAGATCCACGGCGCGGTCTTCCCCGTCCCGCAATGGTGCACGATGTGCGCGACGTGCAGAAGTCGCTCGTTCCGGTCAAAATCATGGCTGTTCGCTCTCGATCAAACGGTCCGCGTTGGTGCGTGGAGTTAGGCTAATCAGAAGCTGCTTCTGATTAGATTTTCCCAAACAAAATGCACAGGACGATTCTCCAGACAAGAAATCATCTACAAAGAATGATAAGTCTGTTGTTACATGGCTTTGTCGGATGCCTGCCCATCCAGGTTCAAATCCTAGGGTTTACCTCGGTTCTGTACCCCTTCTATTCTTTAAAGAGATCAGCAAAACAATTAAAAAAAATTCAGAGAAGACAAAATCAAGGGGTTAGCTTCCTTCCTGAAGGCGCGGTCTTGGGAGTGTGGGAGGTCGGTGGGCATGCTGTGATGTGTGTGGAGGTGTGTTGGTGGCCGGAGGGTGGTGGTGCAGTGCGAACGGTGCTCTCTACATTGACGGTGGCGGACCTGGTGCTCCCTTCTCGCTCTTCTTGTCCGATGCTTTCTGCTGGACGGCCTTCAATGCTTGTGGCTCAAGCGGTTGGGCTAGTGATCCTCAAGGCCGTTGACAGCAGCGTCGTCGTGATGACAAGGGCATGTGCTCCTTTGTGTGGACTCCGGTTTGTTTCTGTGTTCGAGACTTCGTCTGGCAGCTCCTTCTCCGGTTTCTTCTTTGACCTGCCATTAGCTGCGTCTCTTCTTGTGATTCCTCTTCGGACAGTGGCGTGGCTCTCTCAAGGTGTGTGTGGTGCAGCAAGGTGTGTGATCGGTCTCGCTTCCCTAGGGCCTTAGCATCAGTGCTCATCCTAGCTTAGGGTGAGTGCCTCCATCGGCCAACGGTGTGGCGTCTTTCGAACCAAGACGAGGGGCAGGGGCCTCCTTCGGAGATGGACAAGATGAGCCTGCTGTGTTTGCTTCCCAGGTGCTAGCCAAGTTATGCCATTTCTGCCAACTCCTCCTGCTTGAAGCGATCTCCCTTGCTCCGGTGTGCAGATCATAGAAGAGGGTTTCGAAGATGTCAAGATGTCCTTCCTGTTCTTGTGTTTTCGTTTCTTTGTAAGTTGATCTTCAGCATCTTTGTACCTTGCCGTTGTTGGCTTTATTAATTTAAAGCTGGGCGTAATGCCTACAGTTTAAAAAATATCAAGGGGTTGATACGTCCCAGACGTATCTATAATTTTTGATGTTCCATGCTTGATTATATATCAGTGCCACATGTTTTTATAATGTTTTTATATCATTTTGGCATGATTTATGAAACTAACCTATTAACAAGATGCCTAGCGCCAGTTCCTATTTTCTACTGTCCTTTTGTTTCAGAAAAGTTGTTCAGGGAAGTTTCTCGAAATCATCTGCAAATTTACGTGAATTATTTTCACGAAGAAACAAAGACGGAGCCAGGAGGGGGCTGCAAGGGGGCCCCACATCCCCCAGACGCCACACAGTCACGACCCGCCCCTTGGCCGCTTGTGGGTCCCACTTGGGCGACTCCGTCGCCTACTCTAGTCGTCCTTTCGCCAATAAATTTCCTTCGACGCGGAAACCCTCGATACCCGATCATATTTTACAGAAAACAGCTGAGGCCACCGCCGTCACCAACCCTAGATCGTGAGGGTTCTGAAGCTCTTCCCGGCACCCTACCGGAGGGGGAGATCATCACCGGAGGCATCTACACCACCATGCCTGCCTCCGGAGTGATGCATGAGTAGTCCGCCACGGGACTACGGGTCCATGGCAGTAGCTAGATGGTTGTCTCTTCTCCTTGTACTTCATTGCTTAGATCTTGTGAGCTGCCTATCATGATCAATATCATATTATCTGTAACCGCTACATGATGTGTTTGCATGGATCCGATGAATTGTGGAAATCTTTACTCTTGTTCATCTATGTGTTATGTTTTATCTATGATCTTGCATGCTCTCCGATGCTAGTGGATGCTTTGGCCAAGTAATTGTTAGTATCTTCAGAGAGGGTATTTATGCTAGATAGTGGGTTCATGCCTTCTAGTGCCAAGTGCGATTGACAGAAACGCTCATGTCAACGAATGTGCTGTTGCCACTAGGGGAAAAAAGGGTGTTATTTCCTTGTGTAATTTACATTGCTTACATTATGCACTTTGCTTATTGCAATGATCTGTTGCTTGCAACTTAATACTTCTGGAGACATGCTGGATAGTGATCTCGGGGGTGGATTATTAGTCATAGACGCAGTTGGATAATGGTCTATGTATTTTGATGTAATGCCCAAATTAGATGAAACAGTGAACTATATTATTTTATGATAGCATTGTTTTGCGCCTACAATTCTATCAATTGTCATGTTGTAATTTGTTTACCCATCATGTGTATCTTTTGGAGATACACCACTAGTTATCTGTGGACCATGGTCCTATTTTCCTATACTGTTTACAACTATTTTGCTAGATTTCCGTTCTCATTTGCTCGCTGGTTCTATTTCACTTTCATCATATTTTACATCTGCACATTTAATTCTTTGTGTTCAGCAAGCCGGAGAGATTGACAACCTCTCTGTTTCGTTGGGGGCAAAGTAGTTTGTTGTGCTTGTGTGCAGGTCAACGTCAATAGCTCTTTATCTAGCGCCGTTGACACCCTGCAAGCCTTCTCGAAGTCCTACTGGTTCGATAAACTTGGTTTTGTAATCAAGGGAAACTGATGCTTTGCTACATCGTACCTTCCTCTTGGGGTTCCCCAGCGAACGTGTGATCCATGTCATCAAGCTCTTTTTATGGCGCCGTTGCCGGGGATTTGAAGAAGGCTTCTCGCTAGGGGAGTTTCACACATCCTTTCACTTTACTTTGTTATTTTCTTGCTTAGTATACTTTTTGTTAGTCTCGTTTTGCCTTCCGTTTTCTTTAAAACTGAAAAAACACACAAAAAATTCCAGCAAGCTTTCTCTTTTCGGTTTGTGTGATTTTATTGCTTTTTTGAGTCATGGTGCTTTTACCTAAATTTGTTAAGAAGGACATTAAGGTAGGAAGTGGTTCCATCATTGGTAAAGACAATATTTAAGAATTCCTTAATCACATTAATAGTCCTTATGATCTAAATGAAAAATCTTTGGTGGAACTTACACATGACTATGAAACTGTTGTAGTTTCTTTGGTGGAAAAGTTAGAAGCTAGGTTTATTAACCTTTATCCTACTATACAACAATTATTCTTTAAACTAGAAAGTATAGAGAAGGGGGAAGATAAAGATTTCTTGCTTAAAACCTTGCTTCTGGAATTTGATGATATTGCTAGAGAAGCTAGAAGGATTTTTGCTCATTATAATATGCTGGGATGTAGTCTTAATATTAAGCATACCCTTAAAACTTTTGAAACTAAAAGAATGAGGTATGAAGGCAAAACTGAATATGAAAAGGAACTAAAAATACCCATACCATTTAAGCTTATAGTAATGCATGAAGCTCTTGAAAAGAATTTTGATTGGGTTGTTCGTGAAAATCCTTTTGATGAAAGTAGTCAACCAAAAGGTAGTGATAGGGGAAATTATGAACCTTTCATAACTAAAATACAATGTATTTATGAAATATTTTACAACCTTTCTTTTGGAAGAGTAAATTGATCAAACTTGAATTTGCCCTTTTGTCTAGCTAAAAGGCGTTAAATAAAAGCGCTTATGGGAGGCAAACCATTTTACCTTCAGTTTCTTTTTGGTTTGTTCTTGTTTTGGGTGATGTTACCTCTGTAACAACTCCCTTGTATCTTTTTGTTTTGGTTTTTGGTGCCAAGAATAGCCTCTCAAGAGAGGAAGACTAATTGGTGAGTTTGCTGTCCAGAAACAGATTTTTGTTCTTCACTGTTCGAAAATCCAAAAAATCACAGAACGTCAACTGAGGCTGAAATTTTTTTAAAGCAAGAATCAGGTTTTTTTCTACCTTTCTATAGGTTTACGTTTTCTGATTTGAGGTCCATAAGTACCCCTACAAAATTCATCTTTACCGTCTGTTCTGTTTTTGACAGATTCTGTCTTAGTTTTGCATTGCTTCTTTTACGGGCAAAGTGAAGTTCTTTTGAGTCAAGAGCTTTACTTAGATCTTGGTGACAGTAGCTAATTTTTAAAACTAAGTTCATGATATGTGCTTTGGAACTGAAGTAAGATATTGTTTTTGTGGACTAACCCCTCTAATGAAGTTTGCTATAAGTTTTGCATGAAGGAAGTTTTCAAGTATCCAAGAGAGAGGTGATGAATGAAAATTAAGAAGGGATAAAAGCTTAAGCTTGAGGAGGCTCCCCATGGATCCTCCTCTGAAATATTCAAGAACTCACAAGCGTCTAAGCTTGGGGATGCCCAAGGCATCCCCTTCTTCATCAACAATCATCGGTTTTACTCATAGTACTATATTTTTATTCCTTTACACATTATGTGCTGTTCTTGGAGCGTCAGTTTGTTTTTACTTTCAGTTTTTTTGTGTTTTGTTCTCTGGTATTTCCAATCAATTGGATACTTGCATGCTTGTTTGGGAGAGAGACACGCTCCACTTTTTCATGAAACACTCCCGGTCTTCACTTATATGTGTTAAGTGTTTAGCTTTTATTATTTTTGCTTCTAGCTCTTGTTTTTCATGCATCTCTTGTTCAGAACTGTTAGCTTTTGTAGTTAGGAAGTTTTCTCTTGTACTTTTACCTTTTAGTTGCTTCAAATAGGTTGATTGGTATTTAGTTGAATGGAAATTATTATGTAGGAAGTGTTAAGTGCTTGCATAATCTTGTAGATCATTATCTTGAATATTTGATACTTGTCAATTGTTTAGAGATATAAAGTAGATTAAATGCTTAAACTTGTGGATCATATAGTAAGAATGGATTAGTAAAGAACTGTCGTAAAGCTTAAAATTATGGTGCTTGTCCTGCTTGGTAGCTCTCAAAGTCTAGATATTCTTTTTGCAAAGAGGTGGTATGGCTAACAAGGTAGACGGTGTGAAGTCTAATGGTTATGCATAATGTATATTTGTAGACATTCATTGAACCAAGTTGGTGTTATGTGTTTGCTTGATACCTTGCTGATGGCCTTTGACGTAGTTACCTGCGTCAACAGAATATGGTTAGGTTGAGACTCCAAGTGCAGAGTGTATAGTATAGGAAAGACAGTTTTCCCCACGAGGGGTGACTCGAGGGTTTAATATCGAACTCTCGGGGAATCAGTAGTGGAAGATTTATCTTCTTATCCTTCTCTTGAAAACCTGCAAAACAAAGTAAATTGTTTTGTGCCTCAACCTCACCAAGTGGTTGTCAAGCACAAGGTGTGAGAATGATATGAAAATATAACAAATGCAAACAAGAAATAAATATGCAATGATGATAAATAAATATGCAAGGATAGTGGAAACAATGATGGATGATATTTTTGGGTTTTGTATTGTGAATGCAAGATATAAAAGTGTTTTTGTATTTTCGGATTTTTAAATGGCAGAAAATGGAAAATGCTTATAAGTTGTTGGAAAGGTGTTTCTTATGATTAAAAATGGACCGGGGTTCATGGTTTCACAAATGCACTATCTCTTTAATAAAGTGGTAGATAATGGAACACTAGAATTGACATATGAGATTGCAACAAAAAGGTTTCATGACAAGTTACTAATTATATGGGCATCACATCCTAACATAGAGATCTTTTGTTTATTAATCTCTCTTACACTCCACCAAGATGTGAATTAAATCTTAGAACCTCAGTAATTAAGATAAATCAGAGTATAGCTTTAAGTCTTATGACATGAAGTTAAAATAAGAACATGCTAGATCTAGTCATGGAGAAGTGGCAGTGGTCACACCCACACCTCCGGTAGTATGGTATTTTTCTTTATCCCTAGTGAGGCAACAAAGTAAGGTAAAAATACCCTAGTGGATCACGGAACTTCTCTCACTTTCACCGCACTAGCCACCCCCTCATTACTCCAACTAATGCACACGTTCCCCCACACAAGGTCTCATAAACATGCTTGATCAAAACAAGTAGACAAGAATGGGGTACATAATATGCATCTACTTTCATAACTGAAACAAAACAATTGCAATCTCAAACATATATTAACTCATAAAAAGCTCCACCACAAAGGAATTACATAGATGACCGTAATCATGTTCGGCAGCTCATACGGTGCTAATTAGTGAAGCTCAAGAGAGAGGAGAGATACATAAGTTACTTCCACAAACCCATAGTCCAGGGGTGGACTACTCCCTCTTCATCATGGAGACGGTGGAGATGTCGTTGGGGGAGATGGAGACCATGCTGGCAGCGCTCTGCCGGAGTTTTCCCCCTCCAATCTGCAGCTCCAGATCTCTGTTTTGGTGTTTCTGTGTTTTCGGCGGCCTCCCTTCGAAAGGCGTCGGCAAACTATTTTTATAGTCGGTTTTAGGTCAAGACGAAGCTTCTGGAAGAAAGATCGACGGCAACGGAGCCACGAGGGCCCAGATGAGTGGTCCCACGCGGCCAAGGAATCTGGCCGCGTGGGCCACCCTCTTCTGGCCCTCAGGCCTCCGTTTGTTCGCTTCCTTCGCTCCTACGCTTTGTTCCTTCCAAAAACTGATGCTCGTAAATTTTCAGGTCATTTGGACGTCGTTTGGGTCCCTGAAACATCAAAATATAGAAAATAGGGTTTTCTGCTAGTGCAGGGTTAATTCCAGAAAAATAGGAAAACTGTGAAATCTTCCCAAAATCATTATAAAACAATGATATAACCCTTATATGATGCAAATATGATTGAAATATGAGTATTATAATGCAAAGTTCATGTATGCATTTTACATGCATCACTTGCTAAGCCTAAAAATTCCGTACTGAGAGGTAATACTTCTCGTCCATCCAAATCCCTGAGCCAAATATCTTTGCCACTTGTGTCCACCATACCTACCTATATGTGGTATTTCCTTGCTACTCCAAGTAAATTTGTCATGTGCTACCTTTAAAACTTTCAAATTTTTCCTTTTTGTGTCTCTGTTTTTAAGCTCAGGAGGAAGCAATAGCGAAGCTAGATATAGCCTGTGACAAGCAAGGTCATTTCCCCCTTTCACCTAGTGAGCATGGATTACGTGCTCACTTGAATTTGCTGAGAGCTGGCAAGAGACCTCGTGTCTCAATCAAAATATAAATAGAGCCCACCATTCTCCTCCACACAGTGCAAACTTGAGAAATCAGTCAAACATTGATTAGTGCTGAAACAAAGGAGAACGAGGAGTGACCTCATTCCTCTAATTACCAGCCGCTCTCAAAAGTCTAAAAGCCTTGCTTGGTACAGGGTGCTAGCTAGTTTCTTTATTGTGGAGTCGTTGACGAAAGCATGCATATCTCAAAACTATTTTAATTCTGTTCAAAAAAATTAAAAAGCTCTAGCACATGATTAATCTCTGCTTCCCTCTGTGAAGGGCCTTTCTTTTACTTTTATGTTGAGTTAGTTTTCCTTCCCCTTCTTTACCTCTCAAGCAATCACATGGTGTCAACTTTTTTGCAAGTTTTACTTCATGTTATCTTTAATTATGTCTAACCATGAAAACTTTGTATTGACTTTATCTTGAGATAAACATGTTGCAAGTTGAAGTTGTTGCTGAAAACTTAAATCTTCCTTTATGTTGGTCAAACTCCTTTGCCGAAAGAATATTGCTTTGTGAGATATCAATCATTGTCAGGTGCTATACTTTTAGATCTCCAAAGTACTCTTTTCTAATAAATTCGTACTTAGATGTTACACCTGGTTAATCATTGTTTGTTTCATTCAATGAACCATTATGTTGGATCACTGCATTCAGATCATGTGCTTTACATTATTATTTGATCAAGATTGTGTTGGTAGCATGTCACTTAAAAAATTATTCTGTTATCATTTACCTACTCGAGGACGAGCAGGAATTAAGCTTAGGGATGCTGATACGTCCCAGACGTATCTATAATTTTTGAGGTTCCATGCTTGATTATATATCACTGCCACATGTTTTTATAATGTTTTTATATCATTTTTGCATTATTTATGCAACTAACCTATTAACAAGATGCCCAACGTCAGTTCTTGTTTTCTGCTGTCTTTTTATTTCAGAAAAGTTGTTCGCGGAAGTTTCTCAAAATCATCTGTAAATTTCCGTGAATTATTTTCATGAAGAAACAAATACGGAGCCAGGAGGGGAGCTGCATGGGCCCCATAGCCCCCAGACGCCACCTAGGCGCGGCCCACCCCTTGGCCGTGCGTGGGTCCCAACTTGGCGACTCCGTCGCCTCCTCGAGTCGCCCTTTCGCCTATAAATTGCCTTCGATGCGGAAACCCTCGATACCCAATCATATTTTCCTGAAAACATCCGAGGCTGTTGATACGTGCATTTTATATCATCATTTATACATCTTATATCATCATATTAGAATGTTATTGGCATTGTTATATCATTGTTTTTGCATGTTTTAGATGATTTATGGGACTTTCATACAAAGTACCTATTTTTGGTATTTAATTTCTGGGAGGCAGAAAACCTCCTTTTTCTTGTTTTTAATTTTTCAGGAGCTACAGGGACCCAAATGGAAAAAGGAAAATTGCACAACTGGTTTTTCATCGGAGAACAACAGAGGGAAGAAGAACTAAGCGAGAAGAGCCACGAGGCCCAAAAGAAGGGGGCCCACGCGGCCAGATTCTTTGGCCGCGTGGGGCCCACCATCTGGAGCCTCGGGCACCTCCTCGCTCGTGGCTTTTTAGCACGTCATTGTCTCGGCCAAAAACCTATGCCCTAATTTTTCCAAGTCCATCTGAGGAGGCGGCAGCGGCGAAACTCCTGATTCCCTCCGAGGGGGATCAGATCTTGCTGCTCCGGAGCTCCGGAGGAGAGGGAAATCATCGTCATCATCATCACTCCTCCTCCTTGGCGTGGGAGGAGGCCTCTACATCATCACCATCACCAAGATAAGCACCATCTCCATCATCATCTCCGTGATCCACTCCTTTCCCCTCGTAGTTTGAGAGTTGTTATACCCTAGATACTTGTCTTGTGCTCCTATTCACGTTTGTGATTGAGTACTTGTCATTATTTGGAGGTGAAGTTATATTTTCAGATTGTGTTGTACCACTTATGTCACTGAATATTATCATGTTTGCACGTTGTGAGTAGTTCCCGTATGTTTCTGAGGGCATAGGATGAATTGGCAATGATTTATATATGACATGTGTTGGTATTTTGTCTAGTGTTTATCTTTTTATGTAATTCTATGATGGTGTTGTGCGAACGTCGACTGCACAACACTTCACCTATATGGGATCATAGGAGAACACCATAGTGTAATGAATTGACGGAGACTTAGGAGGACAAGTAAACCTAAGATCGAGTCATGAAGTTACTTTATGGTGAATTAGTATCGGGGCCTTAGAGTGTAATGCTATGGTGGGACTTTATGTCTTAATAATTCTTGTGCAGTCATTTACTTGGCAACATGATCCATCATATGGGGTTTAGTTTTATTCATTTAGCTATGCCTAACAATGGCTCCGTCCAAAGAAGATTAAAACTTGACAAGATATTCAACGTGTTGTTTAATAAATCTCTATGCCTAGCAACATCCATGCCGCTCTCGGGAACGTTTTCCACATATAAGACACACATCACTTGAGCTTGTCCTCTTGCCACATAGAGGATTGGGCTTTCTCTCTTTGAGAGCTTTCTACTTGCTACCATCTATCTTAAGCATTTTTATTCTTTTGCATTTATACAACCAAAAATCCCAAAAACACTTGCATCTTTTATTGTTTTATTTATCATTCTTGCTAACCAATACCTTCAGCTCCTCGTGGGTTCGACAACCTTTTCTAATTGAAAAGTACTACAATTGATCTCCTGCACTTGGGAGTCATCAGTCGTCGCCGTCACCAACCCTAGATCAGGAGGGTTCTGAAGCTCTTCCCGACACCCTGTCGGAGGGGGAGATCATCACCGGAGGCATCTACACCACCATGCCTGCCTCCGGAGTGATGCGTGAGTAGTCCACCACGGGACTACTGGTCCATGGCAGTAGTTAGATGGTTGTCTCTTCTCCTTGTACTCCATTGCTTAGATCTTGTGAGCTGCCTATCATGATCACGATCATATTATATGTAACTGCTATATGATGTGTTTGCATGGATCCGATGAATTGTGGAAATCATTACTCTTGTTCATCTATGTGTTATGTTTTATCTATGATCTTGCATGCTCTCCGATGCTAGTGGATGCTTTGTCCAAGTAATTGTTAGTATCTTCAGAGAGGGTATTTATGCTAAATAGTGGGTTCATGCCGTCTTGTGCCGAGTGCGATTGACAGAAACGCTCATGCCACGAATGTGCTGCTACCACTAGGGGGGAACATCGGTGTTATAATTTCCTTGTGTTATTTACATTGCTTACATTATGCACTTAATACTTCTTCGAGATATGCTGGATAGCGATCTCGGGGGTGGATTATTAGTCCTGGACGTAGTTGGATAATGGTCTATGTATTTTGACGTAATGCCCATATTAGATGAAACGGTGAACTATATTGTTTTTTGATAGCATTGTTTTGCGCCTACAATTCTGTCAATTGCTATGCTGTAATTTGTTTACCCGTCATGTGTATCTTTTGGAGAGACACCACTAGTTATCTGTGGACCCCGGTCCTATTTTCCTACACTGTTTACAACTAATTTTCTAGCTTTCCGTTCTCATTTGCTCGCTGGTCCTATTTCACTTTCATCATATTTCACATCTGCACATTTAATTCTTTGTGTTCAGCAAGCCGGAGAGATTGACAACCTCTCTATTTTGTTGGGGCCAAATAGTTTGTTTGTGTTTGTGTGCAGGTCCATGTCAATAGCTCTTTATCTAGCGTCGTTGACACACTGCAAGCCTTCTCCAAGTCCTACTGGTTCGATAACCTTGGTTTTGTAATCAAGGAAAAATGCTGTTTTGCTGCATCATACCTTCCTCTTGGGGTTCCCCAGCGAACGTGTGATCCACGTCATCAGGGATTAAGTTCAAGATTATCCATACGCCCACATTCAAGCTTAACAAACCGATTTTGTTCGGCCTATGCCATGCCACATGTCACCAATGTCCATGGTCACATACTTACAATGGGAAGTTCTCACAGATCCGGTTTTCGGTTATATTTGGTCAAACTTCATATTTTCTGGTGCACTTATTCTTAATTAATAGATTAGGTCAAAGTTTGTTTTCCCGTATGAAAACAATAGATGCAGTAATTTATGATTTTAGAACCACCACATGGATTCTCAAACCAGAGCAGGGTATAGATTGGCCCGCAACCGAACATGTTTCTTATATTTGCTAGATTTAATGCAGAAAAAGTACTGCAAACAGATGACATGGAAGAATTAATGAATTGAAGAATCTCATTCACATTTTATTTCTGGCCTGCATAAAAAAGTGACAACCATCAGTTTGGACAGGATTTGTTGGATTGGGCTGATCAAGCAAATCTTGTATTCCAACTAGAATCTGCTTAACACTGATGGCAGGTCTCCAACCCTGAGAATATGCAACTAGAAATGTAAATTCAATAGTGTGGCATTTTAATAAAACCAAAGGAATAGCTTGCACGCTTACACTATCCTCATTAAGAATCGATTGATTGATTGTCCCTGACATTTGGGTGGAAAAATCCACGTGGAAACTTGCGGTAGGTAGGTTTGCTAGGCTAGTCCTCACTGGAACACTAGACATAGTGGTAGTAACTTAGATAGTAACATATATGTCATGTAGGCAAAACAGATGATGTGTTAATTAATTAATGAAGAAATAGAGAGTTGTGATAACATAATATGTTACTATAACATCACATATCTCAAGACAATATGAGTCAGTAACCTATTAAATGGAGGTTTGCATGACACCACACATATGCTACTACCCACTATGGATGTAGTAACATATATAGCCTAGTATAATGTGCATGTTACTACTCAATGTTACTCCCTACTATGGCTAGAATGGAGGGGTAAGAGGAAAAGGTCGATTTGGAGCTCGTCCTACATGGAGCTCATTTTTTCAATATTTTTTGAATCGAACATTTTAAAGTTTCAAAAAATCCCGAACAAATTCCTAGATGTTGACAATTACATACTCCACAGTCCTGCAAATTTTCAACCCGAAATAAATTTATACTCCGACATACACAAAAAATAAAAATAAAAATTTCTACCAACTCAGCTCAAATTTTCTACCCGAAATAATATTTTCCTGATTTTTCTAATTTTTACACAGCTCAAAATACATAATATTTAGCATTGATTTTTTGCTCAGTGGTAGAGACATATTCACTTTAATGGCCCATCATAACTGGAGAAATATAGGAGACATGAGGTATTAAAAAATAGACGCAAGAGATTAGCGATCCTCTCCTTTCTAATGTACTTGGACTCTCTAAGCTTGTAAACAATCCCCATTTTCCTTTTGCATTTTCGAGAGAGAGAGAAACAACCTACTAGTCCTAGCGAAACAACTCGAGTTTCTGGGTGAAAGAATGGGTAAAGGCGAGTCATGCTAAGGAAAATTATCTATCGTCATGTAACCGAATTATTAGTCTTTTGTGTGTTTGGATTTGGGAAGCTCATGTTGGGTTCATGTCTATCCTACACCAATTTTCTTGGGACTAAAGACTTTGTTGTTGTTGCTGCTGGTTTGTTTTGTGGAAAATCTCTACATCCCCGGAAAAAATCTGTAGCATGGTCTTACAGCGCAACGGGCTTCGTGTTCAATTATATCACGTGGCTATCCACTACATTTTCTGATGATGTTCGTGCTGGCCTCCAAGGCCCAAGTGACTGCGCAAGTGTCACGCTAAGTTGGAAAAATTATATCACACTAGTTATATGGTTCCTAGATTGAGATAGCAGGTAAGTTGACGAGGAAAACTTGATTGTTAGTAATTTGGCAGGAATAACACATAGTATTTCCTAATGCACAATCATACCAACATGCAACATAATCAACACATTTCTTGTAGTGCCATTTGATGCCATCAAATATGCCTATGATGTTCAAACACACGGTTAGTCTCTAAATCATGTTGTCATTAACATCAAGCCACATACGGAGGGAAAAGCTCTTTCAATGGGGATGAGGGGTGCAGTGGGCGTATTTTGCAGCGCACGGGGGTGAGGTGGCCGTGTGGGTGTTGTTTTCCCCGCGATTGACCGCTATATTGGCTAAGTTTTGATTGTCGTTCTAGACTTCCTCACATATATAGGGAGGATAATAATTAACAAGGAACAACCATTATTTTGACTTCCGGATGATTGTTTAGCTAAGTATTGAACCGTTTGATCTATGTCACATTAATGCTTTGGGTATGCATACAAGAATTCGGATCCTAAGCTTTTCAAATGTTCACAAATTAAGATCCTCTTGACAAACTATTATTATGTAAAATCACATATACAGGACAAATAGGAAATTTGCCCTGACTATAGCCAGCTTAGCAGCATCCCTCAACACATTAACAATATCAAATTAATGGACTGGTTAAAAGATATAATTCAAGTAGCCAACAATCACACATAACAAACAATCGAAATCACACGTTTCTTGTACATAGAGGTGACTGCATTGCAACCTTAGTTAACAACTTCAAAATAGAGGGTACAACCGAAAAAAGTATGATAGAAGTGACCATGAGTATCAAAAATATAGCACACATTTTTTCTACGGAGACACTAACATCACGGATCCACTAGCTTAAAAACATCACGGGGTGTCGATCACAGCCAAATTCCATGCGCAATAAAAAACTAACGACAACTTCTTTCTACCATGAAAAATTCTGCCATGTTGGGCATTTCATGGTAGAATGAGCAGAAACCGTGGTAGGTGGCGTCAGGCATGGCCCATTTGACATTTATCATGGATCTCGCCGCATATCTACCATCTCTTGCCAATTTCTTTTGTTGTAGATTTGGGAGCCAACGAATCCGTCGTGCGCATCTACCACGAAGCCAGAAAAACATGGTAGATGTGTTACCATTTACAACACACACCAGGGCCAAACGTGGTAGATGTGGTACACCATCTACAGCGGGGCCAAACATCGTAGAAGTTCTTTTTTCTTGTAGTGTTAACATCTCCGAATTTTTACACCCTGAATGTTGGGCCTTTTAATGTTCACAGTAACAAAAACTATGCTTGTATTAGATTATTGACGGACAAAGACAAGACTGACAGGCACCGCCAAAACCCACACTAAGGGCCTCTGCAATAGACACATGTCATCCACACAATCGGCAGACGAGCGACTTGGTAAAAGGGGATCCGCTTTAAAGTTCCCTTCTGTTGTCGAGCGGAAACCTCGGCTGTGCATCAACCCCAATCTACAGGGTAGAATGACATGGAGTCGCAATATGTTGTCTCAGATCGGTATACAGTCGTATGTGATATGCCTTTATCCTCTTTCTACTGCACCTATTGCCACAATCACTGCTACCCAGATCCATAGGCAACTATCGCACTGATGTGTAGCCATCGCTCCATGCCACCACCAAAAAATTCGAAATTGTTGTGTGTCCGACGAATCACGTCCGATTCTTGTCCGACGTTTCACGTGGGCCATGAGATGAACCAGCGATAAAAAACGACAGATTGATTTCACCGTCGTACATGTATCAGGCATAAATCCGTCGTACGCCTAGCAACGTTCCAAAAAATTTGGGGCCGTCGTCCAAGTTTCTGAGATCCACCGAGTGACGTCATCTAGGTTGGCACGCCGCATTAAGCCGGAGGTCCACATAGCGGGAGGTGATGGAAGCCCCGACCCCATTCAGCCAAGCGGATTTATCTGTCGGTTTGCTTCTATGACGACAGGGAGGACGGTGGAGAGGGTAGAGAGGGTGGCGGAGGCTAGGATTTTACCCGTGCCGCCACACTAGGAGGGGTGCACCCGTTTGTAAGGTGTTTACTTCAACCTAATAGCTCGTACACCATGTCACCCTACTCGAATTTTGAATTTCCGTGCAGCAGCATTGCCGCGTTGACCCTCAAGGACTCTCCAATGGTCTACAAGTTAGCCTGCAACACGGTTTTTCCACAACTAGGGGGAAGTTCCCCGCTTATCTTGATCGTTGTGTATGCATCCAACGAATGACATAAATCCTACTTATTCATTGTAATGGCCGGGGTTTTCCCCCAAATTAGATTTTTGCTTGTTTTTGTTTTTTGCATCAGCATGACATCAGCATCATGGCATCGCATGTTTTTGTCCGCAAAAATTATTTTTATTAAACCCTATTTTATTTTTGCTAAAATTGTCGGAAAATATTTTACCGAGACAGTTGTCTCCGTTTTCGAAAATTAATTGCCAAATTTAATTTGCAAAATAAAATAAATGTTTTGAGCGAGAGAGAGAGCAGCCCAGCTAGCTAGGCCCAAAAGCCCAGCAAAGCAAACCCTAGAGCAAACCCTAGCCAGCCCCCTGGTCTTTTTCCTTTCCCACCCCCTGCATCTTGCAGCCACCCTCCTCCCCTTTTGCGTTTTCGCGGAACGGTCCTTCCACCTCCCTCTTCTTTCTTTTTCCCCCTTCTTTCACTTTTCTCTCTTCTTTCCTTTTTCTTTATTCCTTTTCTCCATTCTTTTCTCCCCTGTTCCTCCCGTGGCTTTCTTCTTCACCCGGCTCGATCCCGAGTCCCCCACCACCTCCACCTCGCCGGCCAACTCCAGCTCGCCGCCGGACGTCCCTCCTCCGGCCCAAGCTCCTCTCCCTCGCCTTCCTCCTCCTCTGCTCATACCGGCTGCGGACCTCCACCTCCTCGCGCCCCCATCTCCTCCTTTCCTCCGGCCGTCTCCCCTCCGGCCAGCCCCTCCCCGAGCTCTCCTCGCCGCGCCCCCGCGCCTGACCCCGCCATCCTGCTCCCTCGCTCCGCCTCGCGTGCGCCCGAGCCGGCCGCCCCCGCGGTCGAGCTCCTCCATGACGGCCGGCCTTGCTGGCACCCTCTTCCCCGCCGACGGGCACCCGCGCGTCCGCGCCCTGCGCCCTCCGCCGCCTCCATGGCCGGCCTCCCCGTCGACCTGCTCTCCTTCCCGCCGGCCTGCTCCTCCGGCATGGCTGCTCCCTCTCCCCCCGGTCCTCTGCTCCTTTACCCGGCCACCCCTCCGCTGCTCCTGCTCCGGCCCGAGCCAGCCTCCTCCGACCTGGCCGTCGCGCCCCAACCTCGCCTTCTCTACTCCACCTGCCTCCTAAGCCTCCCCTTGCTTCCTCTCCCTTGGCCGGCCCCTCCTTGCTCCTCCCGACCACCTCACCGCCGGCCGCCCTCCAGCTCGTCTCCTGTCGACCTCCTCCGCCAGGAAACATCAAGGTCCTTCTCCAACCGTCCCAGTCTCCCGTACGGCCGCTGTTGCGCGTCCTCTCCTCTCGCTGTCGTGCGTCCTCTACCTTGTCTACCCAGTGCCCGCCAAGTGTTTGATGAATTTCCCGCAAGGAACCGGTGCCCTTTTCCGTTGCCGTGATCTCGTGTCCGTCCCCGATGTTCATCTCCGGTGCTGGTTTCCCGACGGTCGTTCCCGATGTTTCCGTCCCCGTGGACGTCCTCCGTTGCGTGCTCCTGTCCGTGCGAGTTGCTGCTTCCCGATGCCGTGCACCGTTCCCCCGATCCCGTGATGCCCGTCTCCGTTTCCCGTTTCCCCGGTGCTGCGTTCCCGATCTCCGTTCCCGTCGTGAAGATGTTCCCCGACGTTCCCGATGTGGTTCCCCGTTTCCCGTTCTCGATGTGTTCCCGTCGTGAAGGCCGACCCCCGATGCTCGGTGAACGACTACCACGACGACCGTGGATACGACAAGGACTGCTTCCACGACGACCGTGAAACGTGCAGCGACAAGATCTTCCCCGACATTGGAACCCGCCAAGTTCTCCTCTTCGAGTCCGTTTGTGCCGGCCGCCTTCGTGCGCGTCCGTGAAGACCGGTGCCCGAGTACCCCGACCACCGTGAACCCCGTCGACCCCGAAGCCCGGAACGACAAGGTCTGCAACGACGACGACCCGAGTACGACTACTTCCACGACGTCGACTACCTCGACTACTTCGACTCCGGATGAACGACTACTTCGACTACGACGACTACTTCGACTACGACCTGAAGACGACGTTTCCGAATCCGAAGATCCTCGATCCGATGTGTGAACCCAACCCTAACCCTATACCATATATGCGTATCTTATAAAATCATGCATCATTAATTAACCTCGCACATTTATCCATTTAGTCGAACTAATCCACTTTTAAATATGGGGTTTGTCCGGTGCATCTATATTGTGCACCGATCCCATTTAAAATGCTTTGCCATGTGTTAGGGAATAAAATTGGACAACCTTTAATTTGTCATGCATCATGTCATCAACATGCCGCTTCTTTTGCCGTAGTAGTAAAATGCATCTTTTCCGTTGCTCAGTGTTCGTTGCTTCTTCGGGAATAGGACGTTGAGTTGATGTGAGCAACGACAAGTTCTGCTACCTCTACCGGATTGCAGGCAAGTGATACTCCCTTGCTATCTTTGCTTGTTTTCTGTCTCTTACACCTCCTATCTTTTGTTCCTTGCTAGCCTTATGTCACGATGCTTGTGTCTCGATCCTATATGCATGTTTACCTTGCAGCCATGATATAGCCACACCCCCACATCCTATCACCCTGTTGTTTGTTTACCTTGTTAGCCTTGCGAGTCCTAGTGCATGCTTAGGTGCCTTGCTTCAGTCCTGTTATCTTTTTGTCTAGTCTTGTCTTTAAATATGATAGCTAGGCTCAACTAAAATGGTAATCTTTAATTTCTGTTGCGATGGGAATACCTTAATAAAGATAAGGCACCGGCGGAAGGCCAATCGTGGTGATTTGTTCTGCTAGTGTCGCCTAGGACCCGAGTTCTTTTCCGCTGATCCAAGACTGAGCGCACTAACCACATGTGGGAGTTCTATGGGCCTCCCCGCAATCTATTACCGGATCCTCAAACCTGTCCAGGATGCCACAAGTAGTTCGGGTGTTTCGTAGATTTTGCGGACCGTGCGTTAACCGCATGTGGAAGGAGGGGCAATCGTATGAGTGTTCCCTCCCGAAGCCGTTCACGCAACGGTTAGGCCCACCTCGAAGCTTCGGCCGGACTCTCAAGGTGGATCAGTCCTAGCTAGGTGGCTCCCTGGACTTGTTTGTATTGAAGGGAAGTATTGCGTCGAAACCTCCACCGGTACACCTCTAAGCGAGAGTTTCGATGCGTGTGGGTTCATTGGTGCATCCCTGCAGGGTTAAATCTTTTCGAAAAGCCGTGTCCGCGGTTATGGACGACTTGGTGAAATGCGCTGGCTAAAAAGATCATAGACAACTTGCACCTTATGATGATAATAACTTGACTAGTAAGATAGATTACATGAATAATAATCTGATTAAAACTTGTCAACCGTGTGAGTGCCCGGACTTCTTCCTCATGGGTTGAGGATACGAGGGAGTCGTTTTAGGGCGGGTTTGTTTGGTGAGTAGTATAGTTGGTTCCTTATGCGCTCTCTTACCTTGTCTCTGATAGACGAAAGTTGTAGCGTGTCTCTATAAGTTGTTAGTGCTGCTTGCCGCCGCCTCAATCGCTAACCCCCTTTTCCCCGGAATTCCAGCTTTGATATCTTGTGAGTATTACTTGCCAGTACTGTTTTATAGTACTGACCCCTTCGGGGCTGCTATTCCAATGCAGCCAACAGGTTTGAAGTCTGACGACGTTAGCTTGGGAATCCCTCCGGCTTGGCCTGGGCAGGGATATGGTGCCTTTGCTTATCTTCAGGACTCTTAGTCCAATTTGTATCTTGTCCGTAGCCGGACGCTACCCGCTTCCGTTGTTATTTGGATCTTTGTATTGTATCTTTGGTTCTTGACTCTGTGAGTCGTTGTATATATGTTCTTTTGTGGGTTCCATCGAGAACTGTTGTAATGTTATCACAATTCCACCCGCATAACGTGTGTGTTGCGACGTGCACGTTATGCCTGGTGGGCGTCCTTTAGGATCGTTATTATGCGGATTTGGCTGAAATGCTCAAGTCTGCATAGTACCGATCTTGGGGCGTTACATTCATGTACTAATACTCGAAACAGGCTTTCACCCCGCTTTATAAATAAAGCAAAGTACCACAACCGAGTCCAAACAAGACAGACACACCACCAACACGAACGCACCCAAAACACTCAGAGTCAGGAAGCTGGGGCAACAGCACAAGTAAGCCCACCTAAAGAGAGGAAGGCGGGGGGGGGGGAGAGAACAAAAGGGGCTCCCCAAAAGAAGGAGCTCAGCTACTAGACGGAGAGGAGATGTGACGTGCAGCTCCCAAGAGACTGTCAAGCATGCCGTCCAGCCGCTCTCTGTCCTACTGCCTACAGAGCGGGTGCCAAAGCTGCAAGAAAGCCATGAATTTAAACATAGAGTCAGACGCATGGCGTAGGAACACCCTCTCGATAACCATCTTATTCCTAATCGTCCACAAGGTCCAAGATAATGCAGCAAACACCATCCAGAAGAGGCATCTACCCCCTCCGGACTAGTTCGCCTGGGTTTCTAGGAACTCCCCTAGGTCCGGGGCCTACCATGCAGGCCCCAAGGCCTCACCGGTAAAGTTCCACAGGAACCAGGCCGCGGGACAAGCGAAGAGGATGTGGGTTCCCGTTTCCGGGATCCCACATAGCGGACATAAGCCGTCCCCTGGTCCTTGTCGTTTCGAAACCTCCACCCCGGAGGGTAGGCGGTTCCTGAGTAGCTGCCAAACAAATATCTTGATTTTCAGCGGGATCGGGGACTTCCACAAGTGGGCCGCCCATGGGCATGGGGGCCCTGTGAAGAGGCCCTGGTAGGCCGACTTCACGGAGAAGCATCCGGATGGGGAGAGACGCCAAGAAATCCGATCCTGGCCCCCTAGTACTGAGTCCGGGAGAGTATCCCGAAGCTCATTCCAAGCTGCCGCTTCGGCCTGTCCGAATGTGCGCCGAAACGAGATGTTCCAGGACCCATTATGGACCTCCGAGGCCACAAGCTGCGTAGGGTCGGAGCAAATGGCAAAAAGGGAAGGGAACTTGACCCGTAGGGCAGGTTATCCATCCACGGGTCGTGCCAAAAGAGGGTGCCCTCCCCATCCCCGATGGAGAAGCGGGCACCCATACGGATCTCATGTTTGATGGCTTGGATGGCTCGCCAGAATTGGGAGCCATCCTGGCGGTCACACGCGAGGAGGGGGCGACCCTGTAAGTATTTAGCTTTGATGATCTGTAGCCAACGACCCCCCTCCTCTCTAAGTATCCGCCACACCCACCGAAGCATGAGAGCTTTGTTCATCTGGCGGGAGGCCAAGATCCCTATGCCCCCTCTCTATCCTTGGGGGTACAGAGATCTGCCCATTTGACCATGTGGTACTTCTGACGCCCATCAGGGCCTTGCCAGAAGAATCTAGATAGCTCCTTATCAAAGGAAGCATGAATTCCCTCCGACAGTGTATATAAGCCTATCATATACATGGGGAGGCTGGAAAGACACGAATCAATAAGCACAGTTTTACTTCCTTTGGAAGTAAAACGTCCGCGCCACGGCTCAGCCTTCTTTCACACCCTCCCCACTAAGGGCTCTAGATCCCTAATGAGGATCCTAGACTCGCCTAGAGGCATCCCCAGATAGGAGATCAGGAATGAGGTCAACCTGCAGTTGAGGTTGTCCGCAATCCGCTGTTGCTCCTCTGGAGAAAAGCCCACAACCATGACCTCACTCTTATCAAAGTTAATCTTGAGGCCAGACATGGCCTCAAAACAGAGGAGGAGGAACTTCAGATTAACAATATCGAGGTCCGAGCCCTCCACCATGATCATAGTGTCATCCGCATACTGGAGGTGGGTTACCCCACCTCCAGGGATCAGATGCCCAACCACACCAGAAATGTGGTCGGCCATCTTGGCCTTATCCAATACATCCGCCAGGGCATCCGCAGCGAGGTCGAATAGCAGGGGGAAATAGGATCCCCCTTCCTGACCCCACACGAGGACCTAAAATAGGGGCCAATGGCCCCATTAATGTTAATCGATGTGTTGCCAAACATATCCATCTGCATCACCCAGCTGATGAAGCGATCGTCAAACCCCCTACGCTCGAGAACTTGGCGGAGAAAAGCCCAGTCCAAACGATCATATGCTTTCTGGAAATCCAGCTTAAGGAAGACACCCTTAAGGCGTCGAACCTTTACCTCATGAACAATTTCATGAAGTGCTAGAATTCCATCATGGATGAAACGTCCCTTAAGAAAGGCAAACTGGTAGGGGTGTGTCAACCGCTCCACCACCGGTGCCAACCTAGTTGCGCACACCTTGGCGAAGAGACGCTGAATGACATTAATCACTGTGATAGGTATGAACTGGCGAATGTCCGTAGCCCCCGGAACCTTGGGGATTAGAGTAACCACGCCGAAGTTCAGCCGGGACATAACCAACGTTCCAATGTAGAACTCTTGGAACATTGGCATGATCACCGGTTCTAGACTATTCCAGAATTTCTGGAAAAAGGCGACCGAAAGGCCATTCGGCCCTGGAGCCGAATTCGCCTTCATATCCATAATCGCCTTCCTAATCTCTTCTGGCTGGAAAGGTTGCAGAAGGGAACCGTTCTTGTCACTCGAGACTCTCGCCCCTAAAGGCCAGAAATCAGGAGCTAACGCCACTCCAGTACGGGGACCCGCCGTAAAGAGGTCCCCGTAAAAGGAGTAGATGTGAGAGGAAAGGTCAGGCGCCTCCTCTAAGAGGTGCCCATCCGCCCACAAATATGGTATAGAGCATTTACGGTGCCTGCCATTAGCAATGGCATGGAAGTAAGCTGTGTTGGCATCGCCGCGCAGGATCCAATTCTGGCGACTCCGTTGTCGCCAGAATATCTCCTCGCCTTTATAGATGTCCGTAAGGGATCTCTCCAAGGCATAACGCTGGAGCCATTCCTCAGCAGACAGGCCTACCGCATCAGAAGCCTCATCCAGCGTCTGGATTTGGCCGAGAAGAGCCGCTTTCTTTGAGTGGAGCTCAGCACCCACATTCGCTCCCCACCCACACATAAACTGGCGAATGACCTTTGCACAGTGGTGCCAAATGTCAACCGCATTATATGCTCTAGGGGGAGAAGCGGCAGCCGATCCCCACTTAAGCTTAACGGCCTCCATGAAGCCTAGCATACCTATCCAAAACTCCTCAAAATGGAAGCGATTTTGCCTAGGTGGGGCCCCTCCTCCTGAGGATAGGAGGAGGGGGGAGTGGTCCGAGCCAACCCGAGTCAACGCCCGAAGTGAGCATAGGGGAAAGGCAATTTCCCACTCCACCGAAACTAAGACCCTGTCCAGAACACTCCAGGTCGGCTCAATCCGGTTGTTGGACCAGTTATACCGAGCCCCTACCCGTGTGATCTCCCGTAGGGCCAGATCTGCGATACAATCGTTGAACAGTTGCATCCTTGGTATGTCCACATTACCAGAGCTTTTGTCGTCAGGTGAGTGAATCAAGTTGAAGTCCCCCCCCCCACCACTACTGGGATTGGACACCGCTCCACCTTTGACTTGAGCTCGGCCAAGAAAGCTGGGGACCTCCGATGGTCCGCAGGGCCGTAGACAATTATAACCTCCCATTGGAGGTGGGACTGTCTATGGGTGAGCGACATGCTCACGAAAAACTCCCCGCGGTCCATGTCATCCACCTCAAAGGTGTCCTTCTTGACGCCAAGGAGGATACCCCCAGAGTGTCCCGACGCCGGAAGCCATTGCCATGCAAACTTATGGAAACTAAGGCTCTCCAGCTCCGCGATTGAGAAGTCGCACCTAATCGTCTCTTGGATCCCAACAATGTCTGCATTCTCCTTCCTGATATAATCCGTCAGCTGCCGTCGACGGCCCTCTTGCCCGAACCTCCGCATGTTCCAGATGAATAGGTTGACATTCATTGGGACACCTCGGGGGTGGTCCCGTTACGGGGGACCGATCAGGGCCTACCAGAGGTCGAGGGCCTGGACACTGCTTTAGGGGGTCTCCCTCGTCGCTTCCTCAACATGGAGGGAGCAACGGGGGCGTCCCCCTCAGACACCGGAGATACACCACTGCCGGACCCCGGTGCTGCCTGCACTGGTCCAGCGGGTGTGGGGGGCCCCTGCCGCTCACGCTCAGACTGAGCTTGAGCCGCCGCTAGGGCCCCCTCGTAGATCTCCTTAGCCCTAAGCGCAACAATCTGCTCTAAGCGGGGTCCGCGTTCCACGCGGAAGACCACATCACAATCTGTCGCCACCTGAACCAAGTGCGCAAGCGGAACCGAATCGAGAACCGAAAAACGAGAACCAGAAGGGGGAGAGGTAGGTAGGGTAGAGGGGGGAGGCATAGAGCAGGAAGTACCTGGACCAACGTCGTGAGCCGCCGCCCGACGCTCGGCCAGCACCGCGACCGTAGGCTCCACCACCTCGGCCCCGGCCCTAGCCCGAGCAAGCCGAGCACTGTGCCGAGAGGGAAGTGGTGGGGGGTGTGGGGGCGAGGGGAAGGGCGGGTCTTGGCGCCGGCCACGGGGGAGTCAGGGAAGACCGTGGCCTGCTCCAAGCCCGCGTGATCCGGCGTAGCGGGGACCACAGGAGCCGCCCCAGGCGGGTCAGCAGGAGGAGTGCCGGGCGAGTGGTGGTAGCACACCATCCCGACAAAGCATGGGGAAACATGAGCCTGGACCTCCATCCCCACACTCATGCAGTCCTCCTCTCGCTCCGCTGACGACTGCGGCGAGGGGAGAGGACCGAGCTCCGTGGGGATAAGGCCCGAAATGTCTAGGGATCCCGGACCGTCACACAGGTTAGACCTGTACTGAGAGAAAGGAAACCCTAGAATCGAGGTCGGGTCGTCACGAGAGCACTGAGGGGGAGCCACGGGGGGGAGGGCAGAGGCCGACTGGCCAGGCGGGGGAGCTAGGGCCTGAGCCGATGTGGAGGGCGCCCCCCAGCAGACGGGTGCGACGTGGGCGAGGGCACAATCTCCTCAGGAAAGGGACGAGCTCACCCCCTCCCTGGCGTCGTCCGATGGGTCCCCCCCCCCGAGGTCTCATGCTCCCCCGAGGAGTGGCCGTGGTCCGAGGAAAGGCGCGAGGGTGGGGACGGGGACCTCGGCCGGTCCCCCTCCGACTCCACCTCCACCACAAGAGTCCTCCCAGCCCCGTCGAAGAAGAATGAAGGCAGGGGCCGCCAATCCTGGAGAGGTCTGGGACCATGACCCGAAGGCGAACAGGGCCATGTCCCAGCAGGGAGCGCTCGTCCAACTGCTGAAACTTGCCAATAGGCTGAGAGATCAGCTCCACAATAGGACCCGTCTTCGCCTCATGCGGGATCCCATGGATCCGGATCCACCCCGAGTCGAGGGTGTATGTTGTGTCGGGGTCAATGGAAGATGGCTTGATGGAGACCTTGATGTTCTGAACCGGCAGGGTGGTCGTAGCTCCCCACGACATGGCACTGAGCAGCTCCGAGGAGGGAAACGCCACCACGAACTCACGGGCAGACCTGAAAGGACACGGATGTCGCCTAGAGGGGGGTGAATAGACGATTTAAAATTATTACGGTTAAGGCTTGAATAAATGCGGAATAAAACTAACGTTTAATTTATCAAGCCAAAACCTAAACTAGCTAGGTTCACCTATGTGCACCAACACTTATGCTAAGCAATATAATCAACTAGGTGATAGCAAGATATATGACTTTAAGCTCGATGTCTATCACAAAGTAAATAGCATAAGTAAGAAGCTCGGGTATAGAAATACCGAGGCACTTGGAGACGATGATTTATCCCGAAGTTCACTTCCCAATGGAAGCTAGTCTCCGTTGGAGCGGCGCGGTGTTCACCAATGTGAAACACCGAGTAGCCTTGATATGGCACACCGTATCTCCGTTGTGTCTTACCACCAATGTGGCGAGGCACTTGTCACTATGTTGCCGTTGAGGTTGACAACTAGAACCTTTACAAGGATGAAGCTCACTCCACAAGTTGGAGGGTCTTCACCAAATGCACCGAGCCACCAAGACTCGATGCCCAAGGCCGAGGCACACACCACAACTTAATTGGTGGCTCCCGGCAATGTCTTCGTAGCTACCAAAGCTCCGAAGCGAACAAGATTGGGCCTCCCTCCACAACCTAATTGGAGGCCCCCAACAAATCCCGTGAGCCACCAAGACTCTGAGAGATCAACAACCGTCTAGGGTACCAACGTGCCCTAGAGGAACAAGCTCTAGGGCACCAAAGCACCCAAGAGAAACAAGCTTCTCAACTTCACTTCAACGTATCACCGTGGAGAACTCAAACCGATGCAACTAATGCAATAGCAAGAACACACTAAGTGATCAAGTTCATCCAACCCGAATCCAACCAAAGCAACTAATGCTTGGGAGGGATTTGAGAGGAAGAACAAAGGAGAAACACCAAGAAACTCCAAAGATCTAGATCCAAAGTGTTCCCCTCACTTAGAGGAGAAATCGATCGGTGGAAACACGGATCTAGACCTCCTCTCTCTTTCCCTCAAAAACTAGCAAGAACTATTGGAGGGATTGAGAGATAGCAAGCTCACAAGAATGTCAACAATGGGGAAAAGAGAGCTCAAGAGATGGAAGAAGAGAAGAAAAATGAATTGGAGAAGAAGACCCCTTAACAAGGGGAGCCAAAATATGGCCGTTGGGGCAGGGGCTCGTGGCCAGCCATGGGGCCGGCCAGACCGGGGCAGTGGCCGGCCAGCCTCTATGTCGAAGTGGCACCTAGCCCGGCCATGGCCGGCAAGGCCTGGCCATGATGGCCGGCCAGCTAACAGAGCCAGCCCGGCCATGGGTCCGGCCTGCCGCCTTCTTCTCCCCTTATTTCTTTCTTTCTTTTCTTTTCTTTTTCTGTCTAGAAAACATCCGATACCGGAAATGCAATAACTTTTGTATCCGTACTCCGTTTTCGATAATCTTGGACTCGTTGGAATCACCACAACAAGCACTACAAGATTATGCAGAAAAACATCATTGTTCAACAAGATATGGTAAAACCAAATGATGAAAGGTAAAACCTTTCTATTGAAAACCGAAAAACCATATCTTTTTCAAATGAAGTCCAAATGACATGAAACCACTTTTGTTGGAAAGAGGACGACAAATGCTACCCAATAACAAGTGAGAATATTGAAACCAAGCAAGGGAGGTTTTGCTAATAAACGGAAGAGTGAAACCTTCTGCATAGATGGACCGGCAAAAAACTCCACCACCGAAAACTTAAGAGGAGACACATGAAAACCGTTTTCGGTGGCCTTGACCTTGTCATGACAAGCACGACAAGAACCATTACCACACCACGATAAGAGCCAAATAGGAACCAATAAAGATGATGCCAAGGATGCAAAGGTTTGAGCTCTCTACGACCGATACGCTAAAGCTCACTTGAGAGCCCCTCTTGATAGTACGGTTACCTATCCTAAAACCCCGGTCTCCCAACTACACCGCGAGACCGGTAAAATAGAAACCCTATCAAGATCATACCTTTTCCTTGCACATTCCACTTGAGCTAGATGATGACGATCTTGATCTACTCTCAAGTGGATCACCTTTCTTGATTGCGCTCCGCTTGGTGAAGACTCGCATATTGCTCCCCCATACACCAAGATGGGAGAGGCACTCTTTCGCATATCTTCACATGCCCTTATCTTGTATGTTGATCAATTTGCACTTAGCCTTGATCAACATATAATCTTCTTCTTCGCATACCTTCACATGCGCTTATCTTGTATGTTGATCAATTTGCACTTAGCCTTGATCAACATATAATCTTCTTCTTCGCATACCTTCACATGAGCTTCTCTTGTATGTTGATCAACTTGCACTTAGCCTTGATCAACATATAATCTTCTTCTTTTAGCCTTGACTCCAACATATGGAGTCCAAGCATTCCTTATGGACCAACACTACAAATATAACTCAAAGCACACATTAGTCCATAGAGATTGTCATTAATTACCAAAACAACATATGGGGGCAACCATGCTCTTTCAATCTCCCCCATTTTGGTAATTGATGACAATCCCTTTTAAGAGGGTTTATATAATGAATTAAGCAACCTTGCAAGACAAGGATGCATGAGCATGAGAGGCAAATGCTTAAGAACCAAACGAAAGCATAAAACCAAATTCCCTTAAACCCTCTAAAACTTCTCCCCCATTGGCATCGATTGCCGAAATGGGAAGAAAAAATTAGAAGGCCAATATAATATGAGTTCCTCCACATGGTATACATTTCTCAAGATATGAGTGAAATCAAATGCACATATCCATTGACGAATAGTAGAGGAAATCAAACTATATTGAGGATCCATAGATTGCAAAAGGATGAAATCATTCTAAACATCTCCACAAAGGAGAAAAGCAATCAAGAAGATCCTAACCGAGAGTTCTAAATAAAAATAGAGAAGCTCCCCAATGTTCATGCACTATTGAGGAGTGCACAAATATGGAATCCTCACTCCCCCAAAATCATCTAGAACACTCACCAAGTGCAAGGATGTAAAAATTAAAGCAAAACAAAGCACTTGCACCAAAGATGTGGTTGAGCCATAAGGAGATACCAATTAAAAGAAATTATCAATAAAGGCCCAACCAAGAGTGTGTGTGTGTGACAAGACAATTAATTTGGTAAGACACATAGTCTTAATCAAATGGAGATAAGTTATATATCAAGTATTGACACACACAACTTACAAAGAAGATTTTTCAAAAAGAATATGTTCACAAGCTCAAGGATACAAATTGGAAATTAAAACCAATATAAAAAGAGCTAGTGAAACATTTAGCCAACAAAATCAACATACTCACCGTGATAAGCATGAAGAGAAGAATCTTCAATAAAATGTGAGTGCGCAAAGATGCGAATAGAAGTAAGACAAGCACTCACGAGACAAACTTGGAGCCACCAAAGAATTATAGATAAAAGACAAGGTGGCTTGAAAGAAAGTAGGCTACCAAATAAAAGGTGACCTCTCTCATATGTATAGGTTTCTAAGTAGACAATGATATTCATTGACAAAGAAACTTGCACATATAAAATGGTCGAAGAAAGGAGACTATGGTAACCAAAAGGAAGTCATGAATATACAAGAAGAGATTATTGCTTAAAAGCATAGCACATAGCTCAAATTTATCTCATTGTATATAAATGAACTTCAAACACATCAAATGCATCACACATATCACTAAGGGAACAAGAGATAGTGGAAATGCTTTCAGATAGGCAACAATTATCACAAAGAAATAATACCAATTGAAGGAAGGTTTTTGCAATTTCATCATAAATATCACAAAGATATACCAAGTGAAGGAAATAATCCAAAACCACAACAATTGTACATTAAAGTTTTCATGGCAAGAGGCAACCTACACAAGGTTGAATACAAGAAAAATATGCATGGGATAGACACTTGTTACCGAAATAGCATTGGTGATGATGAAGATGAGAATTTTTGTTTATCATCAAAGCTTGACTCCAATAATCACATAGTGAGAACACCTTCCTTATGAATGAGGCAAGCATCCAATGTATCTCCATTGTACCTAAAGCAAAATTCAAGTACAACATGGTTCCCAAACTCATTGGGTCCCATAGTAGTTAGATGAACTACAATACATAGGAAACACTCCACATAAATATGTGCATATAGATATGAAATTGAATTTCATGCACATCTTAGCCGATTTAGGATTTGGTGGAGTATCCCCTATATATTGGATCAAGAAAGACTAGCATGCCATAAAATAAATATACTAGTAAATATGCATGCATGGATTTACAAGAACCAAATGAGGTACGATTTGGACAAAACACCAAGTAAACCAAGAAGAGAGCACACCAAAGTGTGACATAAAAAGGTTGTCCAAATTATATCAAAATCCAAATCAACACATGATTGAGGAAAAATCAAATCAACATATGATTGATTCCAAAACACATCAATACATGAAGTGTGATGTCAATAGGAATCAAATCAAACAACACATGAGAGATAAGACACCAATTGAAAATAAGATACCAACTAGGAGAAAAGATACCAATAAGAGGATAATGCTTGACCAGAATCAAGTAAAGTAGAATAGAGTAATAAGGTATCAAAATTCCCACAATAAATATCAATTGAAACAAATATCTATGTAGGAGATATTAAATTCCAACTAATACCAATTGATGGTACCTAGGCAAGGCCAATGAGCATATAAGATGAAAGAAAGGGACATGCTCAAAGGGGTTTTCTCATTCTATAGGATAAATATAAAAACAAGAAATGAGAAAGCAAGACTCCCAAGAGAGAGCAAGGTTATACCAAGTAAACCAAACATCCTCTACATTTTTCATGATGGCACAAAGCATCAAGAGAAAAAGATTTGTCTTCCATAAACACCTACGATAGAAATCAAATGCCAATTGAAAGGATCGAATATTGATAGATAGGATAGTGTTCTAAATAAAAAGGAATGCTCCCCCAAGATTCATGCATTATTTTGATATTTGCATTTGAATACAAAATGCAAGCACAAGGGATCATTACTCTTCATATTTTATTTACAACACTAAACACTACCAATTTGAAAATTAGGATCCATGCAAGAGGCAAGGAAGGCAATGGAAGTCAAGATAAATATTTTGGCGAGAGATGGGGCAAATAAAAACCAATGCCAATGTAAGGATAATCAAAAATATTCTACCACAAACATAAATATGGATTGTCCAAGGACAATGACCATTTGGAATTATTTTCCCGGTGGTAGGGGTATCCAAGAATATCCTCACAAGATAAAACATATGGCAAGAGATAAGAAATAACACACCATATTTAAATAAGGTTTGTTGATAATTCCAACTATTCAAACCAACCGGCAAGGCCATGGTTAGAATAATATGTAACAAATGGTTTCTCAAATAATATATAGGAATGCATATTAGAGAGAAACCATACCAAGCAAACTCACACAAACAAGAGCCAAAGGTTAGCTAAAAAGCAAATTGGAACTTGTTCGAGCTAATATGCCACATAGAAATAAGATAATTTACAATATCACATCTAGGTGGCAAAACCTCAAATGTTCACATTTTATGGGATTGTAATATGCACATAGCGTATTGCTCCCCCACAATGTGATAATTCATTTCTTCTTAACAAGAGGCAAATAAAATCAAATAGAGATAATTAATAGACATTATAGAATTTGAATTTTTCATGAGCATGACACACCACATAGTTACTAGATAATCTTGATATATCAATACTAGGTGGTGTTACTCATATAAACACATTTTTAGGTTAGTGAAGTGCACAAAGCATATCACTCCCCCAAAATGGGATAGTCCATTAATTTCTCAAAAGAGCCCATTGAAATCAACACAAGATCCAATAAGGACTCAACACAAAGTTTACACATATATGGAGCGCACATTAACATACACAAACTTGATTGCTCAAGGTAAGTAATAAGCACAACATATACAAGCACATGCTAGGAACAAAGCTAACACATGCTAGGGAGCAAGCAACTTTCAATGTATATATATAATTTAAATATAAGTTACCGCAAGAAGGAGCATTGGATATGAGATATGACAATATAATCCAAATGACTTGGCTTGTGGAAATAATAATCAAGAAGATCCCTTAATTCTTCAAGGATAGCCAAGTCTCCAATGTCCTCCATCACAACCTATTGATCAAGTTTGAGCTTGTTGGTCCCCAACCAAGTTGGGTCCTAAGAGGTTAGTCACAATAGGCTTGGCAACCCAAATGGTTCTTTTCTTGACACCACTTTGAGTTCCCACATATTTGGCAAACACATTGCCAACCCTATCCTTCCTAAGAGAATAAACATCATCAATAATTATGGGGTTGGATAGAGTACCGTTTGTGCATGAAGAAGCCAAGTGGCCCTTCTCACAGCATAAGTAGCAATATCGACTCTTTTCTTTCTTCTTAATAGGCTCCTCAACTTGGGGAGCAATGACTTGAGTCTTCTTAGGAGGTGGCCTTTGTTCAACCCGAGGTTGAGCATGAGATTGAACAAAAGGCCGCTTCCCTAATTGCTTCTCACTAAGAGGCTTCTTCTTCATTGGGCAATCCCTAACATGATGCCCTTCAACTTTGCACTTGAAGCAAACAATCTTGGCCGAGTGATTGACTTGTTCTTGGCCCTTCTTATTGCTACTCTTGGACTTGTTCTTGATATTGGAGTTGAATCCAAGTCCACTCTTGTCATTGGGGGATTTTTGCACACTCAACATGTTGTCAAGTGTGGCCTTCCCTTTATGACGTTTCTCCACATCTTTCTTCAAAGAAGTGGCTTGTGGCTTGTGCTCTTTAGTCTTCCCTACAAGGTTAGTAGCTACACAAGTACTAGTGGAAGTTGAAGCTTCATTGTTAGAGCAACTAGGCACAAAATGTAATTCAACATATGATTTGGCACTAGTGTGAGATGAAGAATTACAAGGACTAGCACATGGAGTTATAGCATTTTTAGTAGAAGTTGTGCCATTGTCCACATGGGGCTCACTAGATATTACCTTGGTAGCGATAGCCTCATGAGCTAACTTTAGCTTATCATGAGATACTAGAAGAACTTCATGAGAGCTCGAGAGCTTCACATGGCTTTCTTCCAATATCTCATAATTGCTAGTTAGCAATTTAAGTTGAGCCCTTAGCTCAACATTCTCCTTTAAAATGGATGCTTCACAAGAAATAGAGTTAGTAGCACAAGCATCAACATTAATAGCAATGGGAGAACAAGTAGGAAGCTCTTTTAGTAATTGAACTTGGAGTTGATCATGGGACTTAGTGAGATGTGCAAGAGAATCTTTCAAGGACATGACATCCTCTTCAAATTTCTTATTAGCCTCAAGTAGTCTAACAATTTCAACAACAAGCTCATCATTTTTTATTTTAAAATCATTAGCCACCTTGAGAGCTCTATCATGGGTTTTATTTACTCTAGATAGCTCTAGAGTAAATATCTCCTCAAGAGATTTCTTGGTGGTTTGTTCTTCTTCAAGATCTTCCTCAAGATCCACAATCGTGTTTGCATACTCACGTTCGCGGCTAAGGCTTTCATTTTCACGAGCTTCCAAATTTTCAATAGTAAGCCCTCGCTCAACAAGGGTGCTCATGATTTCATGTAGGTTCTCACAAGCATTTTCATTCGTTGAAAGAGCATTAAGAACCATTAGACCTTTCTTATTAAAGTAAGCATCATCTTCTTCATTATCATCATTATTGTCATGATCATCACTACTTGACGATTTAGAAGATATGCAAGGACTATCAACACAAGCATGTGAAACATTTATAGTTCTAGATGTGTTTAAGTCCAAAGATAAATCATTGCAATAAGATAGAGATGAAATATCATCTAAAGGAAGCTCACTATCATCATTGCGAAATTTATCCCTACTCACCATTGCATTGTTTTGTGGCTTGCCACATGTAGGTGAGGTAGAAGAAGTTGAGAACCCATTACGCCCGGAGATGGAGGGAGAACAATCATTTTCACTATCAATGGACACACCATAATTGTCTTGAAGCTTGGTCCATAGCTCGTGAGCACTCCGATAAGGAGAGATCGACAAGGCAACTGCATTTCTTAAAGACATGAAAACAACTTTAGAAGCTTGAGCATCTAGATAAGAATTTTCCTCATCCTCCAAAGATAATCTTTTCGGATCCTTTGGAGGAGGAAAACCCATATCTAAGATTTGCTCTATAGATGGATCAATGTCCCTAAAATAATTTAGCATGCGATTTCTCCAATCATTATAATTAGTGCCATCGAATATTAAAGAGGCATTGTGCACTAAACCACTAGACGACATCTTTACTCTCTAGGCCGTGAAGCCCTATAAAGAGAGAACCCGCTCTGATACCAATTGAAAGGACACGGATGTCGCCTAGAGGGGGGGTGAATAGGCGATTTAAAATTATTACGGTTAAGGCTTGAATAAATGCGGAATAAAACTAACGTTTAATTTATCAAGCCAAAACCTAAACTAGCTAGGTTCACCTATGTGCACCAACACTTATGCTAAGCAATATAATCAACTAGGTGATAGCAAGATATATGACTTTAAGCTCGATGTCTATCACAAAGTAAATAGCATAAGTAAGAAGCTCGGGTATAGAAATACCGAGGCACTTGGAGACGATGATTTATCCCGAAGTTCACTTCCCAATGAAAGCTAGTCTCCGTTGGAGCGGCGCGGTGTTCACCAATGTGAAACACCGAGTAGCCTTGATATGGCACACCGTATCTCCGTTGTGTCTTACCACCAATGTGGCGAGGCACTTGTCACTATGTTGCCGTTGAGGTTGACAACTAGAACCTTTACAAGGATGAAGCTCACTCCACAAGTTGGAGGGTCTTCACCAAATGCACCGAGCCACCAAGACTCGATGCCCAAGGCCGAGGCACACACCACAACTTAATTGGTGGCTCCCGGCAATGTCTTCGTAGCTACCAAAGCTCCGAAGCGAACAAGGTTGGGCCTCCCTCCACAACCTAATTGGAGGCCCCCAATAAATCCCGTCAGCCACCAAGACTCCGAGAGATCAACAACCGTCTAGGGTACCAACGTGCCCTAGAGGAACAAGCTCTAGGGCACCAAAGCACCCAAGAGAAACAAGCTTCTCAACTTCACTTCCACGTATCAACGTGGAGAACTCAAACCGATGCAACTAATGCAATGGCAAGAACACACTAAGTGATCAAGTTCATCCAACCCGAATCCAACCAAAGCAACTAATGCTTGGGAGGGATTTGAGAGGAAGAACAAAGGAGAAACACCAAGAAACTCCAAAGATCTAGATCCAAAGTGTTCCCCTCACTTAGAGGAGAAATCGATCGGTGGAAACACGGATCTAGACCTCCTCTCTCTTTTCCCTCAAAAACTAGCAAGAACTATTGGAGGGATTGAGAGATAGCAAGCTCACAAGAATGTCAACAATGGGGAAAAGAGAGCTCAAGAGATGGAAGAAGAGAAGAAAAATGAATTGGAGAAGAAGACCCCTTAACAAGGGGAGCCAAAATATGGCCGTTGGGGCAGGGGCTCGTGGCCAGCCATGGGGCCGGCCAGACCGGGGCAGTGGCCAGCCAGCCTCTATGTCGAAGTGGCACCCAGCCCGGCCATGGCCGGCCAGGCCCTGCCATGATGGCCGGCCAGCTAACAGAGCCAGCCCGGCCATGGGTCCGGCCAGGCCGGGGCAGTGGCTGGCCTGCCGCCTTCTTCTCCCCTTATTTCTTTCTTTTCTTTTCTTTTTCTGTCTAGAAAACATCCGATACCGGAAATGCAATAACTTTTGTATCCGTACTCCGTTTTCGATAATCTTGGACTCGTTGGAATCACCACAACAAGCACTACAAGATTATGCAGAAAAACATCATTGTTCAACAAGATATGGTAAAACCAAATGATGAAAGGTAAAACCTTTCTATTGAAAACCGAAAAACCATATCTTTTTCAAATGAAGTCCAAATGACATGAAACCACTTTTGTTGGAAAGAGGACGACAAATGCTACCCAATAACAAGTGAGAATATTGAAACCAAGCAAGGGAGGTTTTGATAATAAATGGAAGAGTGAAACCTTCCGCATAGATGGACCGGCAAAAACTCCACCACCGAAAACTTAAGAGGAGACACATGAAAACCGTTTTCGGTGGCCTTGGCCTTGTCATGACAAGCATGACAAGCACCATTACCACACCACGATAAGATCCAAATAGGAACCAATAAAGATGATGCCAAGGATGCAAAGGTTTGAGCTCTCTACGACCGATACGCTAAAGCTAACTTGAGAGCCCCTCTTGATAGTACGGTTACCTATCCTAAAACCTCGGTCTCCCAACTACACCGCGAGACCGGTAAAATAGAAATCCTATCAAGATCATACCTTTTCCTTGCGCATTCCACTTGAGCTAGATGATGACGATCTTGATCTACTCTCAAGTGGATCACCTTTCTTGATTGCGCTCCGCTTGGTGAAGACTCGCATATTGCTCCCCCATACACCAAGATGGGAGAGGCACTCTTTCGCATATCTTCACATGCCCTTATCTTGTATGTTGATCAATTTGCACTTAGCCTTGATCAACATATAATCTTCTTCTTCGCATACCTTCACATGCGCTTATCTTGTATGTTGATCAATTCGCACTTAGCCTTGATCAACATATAATCTTCTTCTTCGCATACCTTCACATGAGCTTCTCTTGTATGTTGATCAACTTGCACTTAGCCTTGATCAACATATAATCTTCTTCTTTTAGCCTTGACTCCAACATATGGAGTCCAAGCATTCCTTATGGACCAACACTACAAATATAACTCAAAGCACACATTAGTCCATAGAGATTGTCATTAATTACCAAAACAACATATGGGGGCAACCATGCTCTTTCAAGACCGCTCCTTGACCACCCACGGAGCACCACGATCCAGCTGGACGAGCTCGGCGCGGATGGTCTCCGCGGAGATCACCACTGAATGAGCCAAATCCTGGTCAGGGAGCACCGTGACCACCGCCAAGTGCTTGGGAGTGGCAAGCTTCACTCCCCCCATGTCGATGAAGTAAAAGCTGGCATCAATGCCGTGGCCGAGCAACTCCAGGATCTCCCTGGCCGAGCGAGCACGATGTTGAGCTCCCGCCTCAGTCCAAGACGCAGGCAGGGGAGCAGCAGGAGACGTGCCACCAGGAGCCGGCGGCGCCGCGGACCGGCTCCCACTCACACCAGCAGACGAGGCTGTCTTCTTCTTTTTCTAGCGCCCACCTGCACAGGAGCAGCGGGAGCAGGCGGGGACCGGTGGCACGACCGCCAGGAACCAGGCTCGGCCGGCAGCCGACCCGACTCGCGCTGGCCGGCAGGGCGCTTCTCCAGCTCCGCCCGAAGTCGTTGTTCCCGTCGCAGAGCGCCAGGCGACGGAGCCCGGCGTCCAGGCGACCCGGCGCGGCGAGGGCTGCGCCCCCCACGGGTGTGCGGGGACCCCTGGCGAGGGGACGAGCCCTGACGTGCCCGAGGCGCCTCGCGGGGACGGACCGGCGAGCGCTGCGGTGGGGAACGGCGCGCCGGCGGACGGTAGACCGGCGCAGGGGCCGCCCGAGGTGGGGACGGGTAGCGGCGAGACGGCGAGCGACCACCATGCCGCGCCGGGGAGGAGGCGCGAGGCGGCGGCGAGAGGGAACGACTCCGGCGGCGCTTCATCCCGTCGACAACGACGACGACGTAGGAGCGGGACTGCGGCGGCGGCGGAGGGTGAGGAACGACGCGATGAGCAGAGTGGCGGTGCTTGGCAACCTGTCGGGCAGAGGCAGGAAACCCTAGCCCCAAATCCATCGAGCCCCGGCGGATCCACAGCCACGCGACCGGGCCGGACTGCTGGGCCGCAGCCGGGTCGGAAGGCCCATGTCCAGCCCGGGAAGCCGATCCCCACCGAGACCCACCAGCAGCCCGCACATCCTGGCACCACCACGCAAGAACTGGGGCCTTCTCCACTGGGCCGCAAGCAGGCCGCGAGTTGGGGTGAGGGCCCAACAAGGAAGGGAGCGGAAGCGAGGACAGAGCCGTCCCCAACGGCGGCGGCAGGGACGATAGCACGCGGGACGCCGGCGCCGACCCGACGAGGGGCCCGCCGCAGGGCCGCCAAGCCCCGTAGCAGCCGCTCCCACCAGGCCAGCACCAGCTCCGCAAAGCGGGGACCGGCCAACAGCCCGATCCCGCGCAGGCGCCGCCACGGGCGGGGGCGCCGACCTCCCCGGAGCCCGCCCAACAGGAGCACCAGGAAGTCCGCGGCGACGAGATGGCGACCTCCGAGCGACCACCATGAAGTCGGCGAGGGTGGGGGGAGCCGGTGAGGAGCAGAAGTGATCCATCTCCAGACGCTCCGCCTCCTCCAACTCGATTTCGTCCGCAATGTTCGCCCACCGCCAGCCCCGCACTGAGTCTGGGTCCGCCACCGAGGCAGACCCCTCCGGCGAGGCCAGCAGCGGGGGGACGACGGCCGGCGTCATCCGCAGGAGGTCACGCCACCACCGTCGCCAGCACGGGCGCCTCCGAAGTCGCCAGCTTTGGGAGCAACCAATCCGGGTCTGTTGTCTGCGGATCACGTTTGGGCAAATACTACCAGCCAAAAGAATAATAAAAAGAATAATCTTGTTAATGCATGGTTTTAATTTTTTGTTAATGCATGTCCGTAAACTTCTTGTTAGTACATGAATCTAATTTTTTTTACATGAATCCGAAAATAGGTTATAATGCATTGATATTTGGAATGTTGTTGACTATTTGGGCATGAATCCTAAACCATTTGGACGTCCTGCATTTTCCATTAGCCTGCCCTGAATCCAGAAAGGGAAGAAAACACGAGCTACGTAAAGTCGCAGGTAGGTCTTTTCCGCAGTTGAGTCATGGTCGTGCCAGTTTGAGAGCCTCACCGTGCAGAATGGTAGGCAAAAAAACCATAGGCAAAGCAATGCAGTTTGGACACGCGAACATGCAGAAAATACTAACGAAAGCAGCATCAGCTTTGCATCGATGCGGGGTGCGACCACTGATGGGATCGATCGATCTCGTTTCACTCGTCGTTACGCCAGAGCAGATGGCATAGGCCTGCCAGGTTTGACCTAACTAATACTCCATGAAGCAAGCACGCAAGTTGGCCTGGGCAATTAGGGATACTAGTAAAAGTGCACGTGTAACACACGTGTAATAATAGTAAATCATCACTACTAATAAATTCCAGAATATGAATAATCTTATTTATCAAATTGAATAAAAATCTATACTATTAAATTGGAACCGGTGGTGATGGTACGTCCGCGGTGGTACGTCGCAGCGATCGGTAAAAAGACCGGGACCGGGAGGCATGCCTCGCAGGAGGATCCGTAAAAAAAACAGTACAAAAAACGGAGGAATCAGTTTCGCCGGTCCAGTGACTTGGCATAAAAAGGCGAGTTGGGTTCTCGTCCATGTGGCGCACTCCTGCTCCTGCTTCTACTTACCCTGAAGACGTTTGAGCTGCTCAGGGAAAACTTTTTTGCTGCCGGATGAAGGTCTTACGTCAGCTAAGAAGACAAAAAATGCCATTTATTTTATAGTACTGGAGATCACGGAAATAAGAGTTCGCCCTTCCTGTTTGGAGTGGGTGCTCTTAAGGTCAAAGTAGAAAATTTGATTCTTTCATTAATACAATGATCAAATGACCCGTTGCAAGGCATGTGCATTGTGCTAGTATATAATAAAATCTTCATATAGATATGATAATAATGAAATGGTAAGGTAAATTAAAATACGTTCGATGACAATTTTAAAGAAAAAATCTATCCCAATGCGGTTCACCAAATCTTATAACAATTGAATAGAGAAGCCCCAAGAAGATAATCTCGAGGTTGAGTCAACTGGCTTTAGAACCAGGCCACCAGAAGTAGTATAAAAAAGAGCAGATCAATATTTCTACTGGAAAATAACATACTTGGTTTTCAAAGACTTGCAACTGGGATTTGGACCATAAATGCAAAAAGTAATGTTAGTAGGGATTTCAAAACTTTCTCTTGCTCAATTTTGAAACTAATATTACCCTTTCCACATGATAGTAAATATCTGCAATGACTTACAGGAGCATGTCAACAATCTATTACATAGGTAGGTTTATATTTTCAATAAAGAAAAAAGTGACAGAGAAGCATGAATACAATCACACTTAAAAGTATCAAGGTAAGAACATTGTCCAGGAACCGAGCCACTCGCTGACCCACATGTATCCTAGGCTCCTAGCAGCATGAAGCGAATAGGGCACTCCTGATTGGCGACCGCAGGTGCTGACCTTGTTGTCAGTGTCGTTAGTCTTAGTCGGCCACAGCAGTTCCAACGGACACGAAGATGACGACTGCAACTTGAATAGTGAATTTTCACGCACGGGTCACTGCGGATAGTATTTAACATGGGCATTAAAATTCTAAAGAATACATATCAGAAGGAAAATCATTCTTCTCCTCTACGTATGAAGACAATAACCCAACAAATTTATAAAATCAAAGACTCCATCTGAGTTTGGTAATAAAACTAAAAGCTCATGCCACTCTTTGTTCGGAAATAGCAAGCCTATCAGTTGATACAGTAATTATCTTAGACCCATATACACTGCACTCAATTCAAATCTGCTAAATGTGACTTCAACGATACTGAAATAGTAGTAGAACTATAATGCTAAATCGGAAAGCATGCATTGTAGAAACTATAGGATGATCTGATGTTCCCAGCGGCAGACACATTGTATGCATTTATATGGTCACATATGAGAAAATATTGCAGGTTCTCAAGAATATTTTGAAGAGCTTTGCCAGACAAAAAGAGAGTAGAATATTGTACCCAAGGTCCCAGAAACTCCACATCAACCTGAAATCACACGCTCAGTGAATATGAGTTTTCAGACATGCTTAGCGTTTGTGCACCCAGAGCCTTTGCAATTGAAGGGAGGATGTCTTCACACATGTCGTGCAGGTTCTGTTTCAAGTCTCCCAAACACTCCATGAACAATTATGCACTCAATGCTCAGTAAGGATCAAATGTCATTGAAAAAATTAACCATTAAGGATCAAATGTCATTGAAAAGTCAGGATCAAAATAGAATAACAAATTGGTACAATTTATATGGGGCCTATAAATGCAGATTATGAAATATAATCTCATGGTTGTGCGATAAATAACAAATTGGTAATATAACAGATTTAAAGATACCGGCGTGATGGAATAATAAACCCGTTTCATCCCTCCAAGACATCCCTGTACACAATGTTTGTTGTGATCTTTCCTGTGGGGTTTATGTCTTTATTTGGCTTGTCCAAAATCCGAGTAGATACTCCGCTTTCTTATCGTCAGACAATCGAGCATACCAGCCTACACCATTTTGAAGCTTTTTATGGCGGCAAATCGGGTTATGGTGGTAAGTACCTTGGCTTTGGTTGTTGGTTATATCTTGAAATGGAGTGCGCCCTGAAGATGAAATATGGTCCTCTGCTATCTGCATTTGCAAGAATGAACAGGTAGTAAGCAATACCGCCTCCCTGCAATTGGTAGTATATTTTGTGACTGTTATTCACATCAACCATTTTCATGTACAAAAGAGCTACAGATCACCAGTACAATTAGCAAAAAAAAATTATCTTGTGTACATTACTTGATTTCTTTAACATAGCAAATATCTCAAGTCTGCCTGTACATGGTCAATGAAAAACATCTATCAATCTTGCACAATACTCAATCAAATATGAAGTAGAAATACAAAATTACTATCTCGCCCGTCTAATTCGCAGCAGAAGAATGATCCAGAGGACGTGGACCATGGACAAAGTATTTGAGTTCATGATACATGTTTGACTGGGTGTAAAAATACATACACACATTCACATTGAAAAAAATCGAATCACAGTGCAACATGGATATGGAATAAAAGCTAAAAACAAATACCAGAAATTAACAAAATAATAGTGAGAATATATGTTTTAGAAAATAAAACGACGACTAATCGAATTTCTATTATCAAAGAAAGCTGAAAAGTATGGTCCCGCCAATAATACCCATGATAGTGTGCAATAAAAGCTTGTATTGTAAATTTCGAAGCAACGGAAAGGAAAGGAAAATTAGACAAAAAAAATAGATATCCATGTTACACAAGGATAGCACAAAGTTCTGAATTAGAGAATAATTTTATTGATAAGATGTTCAGACTAACTTCTACTAAAGCAAAGGTTAAAAGGTAAATTTGTTTTCTCCATTTCACAACTTGTGATAGTATGTTTATTCTTCATGAGTTTCACCAAACTACAATGGGCTAATTAATATGACTTGTTTGAAGCTTCCGAACCATTCTCTCTGTACATACCTTTGTTTTCTTCCCAATTGATGATGCAGTAAAGCAGTAAGGGACTACAATCTTAGATGCAGTAAAGGTTTTCAGTCTAGGATTTGTAGAATGCAGCTCAAACTTATATAGCAGTAGCATGGCTTGATAGCAACTTCAGGATGCTATTGTTTTACAGGACAATACATGCTCGTGTTGTGCAATTCAGAAAACACTAATTTCAGCAATTCACCTTCAATAGTCAGGAAAGTGTTCTATTGGTGGTGTTCTACGGAAACTGAAAATGAAATTACATAGGCGTACATACCTTTGTTGTTTCGGAGCAGGCGTGGTCCAGCTATGCTATCAAGTGGTGTTGCTCCGGACAGCGAGCGACGATAATTAACAGGTACTAAACAATACCACTTCCCTGGAAAATTAACAGGTTGTAAACAATACCGCTTCCCTGCAAAATTAACAGGTAATAAACAATACCGCTTCCCTGCAAACTGAAGTAGCATCAATGTTTATAACGGAGAAATGTTTGTAAATCCCATTAACATTTAAAACGTAGCCTATACAATTGAATTGTGGTTTGAATCCTTGACTACAGATGCTCACGCTCAAGAGACCCTTACAGTGTACAAACCTAAATTTCCCATGCGATCATCTGATGAAATCGAAATATTATACAGTCGTCTGCTAACTATAGCTCCTGTCATTCTCATTCAAATACAGGTTCGTTGATTAACGACAAAGAGTTGGAGTTTTGACTAATATTTTCCTTATGTTTCTATGCGCATTTAATCATGGGATGGATCAACTGGACACTGAGGTAGCACTGAATTTGGTACGAACTGTGTAGCTGGCAAAATCTGATCATAACAATTTCGAAGTGAGCAAATAGAGAACAGATTCAGTTGTTGGCAGAAAACCAAATATCTTACAATGGCCTATCCATTGATTGACGACATGGTCAAGTTGTGTGCGTCTCACCGTGGTCGAATTCCAGTTGCGTGAGTCCGGCCAGAGCAGGGGAGGTGCAGGACGACACGGGTGTCCTTGGCGAGGAGGGAAACTGGCGTGGAGGCCAACCAGCTTGGAGGGCGTTGGCGTTCCGGCGTGTAGGGCGCCGCGTCGTTTGTCGGCAAACTCGGTCGCCAGCGTACAGGCTTCAGCGCGAGGGTGTGCTGGGCGCCGCCTCGTTTGTCGGCGACTTCAGTCGCCGGTGTGCAGGTTGCGGCGCGAGGGCGTTGGCGCCCCATCGTGCAGGCTGCGACGCGAGGGCTTCGTCAGCGGTAGGGGGAGGACGACGGTCAAGCTGGGCAGCGGCGGCCGGGGGCAGGGGGCGGCAGTGATGCAGGGGCGACTCGGAGGTGAGGGCGAGCTCGGAATCGGCAATGGCAAAATCGGAGGCTAGGGCGTCGGTGCAGCGTCGGCCCAGGTCGTGGGCTGCGGGTGGGGAACTCGGAGGCGAGGAGCGCGACGTCGACCGAGTTCGCAGGCGGCAGGCGAGCTCGGTGGCGGCCTCGACCTCGATGGCGAGGGGATCGTGGAGTGGTGGGTGGTTGTTGTTCGAGGCGGCTCTTTTTTTTTTCGGGTTTGTTTTTTTTTTTTTTTTTGCGTGGGAGTGAATATGATGAGGTGCTCATCATTGGGTGGTTGTGGATCGTTGAATTGTGATTGAATGGTCCAGATCGTTTGGATCATACCCCACTCTCTCTCTTTTTATATTAATAGAGATTAAAACTAGCACAAGAGAGAGCTTGTCACGGACTAGGCTACGAGATGGGCCGCTATGGACTTTGTACCAGCCTATGGGCCCAAGCTGGTGGTACGTGCAGCTACAAAAGGCAAGTGACTCCCCTCAAAAAAAAAGGGCAAGTGACGGAACAGAGACAGGACGAACAGAAGAGAAGCCTGAACTCTATTTCCCTGATCCTCTTCGTCTACCTCCCGAATCCCTATATCTCTCTGAATCCTACAGTGAGATTTCCTCCGTCTATCTCCCGAACCCTAGCTCCACTCTCCAATCTCCATTCCCTGTGTGTACCCGAGCTAGGTTCGTGACAATATGGTATCAGAGCAAGGCACCCCGCTCTCCGCCGACGCGATGATCGATCCAGCCATGGATCCCTTCGACCGCGCCATTCTCCTCCGCCAGAAGATGTTGGCCATGTTGAGGGGAGGTGCGACGCAGCAGAAGGACTCAGGAGTCGACCAGGAGCTCACGGGTGGCTCCGACAACACCAGCAGTATCCCAGACGGTGCGGCGCCCGCCAAGTGTTCGACGCTGGTTTTCAGCCCCAACATCGGTGGCGCAGAGGTCGGATTCTCGTCTATGCGGCCGGAGGACCCAAGTGTCGACCAGGAGCTCGCGTACGGCTGCGACAACGCCACCAGCAGCCCAGACGCTGCGGTGCCCACCAGGTGTTCGACACTGGATTTCAGCCCCAGCACCGGCGATGCTGAGGCCGTGTTCCCGTCTATGCAGCCGAGGATCATTTCCACGGTCAGTCCTGGAACCGTGGGAGCTCCACCGTCCTCGACCATGCAGCAGTTCGACATCTTCAAGCTGGACAAGCATACGCCCACCAGCTGTTCCACACGTGTTCTCGACACCGACGCCCAGAGCACCAAGCGAGACACGGACACCCTGCAGCCAGGCTTGGTGTCCACCCATACTGTGGCGGCATTGCTCCCTGTAACCACGCCACCACACTCTTCAGGTCAGCCTGAATTGCTTCTGGCTCGACCACCGCCATGCCTCGACAACATCACCGACCATCAGCTACACCCATGTTGTGGATCATGTCGTCACTACTAGTGGCAATGGGGGTGACTGCACTGGATGGCTACTACATGGGCCAGTTGAATTGATTGGGACTCACACCATTGGGTCGGTCACCATGCCGTGGGATCCTGGGGAGAAACTTATCATGCCTTGGATGTACCCTTGCGTCCGTTGTTGTCAGGTGAACATATTTGAGTGGATTAGGCTGCAGCAGATCAATGAGGCTACCATGGCGTCTTCTATTCTTAGTGCACTTCCTGGTGGTAATTCTCTTGAAGTCAGCTTATTTTACAAGCATAATTATGCCTACACCCAGTTGGATGGCAAGGGCACACAGTCCTGTATACACTACAAGCTGCAAGTGGTTACAGGAATGTTGGAGATACTTGATGCTGGTACAATGCAACCTACTGTGTGTGAATGTGAAGAAACATGGTGTGTTGGGTGGTTTCCTTTCGAGCAGAACACTTCCAATGGGCAGCATAATCAGTGGCATGTGCACATGATGGTTTTACTTGCACCAAAATCATCCACGGCCACTCACACATTAGCTGTTGATGTCATGACATGTGCAGATTTTTTTTTACCACATAGCTTGCTCTCTATGATTGTTCAAGCTGATCATTCCACTACAGAGATTATGCTTCAACACTTGAATACATTTGGTAATTGTATTGGCGATCTTGTCATGTTGTCTGTTAGTGCACCTTGGGACCCAGGTGTTTGCAGTGAGTTGAGTACAGAGGAGTTGAAATCTAGGTTTGTTGTACAACATCATGGTGAGTTATTGATTTTTGCTTCGTCTGGTGATTCTTTTGCTTGCTGCGTGTGCGTGGCTGGATACTGTGATTGTCTTGGTAAGCTTCATGGAGATCAACACCAGTACACTATATCTATTCGCCATTGTTACCAGCTTTCCACACTCAAGTTCATACTTGCATTGATCCAGCCATGTGAGAATACACGGAATGCTCAAGAAAGTGTATTGGCTGCAATATCCTTGTCTAATACTATATATGCCAGCAAGAATAGTGTGCAGAATTATTGACCTCCACTTGATCCAGGATACTGCAATATTGTGTGAGCTAACTCAATTGCCCATCCAAAATAGACTACAAAGCACATGGAAGAAAGCACTCAAGAAATTCTTAGCCGTGCACGTTCATCCTTCCTTTATGGAGAAGTCGATACAAGCTCTTGGTGCAACATGGTGCTTCTGCTTACTTCTTGGGGCTACAGAACAAGGGACCAAGGAACAAAAGGTGCAGTCAATTGGTGTTCAGGGTGCTCTGTTTCTACACACGATCATACCATTGCAGCAGAAGCATGGTGGTTGGATCTTTCTGAGTATTGCTTTACCAGCAGCCAAACAATTGCTCTTTGGCGGAAGTGACATGGTAAGATGTATGGTCCGTTCGCCGACCAAAGCCCCATGGGATCATGGTGCACATATTGGACAAACAACCCCTGATGGTATTCTGTTTCAACTAGCTCTAGCCTTTTGGACAAGTCGTCAGCTTACTGTTTTGTGGTTGTGGGATCCTGGTGGTTTGACATCGACACTCGGCTTGGGGGCAAGCCGAAATTTAAGGAGAGGGGAATGTCACGGACTGGGCTACGAGATTGGCCGCTATGGACTTTGTACCAGCCTATGGGCCCAAGCTGGTGATACGTGCAGCTACAAAAGGCAAGTGACGGAACAGAGACAGGATGAAGATGAACAGAAGAGAAGCTTGAACTCTATTTCCCTAATCCCTTTCGTCTACCTCCCGAATCCCTGTATCTCTCTGAATCCTACAGTGAGATTTTCTCCGTCTATCTCCCGAACCCTAGCTTCCCTCTCCAATCTCCATTCCCTGTGTGTACCCGAGCTAGGTTCGTGACAGAGCTCTCTCAGGCCATTACCGTTTTTACCGTCGGATCATTATCCATGGTTGATCACCTCCGTTTATTTGCTGTCAGTTCCGAATTGGGCCAAAAAATCCCTAGGGGAAGCTACTCTACATGTCAAATTAACGCAATGTGGTTAATTGGGCCCCGAAAACCCACCAAGCCCATCTACTTGAATGAATAAGGGGGAAATGGAACGACACTCCTCCGACGTCTCATCTTTCGCCGCTCGTCCCCGCGAGGATGTGACCTGCCCACCCAATTTCTCTCATCCAGCGACCTAGGGCAGAGGTCAACTGCCGCTCGGCCGCTGGCACCGCCAAATCGGATAGGACGATGACCCCTACCTGCTGGCAGCCATGGCGCACGTCGACCGCATGATGACCTTCGAGGAGAGTGAGGAGCTCTCGCACCTCCGCGCTACGCCGCCGGTCTCCCTGCATCACGGACCCATGAGCCCACTACACGCGCGGGTCGCTTGGTCGCTCCACCGCAGCAGCGGCCAAGGCGCTGCCGCTCATCGTAGAGAAGGACAACGACCTCAACAAAGAAGGTACACACGCAAGAACAGATTCATTTTTTTAAATGGCATTGTCAATTGGTATTTGTGGTGGACGAGACAATGCAATGATCAACTGAGCGAACTATTGACTTAATAGGTTATATTTTATTTTATTACCCAGGAATTTCTACTGGAATAGACGCAACCCATCCTCTGCTTGGCTGCCAATGGTTTATGCGTTTCCCCTTGTCAAGAATTGCTTTTCAGATTTGCTAAGAACTACGCTAAAGCTGTATTGGCCTCTCCTACTTGGTCGCGGGTGGTAGTGAAATCATTCAAGGGACGCCAGCTTCTTCGATTCCACGGCTGGAGAAACAGACGCTGAGGCATGACAGGCGTGGTGACGAGCCTGCCTGTAATCTGGAGTGGGAGGCCTCGGATGGCTTACTATTTCCATTGGATCCGTAATGTTTGCACTCGAAATTTGTGGCCTAGGTTCTTTGAGCGATTTTGATTTTGATTTTGGTTTTTTTTTCAGGAATGTTGCTCATTGCGGCGGATGACATAAAATACTTTGCTTAGATGCGTCGATCGGCAATCTGCTCGGATTCTGAATATTGTTCTGGAGTATGCTGGTTTTTAACCATCCAGAATCTCATCATCGTTGATTCTGCTCACTTTGATAGCATTTCTGGAAATTAATCATGCTGACCATGGCCAAGCATGACGACGTTTGTTCAGTGATCTTGTTTTACCTGCGTTTTAGTTTGTGAACCATCTGTGGAAACATATTATATTGCTTTGCATCTTATCTTAGAAAGTAAATACAACGGTCGTTTGCTGCATACATTTCGAAATTCGGGTTTGGAGTCCACATGTTGCAATGTAGTATTTAGTCGGTGCATAAAGACAATGGTTGCAATAATATACATCATATATTTGCATGTACACGACACTTAATTTTAAATAACTATTACTGAATGTGCCATACTTTAGCTGACCTCGCATATACGACCATGTCACATCCTCTACGTGATTGTACTAGGCCTTTTAGCACTACACTGGACATGAGAAATTTTGCTACGTAAACACATACTTACCATCACTGACAAAAATGAGATGTATAAACTAAAATTTTAGTCTGGGCTCATGCTAAATTGAGGATAAACTTCCACATTTATTAGGATCGTTGTGGCCTCATGCTACAAGTAAAAAATTATGTGTAAAGAGTACTTCATTTTTCACCGCATTAAGAAAATAATTAATATACCTACTGGTACTAATCCCTTAGGTTGTTTTTTTCTTCTTTAGTCCTATACAGATCGTATCAAGCTTGATTGTGAAATTTGGAGTATAAAACGCAATTCCTTCATGTTCAAATGTTTCATGCAAACTCGCAGCAGGTTTCAGGTAAACTGATTCGTTTCTATTTTATAAGTTATCATGAACCAGTTCAGCTTTCTCAACCATGAAAATGACATTTTCAATACTGGAATCTACTTTAGTCGACATGAATATACTATATAAAAAACTTATGTCCAATTTTATCTTCACGCGGTGGTTTCCTGCGAGCTGCTTTTACATGAATTTCCTTTCAAATTTGTGGCTTATATGTAAGATGCCTCAAACCAACTTTTTCAAAAACTCCTAGAGCTTCACTGCTATATTCAAGTGTATTCCACCCACCGTGCTCCCCTCTGCCCTCAAGACTAGGGTATGTACCTTACTTAATTCTCCCCTATAAATTCTTTGGATTGATAGCCAAGTATTTCAAACAAGTGTTTGAAATAGATTTGCGTATTTACTAAATTAATCAAGGTTTAACCTCGAAAAATTAGATCAAGGTTAGTACATAAATCTTGATTTCTGGTCCACGTCTCACTACAGGAATGGGTCTATGTGCCGACGGCCGCTTGCTACGCCGACGGCAATTTGTCGGGGCCGCCGGCGTAGCCTCCTGGCAGGCCAGCTGGCCGTCGACACAAAGAATGCCGTCAGCGTAGCCAAATTAGGGTCGACGGCCACCGTCGGCGTAACCTTGCCGTCGGCGTAGGGTGGTTGTGCCGACGGCCACCGTCGGCATAGGTGGGCCGTAGGCTAGCGTATGGGGCTACGCCAACGGCAAAGCCGTCGGCACAGCTTCACAGGGCTACGCCGTCGGCATACCTATTTTTTCTGTTTTTCATTGAGTATGAAATAATTCGTATTTTTAAATTTGTAAAGCGAAATTTAACAAAGAAAATGTCTAAATTGATTAGAAAAATGAGAGAAATCCAAATATGACATCCATATAATCTTTTTCACCATGCATATGACTTTTTGTAACATATTTTTGGTACTTGCTTACTTAAAAAGTCATTTTTGGCACTTAAAAACTAGAAAATCATATTTATGAAAATCATTGTGTAAATTATTTTTGGCACTTAAACAATGCACTTATAAGCTGGTCTACTATTTTCTATCTATTTGGATGTTGCTCTTTCGGTGAGCTGTTTTGGTAGCTGCTTCACAAAAAAGACTGTTTTGACACTAAAAATGAAAAATGCGTTTTTTATTCAACGAAAACCTAAACCCCTTAGTCAATACTATACTACAACCAAGATACACGAGTGTGTCAAATATTACCTCATTCCGACATTTTTTGCTATGTTAAATGTCATACCCTAGCTCATTTCAGTCAAAAACCATACATATTTGTACCTCGTAGCTCATTTCTGTGAATTTTTTTTATAAAAACCTCCATAACTCATGTTTATAATTTTTTCCAGGTGCTAGGTCACATAAAAGGATGCAATGTGAAGGTTTTCCATTTTTTTGATTTTTTTGAATTAGTTATGTCTAACCCTAGCCCGAAACCGAGAACGTAAACCCTAATGATAAACCTAAACCTAACCGTAATTTCGATCCAGCAAAAACCGTCAAAGATCTCTAAAGAAAGTATACATTGTGTATCTAAAAGTGATTTTTTCAAAAAATCATGAGCAAACTATGTGGCACTCGTAGTTCAAATCAGACCCACTTCCAACGAAATCGGCAGGAACTTATCTGAATTGTTTGGAATACCTAAGTATGTTTTTATATCCAAACCCAGAGATAAATGCACTTATAAGGTGGTCTATTATTTTCTATCTATTTGGATGTTCCTCTTTCGGTGAGCCGTTTTGGTAGCTGCTTCACAAAAAAAGCCTGTATTGATTTTCCATTTTTTTGATTTTTTTTTGAATTAGTTATGTCTAACCCTAGCCCTAAACCGAAACCGTAAACCCTAACGATAAACCTAAACCTAACCGTAACTTCGATCCAGCAAAAACCGTCAAAGATCTATAATGAAAGTATACATTATGTATCTAAAAGTGATTTTTTCAAAAAATCATGACCAAACTATGTGGCACTCGTAGTTCAAATCAGACCCACTTCCACCGAAATCGGCAGGAACTTATCTGAATTGTTTGAAATATCTAAGTATGTTTTTATATCCAAATCCAGGGTTAAATGCACTTATAAGGTGGTCTACTATTTTCTATCTATTTAGATGTTCCTCTTTCGGTGAGCCGTTTTGATAGCTGCTTCACAAAAAAAAGCCTGTTTTGACACTAAAAAAAATGAAAAAATGGGTTTTTTATTCAACGAAAACCCTAAAGCCCTTAGTCAATACTATTCTACAACCAAGATACACCAGTGTGTCAAATATTCCCGCATTTCAAAAAATTTTGCTATGTTAAATGTCATACCCTAGCTCATTTCAGTCGAAAACCATACATCTTTATATCTCGTAGCTCATTTCTGTGAAGTTTTTTTTATTAAAAACCCATTTTTTGAGTATTTTCCCAATTTTCTAAAACTATCAAGGTTTTTGTGATGTAAAAGATGATATGGATGAAATATTTGAATCCCTCTTATTTTTCTAATCGATTTAGACATTTTATTTGTTAAATTTCGATTTACAGATTTAAAAATATGAGATATTCTATATTAAATGTACAAAGGGAAAAAATAAATTAAAATTCATTTTGTTGTTATTTATTCAAAAATATTATTACTTAATAATTGTTATTTATTCAAATAAATTTTCAAAATTTAAGTTATAAAAAGTGTAACATCGTGACCTAGGGGTTAATATGATTGATATGATAGTTATATCAGTAAGTTCTAATTTCTCATTTGGAAGCTAATTTGGATGGAACTTAGAAGTTAAGCGTGCTTGGGCTGGAGGATGGGTGACCGAATGGGAAGTTTGACCAGGGTAAGTAGTTTGACTTGGGATTATGAGTGGAATTAGAGTTTAAGTGTGTGGCTAAGTAGGAAATTTCAGAATAGAAATAAAAATAGAATTAAAAAATATAAGTAAAATTTAAAAAAAATAAAAATGATGAAAAAATGAGGAAAAAACTATGCCGACGGCTTCCGCTACGCCGACGGCATTTTTGGCTATGCCTACGGGCTGATACGCCGATGGCAGCCGTCGGCGTAGACCTATGCCGACAGCAATTTGACCTACGCCGACGGCTTTTGGCCGTCGGCATATCCGCAGTTTCCTGTAGTGTCTCCCATTCAATCTCGAGTGTTCTACCATCATGATTGAAATAGTTTGAAAGCTATATTCTTGTAGGAACGATTTTATTACTATTTCCTCTTGCCCTAATGGTAATGAACAACCTCTTTTGGTGCTCCACCTCGTTCTTCTATATGATATACGAGATTGGTCAGGATAGTGTTAATATATGTCGGAGATGATGAAGGACTTGGTGGACTTTAAGTGATGGTGCCCTTGCCCCGACCACGGTCTCAAGCAGCGATGGCCATCGCGACTCAATAGCTCATTTATGGGCGGCAGCGCGACACTAGTATAACCGGCACCACTGTTAGCACTCGTTTTTGGCAGGTCACAGGTTCGAGTTTATTTAGGGGAGAATTGGTGACCCGGAGAAGACCTGAAGTGATGACCGGGCAAAAGCCAACCCGGCTTAGCTAGAACCCGGTGCAGGCAAGACTCGGGTTTCCTGAATATTCCAGAAGCCGCGCCAGGGAAGCCGGACGCAAGGTTGCTTAACATTCGGAAGCTGAAAGCCAAAGTCGGATGTCGTACGATGGGATGAGTTCGGGGTCAACACGGAAGGACAAAAGGTGACTTTCCAAAAGAAACCGGAGTTGGACGCTTAAAGTACGGGTCCAGTACGAAGCCGGCCAAGGCTTTTACCTAGTTTAGAGATAGAAACCGACTTATATCACGAATTGTAATCCTTGTAGAAGTACAATGCTTGTACGGGAAGTCTAGCCGCCTCATTATATATGTAAGAGGTGACGGCCGATTGAAATTAAGCAAACAATCGACAACCAATACAAACCCTACTTTTTACCCTCAAACCCTTGTTAATGCTTCCGTTATTCGGCGACTTCGCGTGAGTTCATCGAGTATCGACAATCGAGCTAAGAGCGACCAAATCCGGCTTAGTTCAACCAATCGTCGCCGGCTTCCTCTAACGGGGTCCCTTCCGAGGGGCTGGGGCGTCTGGGTCCAAAAGCGCCGGCTTGTTGTCTTGCGTATTGCGCTACAAGTCGGCCTCCCACGGGGCGAGTTGCGGAGTATCTCCCCCGACACCGCGGGTACACGAGGACGTGTTCGTGTGACGCGTTTTTAGTGCAACACACTTTTTGGCGACTCCGCCGGGGGCTATTTCAAACCTAAATCGGGCAATAATGACCGGTTCTAAGACTACAGATCTGTCCGCCATCACCTCCGACAACATCATCAAGCCTACTCTCAAGGATCTGTCGGAGGCACAACACCAAGGCCTGGATGAGTGGAAGAAGAAGAGGAACGAGGAGTTCGAGGTGCTGCGACTCAAGCGGGAGCAGGGCGACGAAGAGTTGTACTTGGCCAGCTTCAAGTTGGATCGGCAAGGTGTTACCGCGCCGATCAAGGAGCCGGAATATGTACCTCTGAGCATCAACACCGACAAACCCGCTGTAACTAACAATACTTTTTCTCCTCAGCAATTAGCCGAAATTCAGTTTCATGTCTCGCAAGGTACGAACAATGTCTATGATCTTATGTTAGAACATGAAAAGGCTAAGAAAAACACCGTCCAAGGCCAGACATTAGACACACAACCGATGAGCCCGTACAGGGAAAACCGCCTTGTTAATGCACCACTTTGTCTGACTCCGATCCAGAGTTCATCCTACCCAACAAGACAGACGGGACCAGCGGTGCGACTTCTGGGACGCGGGTCAATGCCGAATTCAGATTCGGCTCCTTGGATACAAGCCGGTCCTGCGGCCAATTCTTCTCTTGTTCCGACTCAACCGGCCAACATGGACGATTTGGTGGTCGAGTTCAGGAAAAAATTGGACCAGTTAGCATATGATAAATTCGGGGTTATGCCTAAGCATAGAACCTACGTTAAACCCTACGCCGAATATTTTGATCTACAACCCTATCCACCTGGCTATAGAGTTCCCGAGTTTTCTAAATTTAATGGGGTGGATAACAAGTCAACATGGGAGCATATTAGTCAATATTTGGCTCAATTAGGCGAAGCTAATCATGATCACATCAAAGTTCGCATGTTCTCGACTGGTGTTGCGTTCTCTTGGTTTTCGGCTTTAGCTCCCAATTCCATACACACTTGGTTTCACCTGGAACAAAAGTTTCACAAGCACTTTTTTGCTGGAGAGATTGAATTAAAGTTGTCCCATCTTACATCGGTTAGGCAAAAACATGATGACTCGGTATCCGATTATGTCAAAAGATTTAGAAACATAAGGAACCGGTGTTATAGTTTGGCGATAACTGAAAGGGATATGGCCGACTTAGTTTTTAACGGGTTCAGTTCGTTTCTAAAAGAGAAGCTGGAAGGACACGAGTTCTCCTCCGTCGGACAAGTTCAGAAGAGAGCTCTGCCTCATGAAAGCCGAGTTAACGAGTCCAAGGATTCGCATCGAATGAGCAGGAGTCGGCTTAACGCTATTGAACACGATGCCGACTCCGGTGATAAAGCCGATGTTTACGCAGCTGAGTTCGTTTGGCCTAGTAAAACTAAACCCTATATGTGTGATGATTTAAAGCCGATTCGTAAAAATCGGGATGATGAGGTAAAATGTAGCTTTGACATAGGCAAATGTGATAGAATATTTGATGCCTTGTTAAAGGACAAAGTGATGCGAATTAACCATGTTATACCATCACCCAATGAATTAAGGCGACGTGCTTATTGCAAGTATCACAATTCTTTCTCTCATGCTACTAATGATTGTAATGTCTTTCGTCGACAGATTCAATCGGCCCTCAATGATGGACGGTTGAGCTTTGTCGGCATGGCCATTGACACACAGCCGTTCCCATTGAACATGCTAGATTTGGAGGGAAACAAAGTTCTTCTTCGGCCAGAGGTGGCCGAAGGCGCTAACAACTCTAATGTGGTTATTGGTGAGTTCATGAAAGAAGCCGGCAGCAAGGAAACGGGGAGGCAAGTCCAGCTGAGCCGGCAACCTGATGGACAGGAGGTTATCAAGATTACTATCAAGAACTCGGCATTCGGGGGGAAAAAACCACGAGCAAGAGAATCACCACCCAGGTTCATGAAGCCCAGGAACCCGGAAGTCGGCAAGTGGAAAACGAATCAGGTTGAGTACAAACCGAAGAAGATCAAGCCGACTTTCGACATGCTGCTGAACAAGTACATGTGCCAGGCCGGGTCAAAGTTGGATCAGCAACATGGAAAGCGGCCTAGGTCACCATCTATCGAAGGGAGTGGCCAATATCAGAAGTCGGCTGGGGAGTCTAAGCGTCAAGCAATTCGGCAAACTGTGCAGAGCCGACTTGTATATCCTGGTGACTCCACATACTGGCGAGTTAAGGCGCAAGGAGCTAAAGCGGCTGACCTGGGAAATGGGTTGGTCGCAAATAACTCATTGGTCATTGGAACGCACGTGCTGAAATTGAAGGACCCGGCCATCAGGTCGGCAAACGGTGAGCCGATACTTGCTATCATGCCCAAGGTGACATCCAGTGACCATGAAGCCGGATCCAGCCAAGCCTAAATCCCGGGACCCAAAATATACCCAACCAAAGTGGTGCCCGCCAGATATAACGAAAACGTAAAGGCAGAAGCAGCAGAGGGCGAGGAACCGGGAAAAAGCAGAAAAAAAAGCTGAGCGAGTCAGAGACGCTAAATTCAACGCTGAAAAACCAATGGTGTCGGCTCAAGTTTGGATACCCAAGCCGACTCTTGTGACGACTCCTTTGATGATTGCACCAAGTCCTGCTATAAGCGATGAGACAGAGCCGGTTTCCGTACCGGCCATTTCTTATTCATCATGGGCAGATGAGGTGGAAGCAGCGGACTTGGAAGCAGGGGACAAGCCGGCAAGGGGCGATTCGGATAACGAGTCGGCAAGCGGGGACTCGGCAGAGAATTTGACGAGCGAGGAGCTGGCAGGAGATGAGTCAGAAACATTGGAGTCGGCAGTAAACGAGTCGGAAAATCCAACAGATGAAGATTTGCTGGACTATGAAAGTACACCGACTCGGGTAGGTATGGACATTAACATGGAATATTATTTGCCTGCTGAATTCCGTGCTGTAGAAGAAGAAGGCGAAGTAGCGCAGCTCAACTTTGGACCCAAGAATGCTGTCTTCGAGAAACCCGAGGGACCGGTTAAGCACCTTAAACCTTTGTACGTCAGAGGACATATCAACGGAAAGTCGGTTACCAGGATGATGGTTGATGGAGGTGCTGTGGTAAACCTGATGCCGTATTCCGTCTTCAAGAAGTTACAGCTAGAAGATAATGATCTAATGGAGATGAACATGGTACTGAACGGGTTCGAAGGAGGAGAAGGAATAGAGGCCAAAGGAGTTATCAGTTTGGAGCTCATAGTGGGAAGCAAAACTTTGGCTACTGCATTCTTTGTTGCTGAAGTGCAAGGGAACTACAATGTGCTACTTGGACACGATTGGCTCCATGCGAACAAGTGTGTGCCATCCACCATGCACCAGCAGCTCGTACAGTGGATCGACGACGAGATCGAGGTCGTCCATACTGACAACTCGGCATGTATTGCTTTAGCCGAGTCCATTGTTGATTGGAAACACTCAAATGCTACATGTCTTTCGGGGCGTGATTTATCCGGGTTCGATTTCCCAAGTGCAACCTGGGACGGATTCGTGCCAGTGTCTCTAAAGCCGATTGGTGGTAATCGACTGCGTCTCAAGTGAAATGAATCCCAACGATGAATGGTTTCAAAAACGTCTGGATAAGTATCGGGCCGAGGGGAACGATATGTATGAAGCAATTGAAGAACCAGACGATATGGACAAGTTGGGACAAGGTTTTACGTCGGCCGACCCGCTCGAAGAGGTAGATATTGGGGATGTCACTATTCCCAGGCCGACTTTTATAAGCAAGAATTTAGAAGCCGATTATAAATCCGAGTTAATCACGCTAGTAAAGGAATACGTGGACTGCTTTGCTTGGGAGTACCACGAGATGCCCGGGTTAAGCCGAGAGCTCGTCGAGCATCAGTTACCGATAAAAGCCGGCTTTAGACCACATAAGTAGCCGGCTCGCAAATTCAACCAGGCAATATATGACCGGATTAAAGAAAAGATTGGCCGGCTTCTAAAAGCCAATTTTATCCGGCCTTGCAAATATGCCGACTGGATCTCCAACATTGTGCCAGTCGAGAAGAAAGGATCCGGTAAGATCAGGGCATGTATAGACTTCAGAGATCTAAATCGAGCTACACCCAAAGATGAATATCCTATGCCAATAGCCGACATGCTTATAAATGATGCCTCAGGGCACAAAGTCATCAGCTTTTTAGACGGTAACACGGGGTACAATCAAATATTCATGGCCGAAGAAGATTCGGCTAAAACAGCGTTCGCTGCCCCGGGTTCGTTGGTTTATTCGAGTGGATAGTTATGACCTTTGGGTTGAAGAATGCTGGTGCTACATATCGGAGGGCGATGAACTTAATATTTCATGATCTTCTTGGAGTCGTAATGGAGGTATACATTGATGACGTAGTTGTGAAGTCGGACGGCGAGTCATATCATTTGGCCGACTTACGACTTGCATTTGAAAGGATGAGGAAGTACGGGCTCAAGATGAATCCGTTGAAGTGTGCCTTTGGTGTGTCAGCTGGGAAGTCCCTTGGTTTTATCATACATGAAGCCGGCATAGAAATCGACCCGGCAAAAATTAAAGCTATACAAAAAGTGCAAGCGCCGACTTGCAAGAAGGACATGCAGAAATTCTTAGGCAAGGTAAATTATTTGAGAAGGTTTATTGCTAACTTGTCTGGGAAAGTTGATGCGTTTACACAGATCCTTCGGCTCAAGAATGATGACGAGTTCACCTGGGGGGCAAAGCAGCAAGAGGCATTTGATAGGATAAAAGCCTGCTTGTCTAAACCTCCAGTTCTGAGGAAGCCGTCTCGTGGTCAACCATTCCGACTTTATATCGCTGCCGAGGAAAAGGTGATTGGGGCATCCTTGACTCAAGAAGCCGAAGGACAGGAGTACGTCATCACATACCTAAGTCGGCGACTGCTAGATGCCGAGTCCAGGTACAGCTTTGTGGAAAGGTTGTGCCTATCTCTTTATTTTGCTTGCACCAAAATGCGCCATTATCTTTTATCTAGCGAGTGTAAAGTTTTTAGTCAGACCAATGTCATCAAGTACATGATACATATGTCGATTCTCAGTGGACGAATCGGCAAATGGGCGTATGGATTAATTGAATATGATTTGGCCTATGAACCTCTCAAATCTATGAAAGGCCAGATTGTAGCCGACCTCATAGTTGAACATCGGATTGACCTGGAGCAAGAAGCCGACTTAAACTTTATGTCAGCTGTACCATGGAAGCTTTATTTTGACGGCTCAGTTTGCAGCAGTGGACAAGGAGTCGGCGTTGTGTATGTCTCACCACACGGTACTATCTTTGAGGCCTCTTGTCGTCTTGGTTATTTGTGCACTAATAATGAAGCCGAATATGAAGCTCTTCTATTCGGATTGGAGATGTTAATTGGCACAGGGGTAACTCATGTTGAGGCATATGGCGATTCACTGCTTATTGTCCAGCAAGTGGCCAGGATCTTTTAGTGCAACAGTGGGTCGCTCAACATATATCTTGACAGATGTCTGGACATCATATCGACTCTAGATTATTTTTTCATATCTCACGTGTCCAGGCAGGATAACTGGCTTGCCAACGAATTGGCACAGCAGGCATCAGGCTATCATGTCAGTAGAGGAGTATTTTTTACAGCAGAGAAGCCGGTGCTAGCCGTTGTCAATGATGTTGAAGCCGGAGATGAAGCCGGCTTGTCTAAGTCGGCTCTGGAAGAACATGGTGAAACCCTGCCAGCTGATTGGAAGACAACTATTGTTGACTATTTGAGGGACCTAAGTCAGCAAACAGATAGGACTGTTCGGCGGCTTGCTTTTAAGCATACCTTGATAGACAATGAGTTATATCGTCGAACAGTCGATGGTCTTCTTCTAAGGTGCTTGGATGAGGACCAATCTCGGGTCGCTATGGGAGAACTACATGACGGCTTATGCGGGACACATCAGTCGGCTCACAAAATGAAGTGGATGCTCAGACGAGCCGTATTCTATTGGCCGACGATGATTAATGACTGCTTCAGATACTACAAAGGGTGCGAAGCGTGCCAGAAGTTCGGAGATGTTCAGCTGGCGCCGACTTCACTTCTTAATCCTATAATAAAGTCGTGGCCATTTCGAGGATGGGCACTGGATTTCGTTGGTATGATCAACCCGGCTTCATCCAAAGGGCATCGGTTCGTATTGGTTGCTACTAATTATTTTACCAAATGATCTGAAGCAGTACCCCTCAGAAATATGACCCACAAGGAGGTAATTCAATTTATCATAGAGCATATTGTTCACTGATTCGGTATCCCGCAGACTCTTACTACAGATCAAGGTACTTCCTTCATGGCTAAGGAGGTGAAACAGTTTGCCGAATCACTTGGGATCAAGATGCTCAGCTCATCTCCGTATTACGCTCAAGCCAATGGGCAAGCCGAGTCAAGTAACAAAATTCTGATCAAATTGATTAAGAAGAAAGTACAAGACTACCCGAGGAGATGGAATGAGGTACTGTCCGAGGCATTGTGGGCTCACAAAATCTCAAGGCATGGTGCAACTAAGGTAACTCCTTTCAAGTTAGTATATGGACAAGAAGCCGTTTTACCAGTAGTATTGAATCTGGCTGCTTTTAGGTTTGCTAAGCAAAACGACTTGTCGGCTGAAGAATACCACAATTTGATGATGGATAACATAGATGAGGTAGCCGACAAACGTGTAAAGGCTTTGAAGGACATCGAGAAGGAGAAGTTGCGGGTGGCAAAAGCTTATAACAAGAAGAGTCCGACTTAAAGATTTTCAAATCGGCGACTTGGTCTGGAAAGTCATATTGCCAGTTGGCTCTAGAAGCCGGAAATTCGGCAAGTGGTCGCCAAGTTGGGAGGGGCCACTGCGAGTCGTACGGATTGTGCCCGACAACTCATATCTGGTGCAAACATCGGAAGGTAGCATGTTGCTTCGAGCTATCAATGGGAAATACTTGAAGAAATTCCACCCAAGCGTGTGGCAAACTGCATAAACTGCACATGTGGACGATATACATGTATCGCCCTTAGAAGTATGGCTGATGAGCTTAAGCATCGCCCTTATTCAAAATTTCTACATTGAATATTTTCTAGTACGCATGCTCTAGTAGAAAACATGAGGGCATGTGTTAGCACTCGTTTTTGGCAGTTCACAGGTTCGAGTTTATTTAGGGGAGAATTGGTGACCCGGAGAAGACCCTAAGTGATGACCCGGCAAAAGCCAACCCGGCTTAGCTAGAACCCGACGCAGGCAAGACTCGGGTTTCCTGAATATTCCAGAAGCCGCGCCAGGGAAGCCGGACACGAGGTTGCTTAACATTCGGAAGCCCAAAGCCAAAGTCGGATGTCGTACGATGGGATGAGTTCGAGGTCAACACGGAAGGACAAAAGGTGACTTTCCAAAAGAAATCGGAGATGGACGCTTGAAGTCCGGGTCCAGTACGAAGCCAGCCAAGGCTTTTACCTAGTTTAGAGATAGAAACCAACTTATATCACGAATTGTAATCCTTATAGAAGTCCAATGCTTGTACGGAAAGTCCAGCCGCCTCATTATATATGTAAGAGGTGACGGCCAATTGAAATTAAGCAAACAATCGACAACCAATACAAACCCTACTTTTTACCCTCAAACCCTTGTTAATGCTTCCGTTATTCGGCGACTTCGCGCGAGTTCATCGAGTATTGACAATCGAGCTATGAGTGACCAAATCCGGCTTAGTTCAACCAATCATCGTCGACTTCCTCTGATAGGGTCCCTCCCGAGGGGCTGGGGCGTCTGGTTCCAAAAGCGCCGACTTGTTGTCTTGCGTATCGCGCTACAAGTCGGCCTCCCACGGGGCGAGTTGCGGAGTATCTCCCCCGGCATCGCGGGTACACGAGGACGTGTTCGTGTGACGCGTTTTTAGCGCAACAACCACCATGCATGTTCAGATGGCCAACGACAAGAAGAACAAGCTATCTATAGTTTGGCTGGACAGGAATCCTCTACCGCTTTCGAAGAGCGTAAGGAAGAAGCTACTGAAGTAGCAGCGGCAAGCGACTCATACGTCGAACGGAAGGTGGTCGACGCGCCGAGGAGGAGTAATAAGAGTAGTTAGAGAAATAATGGCAAGATACTTCAGTAGAGTGATTAAATATACTTACAATACACTTCAAATTGTTATCTTTATTTAAATATATCTAACTTCTAAATTAAATTCAAAAGATATGTTTGTCTGTCAACTCATGAAATTGTACATCCAAACGGATGGGCGTGGCAACGCGCGTCTACATGGTCTAGTAGCCATTATAGCCGGCTATGGGGCGAAAGCTACTAGCTAGCCTCACCCTCACGGACGCGTCGGCGACGATGATCAAATCCACTGGCACTGGGATTCCATTCCCCTACCTTGTCTGTGTTCACCGTGTTGTAAGAGCCATACGTTCTTTTCTTGTTTTGGCACCCCCGGGCTGTTAGCTTTGCCCAAGGATCGAACGTACGATCTCACGACAAAACAAACTCGCCGGAACTTTGATCACGAACGGAACCGCAAGTACACGAATTCCTTTATCCGTCTTGAGGCTGATGCTAACGCAAACGCCAGGAACAGGGTACGCACACGAACGCAGCAACACAAAAAGATCGCCAAAGGGTAAACTTCTCTATTGCTTTTCGTTTTTCTGGTACAGATTACAATGTATTAGTGCACACATATATAGGTCCAAGACCTGACTATCTAGCTAACTCGTACTAGGACATCGTAACCGACTTTGAACCAAATATTCCTATTCTACATCTACTAGCACTACATGGACATGACCCACACTTGGAAAACTCTTAGCTAGCTGATTACAACCCGGAGACGGAATAAACTAACTCGATCAGACTCCAACTATGTTTGAATTACCTAACACGAGCCCCGGCGCCCAATATGATAGATCGAGATGAAGATTCGATGATCGCGGTCACGGCTGATCAATGGTGAAATTGTTCGGCCGTGAGGCGGATGTGAGAATTCCAGGTGAACTGCCGTGTGCCCGGGCACCATCTGCTGTTTTATTCGATCGGCTCCAAAGTCAAGATTCAAGATAGATGGATGCCTGGATGAATGATGGATGCGTGATTGTGTGAGATTTTCCTGGATCATGGAAGAGAGCAACGGTTAATTTTTACGTCCCCATATCCTTCTGAACGAATCCCGAACGGTGAAGCCGTGATGCATATACATATGCTATGACTTTATTCGGGAGAAACCACGATGTTTTATATCGCGAGCTAACTTCACGATGTTCGGGAAATCATAAGGAATATTTGTAAGAAAAAGGGGAAAACACGACAACCTATCGAGGATGCTGAACTACGATCGTACGTGCATATACAAGTCCTTTAAAAAGGAACTGCATGCTCTGTCAGTTATACGTACTATCGTTGTCAAAGAAAAAAAAGTTATACGTACTATCTGCGAAACACTAGTATGAAATGCCATGTTGATTGGATTTCTCGAGAAAGGGCTTTTCCTCTACACAATGCCAGCCCGGCCCGCGGTTTAACTTCCGGACCAACGTGGGAGGTCACTACTATATCACCACTGTACAAATTTCCGTAGACCAATTACTTCTAACATAGTACGTTTTCGTAACGGGCACATGACTTCAAAAGGCGCGAGCTGCCAGGTCAGGTACCAGCGAGAAAACCTTTAATTACTATGACGCTTACCATAATTGTATGGACCACAAATCCACTACTATCTTAAAAAAAGTGAATCTCGTTGTAACTGCTATCTTAAGCTGCCTAGTACATAGTACTATACAAATCTCAAAAGAAGTTCCCAGTGGTCCTGTACGCTCTCATGCACAAGCTGAACAAACTTGACAAGGATTAAAAGATAATCAAGATTTAATTTGTTGAACTTTTATGTGGTGGAATATAACTCTTTTGCAACAAGTGCGTGTAAAATATTGCTTGGATAACAAGTAGGAACATGTGGCGGTGGACACGTGCACACCAACCGGGTAACCGTCTTGTAGCAGGTGCTAATTTCGAGCCGGGAGCCCGGGAATGCACGATACTCGATGCGCAATCTGGGCAGGGAATTTTTTTTTATAATTGGAGAGGTTCATGTTGTTCATCATCCTACGACTTTCGGGATCTATGTATTGATGCACTCTATCATATTACAGATATCGATAGATGTTACTATAATTGTTGTAAACATACAAATGGCGTATATGTATATTTTCATGAAAGTGAATCTCGATGCCATATTATATATATAGACAAGCAGTCGTAACGATTTAAATAACTAGTTTTCTAAGTTAGTACGTCGCGATAGCGAACGAGTTAGGTCGATACAAGGAGAAAGTGAACAGCCCGAATACTGAAAAGTGGGAAAGTCCATGGCAGATGCAAAGAATGACGTGCTAAACATCAGATAACAAGGACAAAAGAGATGGGGAATATTACCGTTGCCTCACAAGAGTAGGAATACGAAAAGTGCAGCAACATGTGGTATTTCTTTTCAGTGCTTTCTTTGTGCACATATTATTGCTCTAAGGAACTAAAGTAGCCCGTACCACCGTAAGATAATAGCAAGACCATGTAGGCCAGTACTCCCAAAAAAGAAGGCCAAGTACCGGCGATGATAATTTTGAAGGTTAGTGGCAAAAAACAACATAGATAATTTTTTATGGTGCTTTGCTCAATGCTAAGATCACAGATCAGCATGTCGTGGGGTGAAGCTTCAGTCATGTAGCGTACATCTGGTGTAAATAAAGGAATGCCACATTTTCACAATAAAAATAGCACCATGACCCATGCGACACGATTGGTTTTTTTTTTTTTTTTTGGCAAATCCTACCCATTTGAGAAATTTAGCATACATATGGTCCCTTCTCAAAACTATTTCATAAACGCGAATGAGCCCGTGGCTCAATGGTTAGAGTTGGCAGTGGCAATCTAACCCACCCAGGTTCGAGTCCCCTTGGGGACGAATTTGGCGTTCCCATCGACAGCGAGGCGCCTGTGGTGACTTCGTCAATCTCAAGACTCGATCCGCCGGCTCAGTCCATCGGAGGTGCTCATAGGGGTAGGGTGTGCGTGCGTGCGTTCATATGGGTGAATGTGTGCTCGTGCATGTGAGCGCCTCCGTATGTTCTGTGTTTCGCAAAAAAAAACTATTTCATAAACTTGTCCCCCGGGATTGGCGTTGAAGAGAATGGACCCATGCTGATGCAGCCCAATCCAACGACATCACCATGTTATGCACTCCAACGTTCGGCAAGGAACTCCATGAACTCCAATCCACCAAGAGATATGCTTGGAAGAGAAGGAAGAAGCGGGAACTCGAAGATGGAGCTGAAGAAGCCAAGTCGACTGGCGGCCGGTTGAACAGAAGCCAATTTCGGTCCCACGGTCGGTCTGGGATCGGTTAACAAGCCACGGTCGGTTCCACGATCGGCACAACAGAAGGCCGTATCGGTTCCACGGTAGGTCTGGGGTCGGTTAACCAGCCCCGGTCGGTTCCACGGTCGGTCTGACCGACTTTCAGACAGACAGCCCTGGCCTGCGCGCCCAAAACGGGAATATTTCCTTGTATCCCTTCCTCCAACCCCCCTAGCCTATAAATAGACCTCCTCCCACTAGATCTAGGGTTATGTAAGAGTTAGACTTGAGATATTCTTGGGCTTGTGCTCATCCCTCCCTTTGTGGAGAAGATCCCCATGGGATTCAAGGCCACTCCTTAGACTTCATCTATTGAGTGATTCAAGGTTCCCTTCTTGCGCAAAGTCTCTCGTGTGGAAGATTCTACTTCACCGTCTCTCTTCCCCACGATTCTACCGCGCGCTTGCCGATCTTTCACATAGGGATTCTACCTCGCGGTCTCTTCCTTATGTGATTCTATTGGGCCGATTGGACCGACCAGTGAGGGTAACGCATCAATTGTATCGGGTTTGTGTTCTTGTGTTCTTCGTGTTCTTGCCTGTGTTCGCCCACTCGTTCGTCAATCCGTGAAGATCGGGCCCCCTAGAGGGCTTACACCATATGGTATCAGAGCTCAAGGTTGCCACGGATTTGACCTTTTGTTTTCCCCAAATACACGCAATTTTTCTTTGATTGTGCCAATTTCGAAAATTTCCACCAAAAATAGCACCAATTTGCTTTGGTTTGATTTGGAGATTTGAGTGCTCTTTGGTAGGTTTTGATCAATAGATCTGCTGCTATACTTGTTGATCTACCTCCCTTTGCGTTCCCTTGACCTAATTTCACCTTTTCCCCCAGAATTTGAGGATTTTTGAAGCTAATTTCCGCCCCCAGAATTTTTTTTGGTTCAGATCTGGTTTGGGGTCGGTTTGGGCTCGGTTAACCGGCCATTTCCGGTCAAACAGAAGGCCGTTTCGGCCTCCAGGTCGGTCTGGGGTCGGTTTGACCAACTTTCAAACCGAAATCCCGCTTTCGCCCAGAATTTCAGCAAACCTCAAATTTCGTTTTGGCATAACTTTTGTATCCGGACTTCGTTTTTGGTGATTTTCGTATCTAATCGAAGCTACCGACAAGCTCTACATCACCATAGCGGTTGATTCATTTTCTATTGCCACCATATTTCGTGAGAAAGGAAGAGGCATTCCACTCCATGGGTGAAGATCGTCAACGAAAGGTATAACATCCCCAAATCTTCTCCCACCTTGCATCATTTGTTAGCCAAGCCATTTGTGCCTATCTATCCTATTGAGACTTGCTCATCTATGATTGCTTGGGCTTTGCACACTTGATACCTCGTAGTGTTCCGAGCAAACTTGTATGCGCTAGTTGATATAGTTCTTGTTGGCAAGCAAGTAAGAGGTAAAAGAAAAAAGAGAGTAAGAGGCCAAAAAAGAATAGAAAAAGAATAAAAAAAGAAGAGAAAAAGAAAAGAGCCTCATTGCTTTATCTCTTTTAGTAGACGCGCAAGCTCGATGAAAATGTTTTAGGTGGTGTCTTTGTGCAAATCTTGTAGCCCACCAATAATTTACAATCGAGTTGGTTTCTCGGGTCCTTGTGGAACTTGAGCTTATAGTCTTCGCTAGGTTCATCACTAGCCCATCTTTGGTTACATGAGTCCTACTTTTCAAAGCGTGCGTTTGTATGAGCTTCACTCATATCCTTTGAGATCGACTTGTTTTGCTTTGTCGTCATTGTGGTTCTCTACTTTCCATTACAATATCTTGGTTTTCGGTTGTTCCATTTGCTTTTCACAATCCATACCTATCCACTCAAAGCCGTGTGTGTTTTGGAGTTTGCGTTTGGACATTTGAACACAAGCCTCTTTACTTTGTGCGTTGTTGCTCTTGATCGTCCACGACGTCCAATACTATCATCAAGGTGAGATTGTGTTCTAGTTTCCTTCCACTTCATATATACACTTGTCTTGTGAGTGATCATGTCTAGTGAGAGCGGAGCATACTATGGAGGCCATGATGATGAAGAGACGATGAGCTACAAGCGACGCCACAAGCATAGAAGACATGGGGAACAACTCCTATACCGACAATGAACCCCATGACATGATGGAGCACGCACTATTCCGATCCCGACTCCACGAGCTTCCACGACATGATGGAGCACTCCTACGACTACACCTACAACGACTTGATGGAGCCCTACAACGACTACGACACTGCAAGCATGGTGGCAAGCTTCGACAACTACGACCTCCCATGCATGAGTGACTACTTCGACTACTCCTTTGACAACATGCAAGAGAAGATGGACCATGATTCCACCGTCCATGTAGCGCCCCGACCCCGGAATTATACAGAGAGGCTATGTAACCCACAGGCTATGCTACACAATCGAAGGGCATGGAATTACCGCTCCCACACAACACATCGATCGTGCCATAAACACTGGCATAGCTATCAATGTATAAAACAGAGATCAAGACTTGTGGAACAACTGGCACATTACAGACTCTACGACACAAAGAGATCATAAAGCAACTCATATATGAGAAAGATACAAATATTACACACAAAAGGGGTCATAGACCCTTCAGTACATCATGCGGAAGCGAAGTAGTGTTGTCTAGTACAACAAGATCCAATTATATGGCCTAAGAGGCCTACACATAAACAATCCCTGCCAGCTTGTTCCACGGTCCCAAGCTGCCACCTGGGAACCCCGAACTACTCGTCGATGTCCAGGAAGAAACCACCTGGCTGTTCGGTGTCCTCCTCCTCTGAAACAAATTATAAAAGCAGCAAAGAGAGACTGAGTACGACGTACTCGCAAGTTTAGTAGGGCGATATAGGCCCAATGATGATGGAGGCTCTAAAGCTGTATAGTAGCTATTTTGCATAAAGCTAGATTTCATTTTAAAAAGGTATAAAAGACCCATGGCATCGACTACTCAGAATATTTTCTGAAAAAGGGATAAGAGAGTAACATTTTCCTTCGGTTCTCATCGAACCAAAATAGTACCAAGAATCATCACTCGTCACCACCAAGGCACTCCCTCGAATCACCCTCGAGGAAATGAACCTTTTACACACACGTTGAATTGCAACCTTTAGCTGCCAAGTTTTAATTAATTAGGTTATACTTTTCTATGAGCTAATCCGCCTTTCCCAAGAGTTTGTCCATAACCGTGGACACGGCTTTTCGAAAAGATTTACCCTGCAGGGGTGTACTAATTTACCCATAGGTACCGTCCGGCTCACCTAATTGGCCCTCTTCCAGGGAAGGCCGACGAGTGGGCGTGGTTAAACCTTTACCTCGCATGAGAATATCCAAGAGTCATCTGTGGCCACAGGACAGGTTCAGTGCCTATTTCAACACCCTGCCCCATCGCCACGTCCTAAACACCACCGTCCTCATCATTACTTTTTCCACCCACACACTCACACGCAAATGGAAATAGCAAACTAGAGGACCCTTGGATACGCCCGCACAAGTTATTCAGTTAGTAAGGAGCCCATACTCCCACCAATGGCAGCACACTCGGTTCTTGGTTCTAGCTAAAAGCACTCTCAGCCTAGGCGGCAAGAATGAGGCAAAACACCATCCCCGATGGCAACTCATCCAAGCCTTTTAGCAATTTAATTAAGTACCAACAATAACCACCATGTCCGAACATTCCATCAACATCAATATCATGGAATTAAATCACCGGACAATAAAGCATTTAACTAAGCATGGCTAAGCATAGCTAAGCATATGAATACAACAATTACATAATTTATCTCCGGCCAACACATAAGACCTAGGGTTCATAGGAGGGGATACATGTATTGGTTCGGGGAAAAACATGCATTCATAGGATACTCTAGTATTGACCAAAATTGACATTGGAATCACATGCAATACTATGGTGGATAAAATAAGTTTATAAAACCATAGGATGCTAGATGCCAAGAAGGTTACGTTATCTCTTTCCTTGCTGCCGGAGCGTGTAGTACTGCTCGTCGGGGTAGGTAGGGTTAACCTCCACTCCGGAATCTATCGATACCCAAAATAATCACAAAGGAAAAAATAAATAACACGAAGACGAGGTGCAATGCACAAACACATGATGACATGACAAGTTTATGCAAAGATATCATCATTTAATGTATCTAACAAATTAAATGGAGTTCCAAATAATTAGTGCAATTATTTGGAAACAACCCCATATTTATCTTAGTGACCACATTAATTATAATTTATTACATTACAAAAGAAGTGGCTTAATTATGCATGAACATGACATGATTAAGTAGGTTTTGTTCTTCCGATCATTTTGGTACCCTATTTGTAATTTTCCGAGTTTCGATGAATAAATAGCGAATTAAATAATTATTTGAATTTAATACTATTAATCATTTAAAGAATAACATCAAATAAATATTTGTGATCATGATGTAATATTAGCATGGCTTGATAGCATTTAACATGCCGATCACTTTGATATTTTATTCACAACTTTTCGTTAATTATTTCTCAAGTTATGAATTTTACCAGATTTGGTATTATTTATGCCATTTTAGGATTTACTAAATAAAGGCAAAAATATTTACTCAAAAGAACATGGAAATGTTACCAATAGAAAGGTACTGTTTTTCTGAACAATTTGGTATATCATTTGCCAAATTTGGACCAATATTCAAATAGTTATTAATTATTTAAATTTAACTTTAAATTCCAAAAAGGAAAATTAAAAGCCAGACAGGCCGGCCTCCAAACCGGCCCAGGCCGGTTTCCAGACCGGGCCTGTGGCTGAGGCGGCCGGCCCAGGCTGGGGCTCAGGCCGGGCATACGCCTGAGGATGCCGGCCTCCCGGCCGGCCCAGACCGGTGCCTAGGCCGGGCACCTATCTGAGGCGACCGGCCGTCTGGCCGGCCCAGGCCGGTGCCCAGGCCGGGGTGCGCGGGGCGTGCGGCGGCGCCCGAGGGTGATAGACGACGGCGACCATGATTCGGTGGCGCTCCGCGGTGTGATTAGCGCCATCGAAAGCAGGTACGGGGTAGGGCCGTGAGCGTGCTCGGATACAGACGGGAAGGTGCAGGGCGACACGCGCGTGCGCGACATGGCATGGCCATGGCGGGCGGCCGTGCGGCCGCTCGCACGAATGCGAGGCCACAGAGGGGGAGGAGGAGAGAGGGGGTGTCCAGGAGATGCGCGGGCTCACCAGCGATGCGTGGCTGGCCGCGGGGTGGTCGGAGGAGGTCAGGGGCGGCGGTAATCATGCCCGCAATGCGGCGGCCAGAGTCGGAGAGGACGCGGACGTCGGCGTCGATGCGAGCGACCCCGCGGCGATTCCTTGCCCTAGGACGGAGAGGACGACGAGGCGAAGCGGGCGGCGTGCTCAGCGGCTCCGGTCGGCGGCGATGCGACGGCGAGACAGCGGCGCGCACGCGACTTACTCAAGCTAGGGGTTAGGGTTTTCACGGGGAGAGCGAGAGCAGGTGGAGGGGAACGGGTGAGGGAGAGGCCGGCGTCGTGGGGGTCCTCTTTGACCATCAAGGGAGCAGGTGGCGCGACGGCCGGCAGAGCGGCATGGCGCAAGTGCCACTCCCGGCACTGTGAGGAAGGAGGAGAGAGGAGGGGATGACAGGGGGGACCCCCTGTCAGATTTTTAAACATTTGCTATTTTCTTTTTCCATTAACAACCAGAATCACCTTTAGGGAATTAAATACGGCACTTAAACAATTTTGTAAAATCTACAAAATTTCATGTGGGCTCCCCATGTCATGAGGAAGCCCCACAAAATGTGTTGTTCCAAGAATAAATGTTTAGATTCAAATTTATTCATATTGTTGCAATATGATCATTTTTGATAAATTGCAAAATGTATTTATTTGGAGCAATTAAACATTTCCAAAAATAGTGAAATTAATCATGGAGGCTCCCAGCATATTAATGAAGTTCCCTATGATTTTATTTTGAATTTTTGGAAGGTTTAACTTGGTTTCAAAAATAGGATTTGAATTAAACCAATTTTAAATTCTCAAGTTTATTTATTTGCCTGTTAAGAATTTAGCCTTTGGCAATTATGTATAAAATATATCCTTGAGCTTCCTGGACAATTTGGAGACTCAAGAACAATTGGTTTTGCCAATTTGAGTAATGTATTTGGTTTTGAAAATTTTGGGGAGGATTTGCTTCCCTTTTTGTTGTTTTCCAATTGTTGCTTTATTCAACTTAAGCAATTTAAATAAGTATGCCATGATGCATTGCAAAGCAAAAAGTGAAAATTTGGCCCATGTTTTAGGGTACCAAACTGGGGCTGTTACAATCCACAAGGTCAACTACCCCAAGCTTGCAAGAGGTGCCACATACGAACCATCAAGCTCAAGACGGAGCAACATGAGGACCACCATGAGGTCATCCTATCAAGCTCCATCAACATCAAGACGGCATCCCAAGGAGGGAATCGCCAAGGTCGTCACTTCTTCATACATAAGGCGACGCAAGAAGGATACCAAGATGGCTCCCAACTATGCCAAGCTTGAAGCAGAGATCGACACACTCGCCAAGCTTCGCCATACTTCTCCAAGCCCAAGACGGAGCCGCAAGTCAAGGTCGCTAAGGCACCCAAAGGATTTTCGATGACACCCCACCCCACAAGAACGTCATCGACGACACATGGAGAATCAAGACCGTCGCATCATATGGTGTCCCCTACTCGTGCCAACACCAACATGGCGCCCAAGAGAAGCTCGAGCTCAAAGAAGCACAATCATGTCCCCATTCCTATGGCGCCCACGCTCAAGTCAAGGTTGACGAAGGATGACCCTCATCATACGGTGTCTCCTCCTTGTGCCACCACCCAAAAGGCGTCCAAGAGAAGATCACGCCACAAGAAGGACAAGGACATCCTCGCCGAGCTCATGACAAAAATTGACACCTTCCGCAAGGAGCTCCATGAAGACATCAACCATCACCACAAAACCAAGATCTTCGGCGACCCTTCTACGAGCATATGGTCAACTACCATTCAAGATAATTTCTAGAATAGGGCTGCGGGCAGGAGGGGATTTTATCTGGGAAGAGCGCCTTTGGAAACCCACTGCTGAAGCCGGAGGAAGACAAGGCCCCATATATGATGATGATGTCAATTTGAGCCCCACTCTCGACAATGACATGAGCCTACTTCCACTTCTACACCAAGATGAAGACCTCCTATGCCGTATGTGCAATGGCCCCGGTCACATCATGTGGGATTGCCCCAAGAGCCAAGACACGATGGATCAAGATGGCGAGAAGATGGTCGAGCATGGGATTTTCCCTTCGACCAAGGAGGCGAGCATGGAGGATGCTACCACTATGGAGGTCGAGTCAAGTGGAGATGCGAAGCATGGGATGTTCCCTTTGGCAAAGGAGTCGAGTGATGATACCCATTCTATGGCATTCATATTTGGAGGCGACAAGGTTGAGGAGGTTGAGCATGCGAGTTTCCCTTCAACCAAGGAGGCGTTTGGAGTTGAGAATATCGAGCCTATCCTCATGAGCTTGATTGATGAGTTGGTACCAATCTCAAGTGAGCATGAGAGCCACCTAGCCCACTTGACTGAGAGTGCAAGTGAGTTGAGTGCCTCCACCATATGCGAGATTGAGTGCTTCCACTTTGAGGGAATGAGTGATACACCACTTGAGTTGCAAGAGGTAGTTGATAGGTCAAGTGAGGCCATTTTCCATTCTAACAACTTACCTTCTACCTCTAGTGTGTTCTCTCATGTTTTGCTAGGTTCCATAGATGAAGATACGCCAAGCTTCGACTTGATGGAGCCTCTTATGGAGAAGATGTACATGGAGGATGAAGGCGATGCCACCCCATGTCTACATGATGTCACCTATGATTCTTTCATATTCCCATGTGTTACCTTGTTCCAAACCAATGTTGATCGTATGGAATATCCTATGTGTGATGATGTTGACACATGCATGCCTTGTTATGAATATTTTCATTTTCTCCCATTGTTGCATGCAACATGTCGAACAATTTCTCTTTCATATGTGTTGCTTGCAATATTGATACAATTCTTGATAATGAGTTTGCCCCCATAGCATTCTCAATTTTTGGTGATGGTTCCTTTTGCTTTGTTGATTTTGCTCCTTCCTTCATTTTGCATGTTGACCATCCGCTTACTTCAAACTTCCATTTTGAATTTGGTGCGTTTGGTGATGTGCAAATGAAGAGACACATCATGATGGATGATGTGTTCATGTACCATGCACATAATTTCTTCATGTAGAATTTCGTGTGTAATGGTCACCGCATGATAATGTCAACCTCCATTGAACATGAGTTGACAAACCGAGCTCTTGAGAGCATAATACTTGTGAGTTGCAGTTTTCCGGTTAAGCTACTTTCCGCATGTTTTGCTTCCAACAAATTGAACAATTTCTCTTTCCTTTGGTTGGTTTGCAAACATGTGAGTGATTTTGGTTACCTTTGTGACATGCATGTTTCTTTGAGATTTTATCTAGATGATTTATGTGTTGCCACAAACTTGATGAGCAATTTCTCTTTCCTTATGTTTGTTGGCCACCATAATGATATTTTGAGCATGCTTTGTCAAAAGTTCTTCCGTTTTTGGCCCATTGATGATGATGTTTTCGACATCCTTCTTTGTGTGTTTTTGCCAAATTCTCCTCTTATTGCAACAAAGATATCGACCAATTTCTCTTTCCGATGCTTTGCTTGCGATAATACCCATATGTTTCAAAATGAGATAGCTTCGATAGCACTCTCAAATTTTGTTGGAGATTTTGAGTTCCCACATCTTGAGGATGTTTCGATTAGTTGCTTGCACATTGAACTTGCTTATGCTTTGCCTTTTATATATTTGTGTTGTGCTAATGGTGTTGTGAACAAGAATGGACATGTCTTGTGTGATGTGCTCCTCTATCACGCACACACATGTTTGCTTGTTCTTTGATGCGTGTAGGTAAAAATGGCGACATGGTGACTTCCGTTCCAACGACAAACCATCTACACCCTTCACATGGTGATGACGTCCAAGCGTTGAGGACGACGCTTTTCGAAGGAGGGGGGATGATGCAGCCCAATCCAATGACATCACCATGTCATGCACTCCAACGTTCGGCAAGGAACTCCATGGACTCCAATCCGCCAAGGGATATGCTTGGAAGAGAAGGAAGAAGCGGGAACTCGAAGATGGAGCTGAAGAAGCCAAGTCGACTGGTGGCCGGTTGAACAGAAGCCAATTTCGGTCCCACGGTCGGTTTGGGATCGGTTAACCAGCCCCGGTCTGTTCCACGGTCGGCACAACAGAAGGCCATAACGGTTCCACGGTCGGTCCGGGGTCGGATAACCAGCCCTGGTCGGTTCCACGGTCGGTCTGACCGACTTTCAGACCGACAGCCCTGGCATGCGCGCCCAAAACAGGAATATTCCCATGTATCCCTTCCTCCAACCCCCTAGCCTATAAATAGACCCCCTCGCACTAGATCTAGGGTTATGTAAGAGTTAGACTTGAGATAGAGTTGGTGAAAGTGCATGGTTTCCCCCATGCGTGGTTTTGGTAATTAATGACAATCTCTATGGACTAATATTTGTATTGAGCTACTTGTAGGTATGTCCATATGCTTTGCTTGATCTCCATTTGTTGGAGTCAAGGTTAAGGGAAGAAGAGTATTTGTTGATCAAGGCTAAGTGCGTGTTGATCATCACTCAAGTCCAAGTGAAGATATGCTGAAGAGTGCCTCTCCCATATTGGTGTATGGGGGAGCTTTTAGCGAGTCATCAAGCGGAGCGCAATCAAGAAAGGTGATCCAACTTGAGAAGACAAAGATCATCATCATCTAGCTCAAGTGGTTTTTGCACAAGGCAAAGTTATGATCTTGATAGGTTTTCTATTTTACCGGTCTCATGATGTTAGTTGAGAGAAAGGATTATAGGATAGATAGCCGTACTATCAAGAGGGGCTCTCGACCGAGTATCTTGTTCGTATCGTTCATGGAGAGCTCAAACCTTTGCATCATTGGTATCAGCTTTATTGGTTCTTATTTGGCTCTTATCGTGGTGTGGTGTTGGTGCTTGTCGTGCTTGTCATGACAGGGCCAAGTTCACCGAAAACGGTTTTCATATGCGTGTCCTATTGCGTTTTTGGTTTTGGAGGTTTCTTTCATAGAGAGGTTTTACCTTTCTCCATTTGGTTTTATCCTCCCTTGTTGTACTATGATGTTTTCTGTATATCCTTGTAGAGCTCGTCGTTACGAGTCTAACGAGCCCAAGATCATCGAAAACGGAGTCCGAATGCGAAAGATATGCCCGTTTTCATTTTGCATTTTCTGAAGTTTTCAGTGGGGCGGAAGTTCCGGCCCTGAGGCTGGAAATTCCGGCCCCCGGAAGTTCCGGCCCATATTTTCATCTGAGCTTTTTTGGTTAAGTCTTTTTGGTGTTTCTCTCTGGTGGGGTTCCGGAAATTTGCCCAGGAAGTTTCCCCGGAAATTTCCGGGGATCCGGAAATTCCGGTCCTTGGTCCGGAAGTTCCGGTTCCAGGAAAATTTGGCTAAGTCGTTTTCGCGTTTTCTCTCTGGAGGGGGTCCGGATCTTTGCACCGGAGGTTTGCTCCAGAAATTTCCGGACCACCGGAAGTTCCGGTGTACGCAGCGAAAGTTCCGGCCCCTAGCCGGAAGTTCCGGTGCATAACACCGGAAATTCTGGCCCCTCGCTGCTCCAACGGTCAGTTTTTTGGGGGGCTATAAATAGCCCCTTCTTCCCCAAGAGGTCAGCTCACTCACTCTCTCTCTCTCCTCCAGTGTTGCAAACTTGTGAGCTTGATTTCTCTCAATCCCTCCAATGATTCTTGCCCAAATTTAGGGATTCAAGAGAGGAGATCTAGATCTACATTTCCACCGAACAATCTCTCCTCTAAGTGAGGGGAACCTAGTGGATCTAGATTTTGGAGTTCTTAGTGTTTCTCCTCTTTATTCTTCCTCTTAAATCCCTCCATAGCATTAGTTGCTTTGGTTGGATTTCGGAGAGAATGATTTGACCACTTAATGTGTTCTTGCCTTTTGCATTAGTTGCATCGGGTTGTGCTCTCCATGAAGATTCGTGGGTTTGAAGGTTGAGAAGCTTATTACTCTTGGGTGCATTGTGTTCCCAAGAGCTTGTGCCTCTTGGGTGCATTGTGTACCCTAGACGGTTGGTGTGCCGCGAAGCCTTTGAGTTGTGAAGCTTCGGCAAGATTTGGGAGCCCCCAATTGAGTTGTGGGTGTGTGCCCCAAGAACGTTGTAAAGGCTCCGGGTTCCGCCTTGAAGGATTCTGATAGTGGAAGGTGAACCAAACCCTTGGGTGCGGTTCATCGGAGAATAGGGAGAGGCCTTTGTGGCATCTTGAGTAGGCCTCTTGTGGCGAGCTCACACCCCTCCAACAAGACGTACTCCCTTAACAAGGAGGAACTCGGGAATACATCCTCGTCTCCGCGTGCCTCGGTTATTTCTTTACCCGAGCTATTTACTTATGCAATTTACATTGTGATAGCCTTCGTGCTTGAAGGTATATATCTTGCTATCACCTTGTTGCTTGCCTTGCTTAGCATAAGTTGTTGGTGCACATAGGTGAACCTAGTATAATTAGGTTGTTGGCTTGTTAATTTAGACACCTAGTTTTATTCCGCAATTATCAAGTCTTAAACCGGAAAAGTTTTAATCGCCTATTCACCCCCCCCCCTCTAGGCGACATCGCGACATCGTTTGTTCTTTCAATTGGTATCAGAGCCTGGGCTCTCTTGTTTGGCTTTACCGCCTAGAGAGTAAAGATGTCGTTTAGAGGATTAGTGCATTATCACACTTTTATATTCGATGGCACAAATTTTAATGTTTGGAAAACTCATATGCTTAGTCACTTACGGGTCTTGGACCCCAATATTGAGCGTATCATAGATATAGGTTTTTCTCCTCCAAAGGATTACGAAAGTACGACTTTAGAGGATGAGAAAAACTTATATCTAGATGCTCTAGCTTTTAATGAGTTTTGCAAATTTGTGAGTGTTGTAATTTTTGAGTCAATCATGCCTCTCCGGAACGCTCATGAGCTTTGGACCAAGCTTCAATATAAATATGGAGTATCCAACACTATTGAGGATGATTGTTCTCCCTCCACCTCCGGCCGTGATGAGTTCTCATCTTCGTCCACTTCACCAACATGTGATTTGTCACACGGTAATGATATGGTGAGTGGTGATAGAAATTTCTTTGTTGATGGTGAATATTCTATTGATTATACTTCATCTCTATCTCATTGCAATGCTCTATCTTTGGACCTAAACACGCATAGCACTATAAATGTCATACATGCTACTGTTGATAGTCCTTGTATATCATCCAAAAATTGCATGGATAAATCTCTTGATGATATGCTTGCTTTAGCTTGTTGCCATGATAAAAATGCTTGTGTTCCCTCTAAATCTTTGTATGAATAATAATGTAGAGGAAACCCAATGTGCTATGGAACAAGATGTGAACTTGAGTAGTTCATTAATTAATTATTCATCTTCATCCACCACCTATTACCTTATGACTAAATCTTCAAGTAGTGATGATGATGATAATAATGATAATGATGATAATAATAATCATGATGAAGAAAATGATGATGCTCTCCTTCATAATAAAGGTCTAATGGTTCTTAAGGCTCTTTCAAAGAATAAAAATGCTTGTGATAACCTCTATGAATTCATGAGCACCCTTGTTGAGCGCGAGGATACTATTAAGGCTTTGGAAGCAAGCCTTGAAGAAAAAAGAAGGATTGAAAGAGAGGATGCGAATGAAAAATCACCTTTAGAGGATGCTTTTGAGGAAGAGCAAGAGACTCGGGCTTCTCTTGAGGATAAACTAGAATCTATTGAGGAGTCCACAATGAAATTATTGCTAAAATCATTAAAGAACGTGACCATGCTCATGCTAAATATAAAGTCATGAAAAAGGAAAATGCTAGTTTTAAGGAAGAGCTTGCAAAGTTTTCTTCTTCCATTCCTAATGTTAATGATGCTTGTGCTACTAACTCCACTTCTGGTGAAGCATTTATTTTGAAGGAGAATGTTGAGCTAAGGGCTCAACTTGAGTTGCTAACTAGCAAGTATGGGAAATTGGAAGAAAGTCATGAAAAGCTTTCTAGCTCTAATGATGATCTTCTAGCATCCTATGCTTGTCTAAAGTTAGCTCATGAGGCTATCACTACCAAGGTAACATCCTGTGAGCCTCATGTGGACAATGGCACAACTTTAACTAGAAATGCATTATTGCCATGTGCTAGTCCTAGTAGTTCATCCACTCGTAATGTTGGCACATCTTGTGATGAATTACTTTCTTTTCCTTGTTGCTCTAACAATGATGCATCCACCTCCTCTAGTACTTGTGTTGTCACTAACCATGTAGAGAAAAGAGGAGAGCTCAAGGCCCAAGCTACTTCTATGAAGAAAGGCTTGGAAAAGCGTCATGAAGGGAAGAATGCACTTGACAACATGTTGAGTGCGCAACAATTCCCCAATAATAAGAGTGGACTTGGATTCAACTCCAACAACAAGAACAAGTCCAAGATTGATAAGAAGAAGGGCCAAGTACAAGTCAAGAATCTGGCCAAGATCATTTGCTTCAAGTGCAAGCTAGAAGGGCACCATGTTCGGGATTGCCCAATGAAGAAGAAGCCTCTTAGTGAGAAGCAACTAGGGAAGCGGCCCCTTGGTCAATCTCATGCTCAACCATGGGTTGAAAAACATCCACCTCCTAAGAAAGACTCAAGTCAATGCTCCTCAAGTTGAGGAGCCTATTAAGAAGAAAGAGAAGAGTCGATGTTGCTACCTTTACCGTGGCAAGGGTCACTTTGCTTCTTCATGCACCATCGGTACCCTATCCAACCCCATCTTAATTTATGATGTTTATTCACTTAGAAAGGATAGGGTTGGCAATGTGTTTGCCAAGTATGTGGGAACTCAAAGTGGTGTCAAGAAAAGAACCATTTGGGTTGCCAAGCCTATTGTGACTAACTTCTTAGGACCCAACTTGGTTAGGGACCAACAAGCTTCAACTTGATCAATAGGTGATGAAGGAGGACATTGGAGACTTGGCTACTTTTGAAGAATTAAGGGATCTTCATGGTTATATTTTCTTAAGCCAAGTCAATTGGAATATATTGCTCTATCTCATATCCAATGCTTCCTCCTTGTGGCAACTTGTATTTAATTCATATATACATTGAAAGTTGCTTGCTCCCTTGCATGTGTTAGTTTTGTTCCTAGCATGTGCTTGTATATGATATGCTACTTTCCTACTTGTCTTGTTATTCAAGGTTGTGTATTATATTTGTGTATCATGTATGTATAACTTTGTGTTGAGCTTTATTGGATCTCGTGTGGATTTCGTTTGGCTCTTTGAGATATTAATGGACCATCCCATTTTGGGGGAGTGATATGCTTTGTGCACTTCACAAACCTAAAAATGTGTGTACATGAGGCACACCACCTAGTATTGATATTTCAATATTATCTAGTTACTATGTGGTATGTCATATTCATGAGAAATTCAAATTCTACAATGTCCATTAATTTCTCCAGTTGGTTTTATTTGCCTCTTGCTTAGATAAAATGAATTATCACATTATGGGGGAGTAATAAGCTATGTGCATATTACAATCCCATAAAATGTGAACATTTGAGGTTTGCCACTTAGATTTGATATTATAAATTATCTTATTCCTATGTGGCATGTTGGCTCGAACAAGTTCCAATTTCCATTTTGGTTATCCTTGGCTCTTGTTGTGTGAGTTTGCTTCGTGTGGTTTTTCTCTAATATGCATTTCCATATATTATTTGAGAACCATTTGTTCCATATTATTCTAACCATGGCCTTGCCTGTTGGTTTGAATAGTTGAAACTACCAACAAACTTTATTAAAATATGGTGTTTTAATTCTTATCCCTTGCCATATGTTTTATCCTGTGAGGATGAACTTGTATATCTCTACTCAGCGGGAAAATAATTCCTTATATTCATTGTCCCTGGACAATTGATATTCACATTTGTGGTAGAATATTTTTGTTCATCCTCATATTGGCTCTTGCGTTGAATTGCCTTATTTATTGCCAAGCGTTTTTGTTTTTACTCCTTTTATCTTCCTTGCCTCTTGCATTGATCCTAATTTTCAATTGGTAGTGTTTAGTGTTGGAAATAAAATATGGAGAGTAATGATCCCTTGTGCATGCATTTTGTATTCAAATGCAAATATCAAAGATAATGCATGAATCTTGGGGGAGCATTCATTTTTATTCAGAACACTATCCTATCTATCAATATTTGATCCTTTCAATTGGCATTTAATTTCTATCTTATGTGTTTATGGAAGACAAACCTTTTTCTTTTGATGCTTTGTGCCATCATTAAAAGTGTAGAGGGTGTTTGGTTTATTTGGTGTAACCTTGCTCTCTCTTGGGAGTTTGCTTTCTCATTCCTCGTTTTGTGTTTTATCTCCTTGAATGAGAAAAGCCATTTGAGCATATCTCTTTTTACCTTATATGCTCATTGGCCTTGCTTTGGTACCTTCAATTGGTATTAATTGGAATTTGATATCTCCTCCATAGATATTTGTTCCAATTGATACTCATTGTGGGAGCTTTGATACCTTATTTATTTGTTTTACTTTACTTGATTTCGGTCAAGTATTATCCACTTCTTGGTATCTTTTCTCCTAGTTGGTATCTTATTTTCAATTGGCGTCTTACCAATCATGTGTTGTCTTGATTCGATTCCTATTGATACCACACTTCATGTGTTGATGTGTTTTGGAATCAATCATATGTTGATTTGTTTTTTCCTCAATCATGTGTTGATTTGGATTTTGATATAATTTGGGCAACCTTTTCGTGTCACACTTTGGTGTGCTATCTTCTTGGTTTACTTGGTGTTTTAGGTCCAAATTGTATCTCTCTTGGTTCTCGTAAGTCTATGCATGCATATTTACTAGTATATATATTATATAGCATGTTTGTCCTTCTAGTTCCAATATATAGGGGATTCTCTACCAAATCCTAAATCGGCTAAGATGTGTATGAAATTCAATTTCATATCTATATGCACATATTTATGTGGAGTATTTCCTATATATTGTAGTTTATCTAACTACTATGGGACCCAATGAGTTTGGGAACCATGTCGTACTTGAATTTTGCTTTAGGTATAACGGAGATGCATTGGATGCTTGCCTCATTCATAAGGAAGGTGTTCTCACCATGTGATTATTGGAGTCAAGCTTTGATGATAAACAAACTCTCACCTTCTTCATTGTCAATGTATCTCGGTAACAAGTATCTACCTCATGCATACTTTTCTAGTCTCAACCTTGTGTAGGTTGCTTCTTGGCATGAAAGCTTTTATGTGTAATTGTTGTGGTTTTGGCTTTTTCCTTCACTTGGTATATCTTTGTGATATTTGTGATGAAAGTGCAAAAATGTTTTCTTCAATTGGTATTATTTCTTTGTGATACTTATTGCCTATCTCAAAGCATCTTCACTATCTCTTGTTCCGTTAGTGATATGTGTGATGTCTTTGATATTTTTTAAGTTCATTTATATGCAATGAGATACATTTGATCTATGTTCTAAGCTTTTAAGCAATAATCTCTTTCGTATATTCATGACTTCCCTTTTGGATACCGTGGTCTCCCCTTCATCGACCATTTCATATGTGCAAGTTTCTTTGTGGATGTATATCATCAACGATTTGTCTACTTAGAAACCTATACATATGAGAGAGGTCCCCTTTTATTTGGTATCCTATTTCTTTCGAGCCACCATGTTTTTTATCTTTAATTCTTTGATGGCTCCAAATTTGTCTCGTGAGTGCTTGTCTCATTTCTATTTGCATCTTCGCGCTTATTGAAGATCTTTGTCCTCATGCTTACCTTGGTTAGTATATTGTTTTTTTATTGGCTAAATGCTCTCACTAGCTTTTGACATTTTCAATTGGTTCTAGTTTCCAATTGGTATCCCTAAGCTTGTGAACATACCCCTTTAAGGATCTTCTTTTTATCTCGGTTGGGCCTATCTTATGTTGAATCTTTGAAAATTGGTATCTCCTTATGGATCAACCATATCTTTGGTGCAAGTGCTATAATTTGCTTTTGCTTTATGCACACTTGCACTTGTTGCATGTTCTAGATGATTTTGGGGAGCGAGGATTCCATATTTGTGCACTCCTCAATAGTGCATGAACATTGGGGAGCTTCTCCATTTTTATTTAGATCTCTCGCTTTGGATCTTTTTAGATTGCTTTTCTCCTTTGTGGAGATGTTTAGAATGATTTCATCTTTTTGCAATCTTTGGATCCTTAATATAGTTTCATTCCCTCTAATTATTCATCAATGAATATGTGCATTTGATTTCACTCATATCTTGAGAAATGCACACTTTCTGGAGGAACTCATATTATATTGGCTCTCTAAATTTTTCTTCCCATTTCGGCAATCGATGCCAATGGGGGAGAAGTTTAGAGGGTTTAAGGGAATTTGGGTTTTATGCTTTTGTTGCATTTGCCTTTAATGCGCTTGCATCCTTGCATGTTTGTCTTGCAAGGTTGCTTTATTCATTATATAAACCCTCTTAAAAGGATTGTCGTCAATTACCAAAATGGGGGAGATTGAAAGTGCATGGTTGCCCCCATGCGTGGTTTTGGTAATTAATGACAATCTCTATGGACTAATGTTTGTATTGAACTACTTGTAGGTGTGTCCATATGCTTTGCTTGATCTCCATTTGTTGTAGTCAAGGTTAAGGGAAGAAGAGTATTTGTTGATCAAGGCTAAGTGCGTGTTGATCATCACTCAAGTCCAAGTGAAGATATGCCGAAGAGTGCCTCTCCCATATTGGTGTATGGGGGAGCTTTTAGCGAGTCTTCATCAAGCGGGACGCAATCAAGAAAGGTGATCCAACTTGAGAAGACAAAGATCGTCATCATCTAGCTCAAGTGGTTTTTGCACAAGGAAAAGGTATGATCTTGATAGGTTTTCTATTTTACCAGTCTCATGATGTTAGTTGAGAGACCGGATTATAGGATAGATAGCCGTACTATCAAGAGGGGCTCTCGACCGAGTATCTTGTTCGTATCTTTCATGGAGAGCTCAAACCTTTGCATCACTGGCATCATCTTTATTGGTTCTTATTTGCCTCTTATCGTGGTGTGGTGTTAGTTCTTGTCGTGCTTGTCATGACAAGGCCAAGTTCACCGAAAACGGTTTTCATGTGCGTCTCCTATTACGTTTTTTGTTTTGGAGGTTTCTTTCATAAAGAGGTTTTGCCTTTCTCCATTTGGTTTTATCCTCCCTTGTTGGACTATGATGTTTTTCTGTATATCCTTGTAGAGCTCGTCGTTACGAGTCTAACGAGCCCAAAATCATCGAAAATGGAGTCCGGATGTGAAAGATATGCCCGTTTTCGTTTTGCATTTTCTGCAGTTTTCAGTGGGGCGGAAGTTCCGGCCCAAGCACCAGAAGTTCCGGCCCATATTTTCATCTGAGCTTTTTTGGCTAAGTCTTTTTGGTGTTTCTCTCTAGAGGGGTTCCAGAAATTTGCCCCGGAAGTTTCCCCGGAAATTTCCGGGGGTCCGGAAATTCCGGTCCTTGGTCCGGAAGTTCCGGTTCCAGGAAAATTTGGTTAAGTCGTTTTCGCGTTTTCTCTCTGGAGGGGGTCCGGATCTTTGCACCGGAGGTTTGCTCCGGAAATTTCCGGACCACCGGAAGTTCCAGTGTACGCAGCGGAAGTTCCGGCCCCTGGCCGGAAGTTCCGGTACATAACACCGGAAATTCCGGCCCCTCGCTGCTCCAACGGTCAGTTTTTTTTTGGGGGGGGGGGGCTATAAATAGCCCCCTTCTTCCCCATGAGGTCAGCTCTCTCTCTCTCTCTCTCTCTCTCTCTCTCTCTCTTCCATTGTTGCAAACTTGTGAGCTTGATTTCTCTCAATCCCTCCCAATGATTCTTGCCCAAATTTAGGGATTCAAGAGAGGAGATCTATGTTTCCACCGAACAATCTCTCCTCTAAGTGAGGGGAACCTAGTGGATCTAGATTTTGGAGTTCTTAGTGTTTCTCATCTTTGTTCTTCCTCTTAAATCCCTCCATAGCATTAGTTGCTTTGGTTGGATTTCGGAGAGAAGGATTTGACCACTTAATGTGTTCTTGCCTTTTGCATTAGTTGCATCGGGTTGTGCTCTCCACGAAGATTCGTGGGTTTGAAGGTTGAGAAGCTTATTACACTTGGGTGCATTGTGTTCCCAAGAGCTTGTGCCTCTTGGGTGCATTGTGTACCCTAGACGGTTGGTGTGCCGCGAAGCCTTCGATGTGAAGTTTCGGCAAGATTTGGGAGCCCCCAATTGAGTTGTGGGTGTGTGCCCCAAGAACGTTGTAAAGGCTCCGGTTTCTGCCTTGAAGGATTCCGATAGTGGTAGGTGAACCAAACCCTTGGGTGCGGTTCATCGGAGAATAGGGTGGGGCCTTTATGGCATCTGAACCAAGATAAGTCCATGGCATCCTAAGCTCACGTACCTTTATCGATTATGCGCGGCAACGACGATGCTAATGATTAGTCCTTTTTATTAGGTGTATCTACATACAGGCAATTCCGATAATCAGATGTATTTCCCTTTTTTCTATGCGGATGCCATCTGTACCTTTTTTGTAGGAAAAATAGTAATTTTTTCATAAGTTTTGAGCTTGAGGTATTGAAAATAGAGATTAGAACATGTTCAAATAAGTGACTTTACAAAAATAAACCGAGACCAACTCTTGGTTGGATGGTTAGCAGGGTGGTTGTACCCTCAGCCCACCGGAGTTTAAACCACAGGTTTGACACTAGTGTTTCTCATTATATGCGGATTATTTTTCAGTGGGAGGCGACGTTCCTATCGACAGCGGGGCGCCTGTGGTGACTTCGTCAATCTGAAGACCTGACCGCCGGCTCAGTATCTTGAAGGTGCTCATAGGGGTAGAGTGTGCGTGCGTGCCTTCATGGGGGTGAGTGTATTGATACGTCTCTGACGTATCTATAATTTTTTATGTTCCATGCTTGATTATATATCAGTCCCACATGTTTTTATATCAATTTGACATGATTTATGGAACTAATCTATTAACAAGATGCCCAGTGCCAGTTCCTGTTTTCTGCTGTCTTTTTGTTTCAGAAAAGTTGTTCAAGGATGTTTCTCGGAATCAGCTGGAAATTTACGTGAATTATTTTCACGAGGAAACAAGGACAGAGCCAGGAGGACACATGTAGGGGGGAGCCACAGGGGCCAGACACCCCCAAGGTGCGGCCCAGGGCTTGGCCGCGCGTGGGCCCCACCTGGTGCCCTCCGACGTCGTCTCGAGTTTCCCTTTTGCCTATAAATTGTCTTCGACACGGAAACCCTCGACCCGATCATATTTTCCAGAAAACGTCCGAGGTCACCGCCGTCGCCAACCCTAGATCGGGAGGGTTCTGAAGCTCTTCCCGGCACCCTGTCGGAGGGGGGAATCATCACCGGAGGCATCTACACCACCATGCCTGCCTCCGAAGTGATGCGTGAGTAGTCCACCACGGGACTACGGGTCCATGGAAGTAGCTAGATGGTTGTCTCATCTCCTTGTACTCCAGTGTTTAGATCTTGTGAGCTTCCTATCATGATCAAGATCATATTATCTGTAACTGCTACATGATGTGTTTGCATGGATCTGATGAATTGTGGAAATCATTACTCTTGTTCATCTATGTGGTATGTTTTATCTATGATCTTGCATGCTCTCCGATGCTAGTAGATGCTTTGGCCAAGTAATTGTTAGTGTTTTCAGAGAGGGTATTTATGCTAGATAGTGGGTTCATGCCTTTGTGTGCTGAGTGCGATTGACAGAAACGCTTATGCTCATGAATGTGTTGTTGCCACTAGGGAGAAAACAACGGTGTTATTTCCTTGTGTTATTTACATTGCTTACATTATGCACTTTGCTTATTGCAATGATCTATTGCTTGCAACTTAATACTTCTGGGTGACATGCTGGATAGCGATCTTAGGGTGGATTATTAGTCATAGAAGCAGTTGGATGACGATCTATGTATTTTGACGTAATGCCCATATTAGATGAAACGGTGAACTATATTGTTTTATGATAGCATTGTTGTGCGCCCTCAATTCTGTCAATTATCATGATGTAATTTGTTTACCCATCATGTATATCTTTTGGAGATACACTACTGGTGAACTGTGAAACCCGGTCCTATCTTCCTACATTGTTTACAACCGTTTTAATAGCTTTTCATCATCATTTGCTCGCTGGTCATATTTCACTCTCATCATATTTTACATCTGCACAATTAATCCTTTGTGTTCGGCTGAGAACACTAAGTTGTGTGACTTCACTAGCACGAACAATGATTATTTTATATGCACACATATTGCTCCACCGGCTTCCACAGCCGAATTTTATGAGATAAAGACTGCCTTGTTAAATCTTGTCATGAAAGAGCAATTTTCTGGTGTGAGTGGTGATGATGCCGCCTCTCATTTAAATAACTTTCTTGAGTTATGTGATATGCAAAAATATAAAGAAGTAGAGGGCGACATTATAAAACTGAAACTTTTTTCCTTTTTCGTTAAAAGGACGTGCTAAAGATTGGTTATTGTCTTTGCCTAGGAATAGTATTGATTCTTAGACGAAATGCAAAGATGCTTTTATTGGAAAGTATTATCCACCTGCAAAAATCATACAATTAAGGAGTAACATTATGAACTTTAACAATTTGATAATGAACATGTTGCTCAAGCTTGGGAGAGAATGAAATCTCTAGTGAAAAACTGTCCCACTCATGGACTGACTACTTGGATGGTCATCCAAACTTTTTATGCAGCATTAAATTTTTCTTCAAGAAACCTATTGGATTCGGCCGCTGGAGGTACCTTCACGTCCACCACATTAGGGGCTGCAACAAAACTCTTGGATGAAATGATGGCAAATTATTCGCAATGGCACACCGAGAGAGCTCCTAGTGGTAAGAAGGTAAATTCTGTCGAGGAAATCTCCTCTCTAAGTGATAAGGTTGATATGATTATGTCTATGATTGCTAGCAAACAGGTTCCTATTGATCCAAATAATATTCCTTTATCTTCTTTGGTTGCTCAAGAGGAGCAAGTTGATGTTAATTTTCTTAAAAATAATTTCAACAACAATGCTTATAGGAACAACTTTGGTAATAATAATTATAAACCTTATCCTCCAAATAATGGTAATCCTTATGGCAATTCTTATGGTACTTCTTACAACAACAATAGAGGTGTGTCCTCTGATCTTGAAAGCATGCTTAAATAATTTATCACTTCACAAAAGTCTTTCAATAAAATTGTTGAAGAAAAGCTTGAGAAACTCGATAAACTTGCTGCTAAAGTTGATAATCTCTCTCATGAAGTTAATTTTCGTAAAATATTTTTTTGGCTCATGATGTTAAGGAACATAAAACTTTAAATGCCATACAAATTACAATTGACAACAATATAAGAATGTTGGCCGAATTACATGCTAGGTGGGAAAGAGAAGAAAGAGAAGCTGAAATTACTGAAATTAGTAAGGTTGCTAGTGTTTGCACTATTTATACTAATGAGGATATTAAAATGTTAAATGCTCAAGAGTCATCTACAGCACCTAAATATACTAATGGTAAAAGAATTGGAGTTGGAAAATTTTCCACTATACCTAAAAAGAACCCAAAACTTTCAGTCAACATAGAAACTGTTGTTGATAAAAATGCTGAAATTAGTTTTGATAATATGGATTCTTTAGGTGATAATGCCCCTATTATTTTTTATGACAATGATCTTGATTTTGATAATTGTAACTTCACTTAAGTTATAAAGTTTATACAAAAGCTTGCTAAAACACCTAATGCTAGTAAAATGAACTTGGCTTTTACTAAGCATATTACTAATGCTCTCATTGAAGTGAGGGAGGAAAGACTTAAATGTGAATTCTCTATTCCTAGGAAATTAGAGGATGCTTGGGAGCCTACCATTAAGATGAAAGTTAATTCTTTTGAGTGTAATGCTTTGTGTGATCTTGGTTCTAGTATCTCCATTATGCAAAAAAAGTTATATGATGCCCTTGATCTTGGACCACTAGAAGATTGTGATTTGATGATGTTCTCATTATGGTTAATGGTAATTATGTTCCCGTTGATTTCATTGTTATGGATCTTGACTTTAAGCTTCCTTGTCCTATTGTTTTGGGAAGACCTTTTCTTAGAACTGTTGGTGCTATTATTGATATGAGAGTGGGCAATATTAAATTTCAATTCCCACTAAAAAAGGTATGGAACATTTCCCTAGGAAGAGGATAAAGAAACCTTTTGATTCCATTGGTAAGCCAAAGAGTGGTTTTGAAGTGGGCACTATTGATCAAACTTGAATTTGCCCTTTTGCCTAGCTAAAAGGCGTTAAAGAGAAGCGCTTATGGGAGGCAACCCATTTTTACCTTCTGTTTATTTTTGGTTTGTTCTTGTTTTGGGTGATGTTACTTCTGTAGCAACTCCCTTGTATCTTTTTGTTTTGGTTTTTGGTGCCAAGAATAGCCTCTAAAGAGAGGAAGACTAATTGGTGAGTTTGCTGTCCAGAAACAGATTTCTGTTCTTCACTGTTCGAAAATCCAAACAATCACAGAACATCATCTATGGTTGCAAATTTTTGACAGAAAGCATCATGGTTTTTTCTACCTTTATTTAGTTTTAAGTTTTCTGATTTGAGGTCCAGAAGTACCCCGAAAAAATTCATCTTCACGGTCTGTTCTGTTTTTGAAAGATTTTGTCCTTAGTTTTGCATTGCTTCTTTCACGGGCAAAGTGAAGTTTTTTCAAAACTAGAGCTTTACTTAGACCTTTGTGACAGTAGCTAATGTTTTAAAAAAATAAGTTCATGATATGTGCTTTGGAACTGAAGGAAGATATTGTTTTTATGGACTAACCCCTCTAATGAAGTTGTTATAAGTTTTGCGTGAAGGAAGTTTTCAAGTATCCAAGTGTGAGGTGATGAATGAAGATCAAGAAGGGATAATAGCTTAAGTTTGGGGAGGCTCCCCGTGGACCCTCCTCTGAAATATTCAAGAAGACACAAGCGTCTAAGCTTGGGGATGCCAAGGCATCCCCTTCTTCATCAACGATCATCATTTTTTCTCATGGTACTATATTTTTATTCCTTTACACATTATGTGCTGTTCTTGGAGCGTCAGTTGTTTTTAATTTCAGTTTGTTTGTGTTTTGTTCTCTGGTCTTTACAATAAATTGGATCCTTGCATGTTTGTTTGGGAGAAAGACACGCTCCGCTTTTTCATTAAACACTCATGTTCTTCACTTATATGTGTTGAGTGTTTAGCTCTTGTTATTTTTGCTACGAGCTCTTGTTTTTCATGCATCTATTGTTCAGAGTTGTTAGCTTTTGTAGTTAGGAAGTATTCTCTTGTGGTTCCACCCTTTTAGTTTGTTTCAAATAAGTTGATTGGTGTTTGGTTGAACGGAAATTATCATGTAGGAAGTGTGAAAAATGCTTGCATAATCTTGTAGATCATTGTCTTGAATATTTAATACTTGTCAATTGTTTAGAGATATAAAGTAGATTTAATGCTTAAACTTGTGGATCATCTAGTAAGAATAGATTAGTAAAGAACTGTCGTAAAGCTTTAAAATTATGGTGCTTGTCCTGCTTGGTAGCTCTCAAAGTCTAGATATTCTTTTTGCAAAGAGTTGGTTTGGCTAACAAGGTAGACGGTGTGAAGTCTAGTTGTTATGCATACTGTATATCTGTAGTCATTCATTGAACCAAGTTGATGTTATGTGTTTGCTTGATATCCTGCTAAGCCCGAAAATTCCGTACTGAGAGGGAATTCTTCTCGTGCATCCAAATCCCTGAGCCAAATATCTTTGCCATTTGTGTCCACCATACCTACCTACATATGGTATTTCCTTGTCACTCCAAGTAAATTTGTCATGTACAACTCTAAAACTTTCAAAATTTTCCTTTTTGTGTCTCTGTTTTTAAGCTCATGAGGGAGCAGTAGCGAAGCTAGATATAACATGTGACAAGCAAGGTCATTTCCCCCCTTTCACCTGGTGAGGATGGATTACGTGCTGACTTGAATTTGCCGAGAGATGGCTTAAGAAAAATATAAATATAACCCACCATTCTCCTCCGCATAGTGTAAACCTGAGAAATTAGTCAAACATTGGTTAGTGGTGAAACAAAGTAGAACGATAAGTGACCTCATTCCTCTAAGTACCAGCCGCTCTCAAAAGTCTAAAAGCCTTGCTTGAAACAGGGGACTAGCTAGATTCTTTATTGTGGAGTTGTTGACGAAAGCATGCATATCTCAAAACTGTTTTACTTCTGTAAAAAAAAATTTAAAAAGCTCTAGCACATGACTAATCACTACTTCCCTCTGCGAAGGGTCTTTCTTTTACTTTTATGATGAGTCAGTTTTCCTCTTCCTTCTTTACCTCTCAAGCAATCACTTGGTTTCAAGTTTTACTTCATGTCATCTTTATGTCTAACCATGAAAGCTTTGTATTGACTTTATTTTGAGATAAGCATGTTGCAAGTTGAAGCTTTTGCTGAAAACTTAAATCTTCCTTTGTGTTGGTCAAACCCCTTTGCTGAAAGAATATTGCTTTGTGAGATATCAATCATTGTCAGGTGTTATACTTTTAGATCTCTAAAGTACTCTTTTCTAATAAATTATTGTTTAGATGTTACACCTGGTTAATCATTGTTTGTTTCATTCAATGAACCATTGTCTTGGATCAATGCATTCAGTTCATGTGCTTTACATTATTACTTGATCAAGATTGTGTTGGTAGCATGTCACTTCAAAAAAAATTTGTTATCATTTACCTACTCGAGGACGAGCAGGAATTAAGCTTGGGGATGCTGATACGTCTCCGACGTATCTATAATTTTTTATGTTCCATGTTTGATTATATATTAGTGCCACATATTTTTATAATGTTTTTCTATCAATTTGGCATGATTTATGGAACTAACCTATTAACAAGATGCCCAATGCCAGTTCCTGTTTTCTGCTGTCTTTTTGTTTCAGAAAGTTGTTCGGGGAAGTTTCTCGGAATCAGCTGGAAATTTATATGAATTATTTTCACGAGGAAACAAGGACAGAGCCAGGAGGACACTGCAGGGGGACCCACAGGGGCCAGACGCCCCCCAGGCGCGGCCCAGGGCTTGGCCGTGCGTGGGCCCCACCTAGCGCCCTCCGACGTCATCTCGAGTTTCCCTTTTGCCTATAAATTGTCTTCGACGCGGAAACCCTCGACTCGATCATATTTTCCAGAAAATATCCGAGGCCGCCGCCGTCGCCAACCCTAGATCGGGAGGGTTCTGAAGCTCTTCCCGGCACCCTGCCGGAGGGGGGAATCATCACCGGAGGCATCTACACCACCATGCCTGCATCCAGAGTGATGCGTGAGTAGTCCACCACGGGACTACGAGTCCATGGAAGTAGCTAGATGGTTGTCTCTCCTCCTTGTACTCCATTTTTTAGATCTTGTGAGCTTCCTATCATGATCAAGATCATATTATCTGTAACTGCTACATGATGTGTTTGTATGGATCCGATAAATTGTGAAAATCATTACTCTTGTTCATCTATGTGTTATGTTTTATCTATGATCGTGCATGCTCTCCGATGCTAGTGGATGCTTTGGCCAAGTAATTGTTAGTGTCTTCAGAGAGGGTATTTATGCTAGATAGTGGGTTCATGCCTTTGTGTGCTGACTGCGATTGACAGAAACGCTTATGCTCATGACACTAGTAGAAAAAGAGGCTTTGGGAAAGCCAGAAAAAGGCATTAGGCCCGGTTCCCATACAAACCGGGACCAATGCCTGGCATTGGTCCCGGTTCGAGCTGCCAGGAGCCCATGGAGCATTGATCCCGGTTCGGTTGGGGACATTCGTCCCGGTTCGTGCCACGAACCGGGACTACTGCCCGAGCTTTGGTCCCGGTTCGTGGAACGAACCAGGACTAATGCCCCTCCCCTGCCTATATACGTAACACCCCCCCTTCTTCTCTCTGTTATTTTTTTTTTTTGCTTGGATTGGTGGGAAGTGGGTGCTAGTTTTTTTTCCTTTGCCACGCACATGATGTGTTCGATGAAATGCCCGAGCCACACTTAAGTTCACACAAATTGATATCCTCGACCGAGGTTAGCAACTTTATCCTTTTCATCTATAATTGATACAGAAATATTGCATGTGTCGATGTACGGTGGTCATTTCAGTATTCAATATGTTATTCTAATTGTACTTGATAAACCTCATTATATGATGTGCAGATGGATGAACGGCAGCGATGGATGTACGGCGACCGACGCAGTCCCGATTTTATTGCAGGCCTGCATAAATTTCTCGTTGTGGCCGAGGCAAACAAAGATGATGGTTTTATGCCTTGTCCATGTGTGGACTGTCGGAACGTCAAGGAGCATTCTTCCTCAAGAACCGTTCAAGGCCACCTGCTTCGGAGAGGTTTCATGCCCAGCTATAATGTTTGGACCAAGCACGGAGAAAGAGGGGTTATGATGGAAGACAATGGAGAAGAAGAGGATGATGACAACTATCCTATGTTCCCTAAAGAATACGGTGATACTGCGATGGAAGACAATGAAGAAGAAGGAGGTGAAGAACAACAGGCGTCATATGAGCCCGATGATGGTCTTGGTCGGGTCATTTCTGATGCAAAACGAGAATGCGATACAGAAAAGGAGAAGCTGAAGTTGGAGGCCATGCTAGAGGATCACAAAAAGTTGCTGTACCCAAATTGCGAAGATGGCAGCACAAAGCTCGGTACCACACTGGAATTGCTGAAATGGAAGGCAAAGACTGGTTTATCTGACAAGGGATTTGAGAAGTTATTGAAAATAATGAAGCCGAAGCTTCCAAAGGATAACGAATTGCCCGAGACTACGTACGAAGCAAAGAAGGCTATCTGCCCTCTAGGATTAGATGTGCAGAAGATACATGCATGCATCAATGACTGCATCCTTTACCACGGTGAGGAGTACGAGAATTTGGATGCATGTCCGGTATGCACTGCACTGCGGTACAAGATCAGACAAGATGACCCTGGTGATGTTGAGGGCGATGACGAGCCCCCCCAGGAAGAGGATTCCTGCTAAGGTTATGTGGTATGCTCCTATAATACCACGGTTGAAACGTCTGTTCAGAAACAAAGAGCATGCCAGGTTGTTACGATGGCACAAAGAAGAGCGTAAGAAAGACGGGAAGTTGAGACACCCCGCCGATGGGTCGCAGTGGAGAAAAACCGAGAGAGAGTTCTCGAACTTTGCAGGTGATGCAAGAAACTTATGGTTTGGTCTAAGTACAGACGGTATGAATCCTTTTGGGGAGCAGAGCTGCAGTCACAGCACCTGTCCCGTGACTCTATGTATCTACAACCTTCCTCCTTGGTTGTGCATGAAGCGGAAGTTCATTATGATGCCCGTTCTCATCCAAGGCCCGAAGCAACCCGGCAACGACATTGATGTGTACCTAAGGCCATTAGTTGATGAACTTTTGCAGTTGTGGGCCATACCAGGTGTACGTGTGTGGGATGAGCACAAACAGATGGAATTTGACCTACGAGCGTTGCTGTTCGTAACCATCAATGATTGGCCTGCTCTTAGTAACATTTCAGGATAGTCAAACAAGGGATACAACGCATGCACGCACTGTTTAGATAAGACTAAAGGTACATATTTGGAAAAATGTAAGAAATGTCGTGTACCTGGGGTGTCGTCAATTTCTTCCAGGCAGTCATCACGTAAGAAAGAAAGGCAAGCATTTCAATGGTGAGGCAGATCACCGGAAGAAGCCTAACCTCCCTGATGGTGATGCTATATTTGGTATGGTCAAGGACATAGAAGTAATCTTTGGAAAGGGTCCTGGCGGTCAATCTGTTCCGAAAGACGTCGCTACCGGACAAGCGCCCATGTGGAAGAAGAAATCTATATTTTGGGAGCTACCCTATTGGAAAGTCCTAGAGGTCCGGTCTTCAATCGATGTGATGCACGTGACAAAGAATATTTGCGTGAACCTGCTAGGCTTCCTCGGCGTGTATGGGAAGACAAAAGATACACCGGAAGCAAGGGAGGACCAGCAGCGTATGAAAGACACAAACAACAATCATACGGATAAAGGGCGTCATTACTTAAGCAGCTACGCTCTTACGAAAGCAGAGAAGAAAATATTTTTTGAATGCCTGAGCAGTATCAAGGTCCCGGCTGGCTTCTCGTCAAATATAAAGGGAATAATAAATATGGCAGATAAAAAATTCCAAAACCTGAAGTCTCATGATTGCCACGTGATTATGACGCAGTTGCTTCCGATTGCATTGCAGTTCTCTTGCCTGATGAAGATTGTCCATGGCTATGGCGTAATCAGAAGAAAGGGACACACACGAAGAAACAAGTGAACACTAGATAGGAATGTTGTTGGTGATGTGTAATAATTAATGTATTGAACCTTTTATCAAATGCACACGGTTTCCCCGTCATACAGCCCAACGGTGGCTCGTGAGTGCCTGCATATCAAATGCACCGTTGGGCTGTATGACGGGAATCCGAATGATTTGCATATAGGGTCATGTGGCTGATCCAACACTGGTTTTGCCCATCCGAAAGCTTGCGCATCCATCTCGCGTCGTCGTGAGCAGCAAATCGACCTTCGATCCAAGCAGCCGCAAGACATCTCTGATGATCTAACGACCGTCCCAAAAAGTGTTGGGAATGTTGTAGATCATCAGAGAGCCTTGCAGCTGCTTGGATCCGACCGAGGGGCATGGCTACCACTTCCACCACCACCACTCCCACCTACTCGGCAATTCATCATTGTGTCACCCTAATCCAGTGGTTGGATTCAACCTACCTGAGGGCTTGTGTTTCCAACAGCGTCGTTGTGTTGTCCTTATTCACCGACCTACAGGAGATGGCTCCAATGGCTGGCCGGTGAACAAGGACAAACACAATAATGCCAGGGAACATGCCAGCAGGTAGGCTAAATCCAACCATTGGGTTCGGTGGCAAAGGTAGACGCTCGTTGTGTGCCGTTCGCTGCAGGGACGTCGCTATTTATAGGCGATTAGAAGGTGTACCTGTGGATGAGGTGGGAGTGCAGATCCAATAGCTCACAAGCCCTCAAAAGAAACACACCCCTGATCCAACGGCTCACAAGCGCTTGAAAGAAACACACGATCCGTGTGCTTCTTTAGTCCCGGTTGGTAACACGAACCGGGACTAAAGGCCCTGATCCAACAGCTCACAAGCGCTTGAAAGAAACACACGATCCGTGTGCACACAATCCAACAGCTCACAAGCCCTCAAAAGAAACACACCCCTGATCCAACGGCTCACAAGCGCTTCAAAGAAACACACGATCCGTGTGCTTCTTTAGGTCCGGTTGGTACCCCCAACCGGGACGAAAGGGTAGGCCTATAGTCCCGGTTGGTGCCTCCAACCGGGACGAAAGACCCTTTGGTCCCGGTTGGTAACACGAACCGGTACTAAAGGCCCTGATCCAACAGCTCACAAGCGCTTGAAAGAAACACACGATCCGTGTGCACACGATCCAACAGCTCACAAGCGCTCGAAGGAAACACACGATCTGTGTGCTTCTTCCACCGCTTCCCGCCTTCGTCTTCCCGCAATTTCTCACTATATATATCACATCTAAACTCATATCTGCAACCTCATCACTCTTCCATGGCTTCCACCGTACTAACCTACCGTCAGGCGGAGGAGCTTTCCGCCTCGAACTACCCCTGCCTGCCCGGCTACCGCGTCCCCGCCGGCTGGAGGCTGAGCGCCGGAGGCGTGCCGGTCCCTCCTGTCCCTCAAGGTGTGGCGCGCCGGGCGGCCATCACGAACCACTACTACCTCGAGCTCACACCGGAGCAGCGGATGGATCCGGGCTGGCATCCCGACTACCGCCCGACTTGGGAAGCCTTCTTCATCAATCGGCGTGAGAGGGCGCTCGCCGGGTACGAGGGGGATGGCCCTCCTCCTTCGGACTTCAACGAGGCCGGCCGTCAGCTGTGGTGGGCTGGCCGGACTCTCCAGGGCGTTATGAACTACATCATGGCTGGCGATAACCCCCGCCTGTGCTACCCTAACATGTAGTCCGGGGGTGCTCACCCGTCGAGGTTCGAGCCACGAGTGTCGTATGAGTACGATGACAGCGACGACGATGATGACGGCGACTACGAGTATCAGTATTATAGGCCTAGGCAGGAGTATGACTAAGATTGTTAGGACAACTGATCCACTGTTGTCATTCTATACCGTATCAAATGCACCGTTGGAGCTCAAATTTAAACACCTTTCATGTTGAAAGTTTAGTGAGATTCAATAATATGGCAAAAATATTGAATTTATAAGTTTAATTAATGACTTAATGGAGTTCAAATTCCAAATTTTGTAATTAAATGAATTCCCCTATAATATAAAAAAATGAATTTTCATAAATAGATAGATTACATTTTTATCAACAATTTGATATTTTAATGGCATTTTTCTGATAAACAGATGAAAAAATATTGAATTTATAAGTTTAATTAATGACTTAATGGAGTTCAAATTCCAAATTTTGTAATTAAATGAATTCCCCTATAATCTAAAAAATGAATTTTCCATAAATAGATAGATTACATTTTTATCAACAATTTGATATTTTAATGGCATTTTTCTGATAAACAGATGAAAAAATATTGAATTTATAAGTTTAATTAATGACTTAATGGAGTTCAAATTCCAAATTTTGTAATTAAATGAATTCCCCTATAATCTAAAAAAATGAATTTTCCATAAATAGATAGATTACATTTTTATCAACAATTTGATATTTTAATTGCATTTTTCTGATATTTTAATTGCATTTTTCTGAAAAAAAGGCGGGAACAACATTAAGAACTTAAAATTTTCAGGGCATTGGTCCCGGTTCATGCCACGAACCGGGACCAAAGGGTATTTTGGCGCACACCTTTTCGGTGCCGCCGAAAATGATCTTTAGGTCCGGTTGGTACCACCAACCGGGACGAAAGGGTAGGCCTTTGGTCCCGGTTGGTGCCACCAACCGGACCTTAAGACCCATTGGTCCCGGTTGATGCCACCAACCGGGACGAAAGGTCTTTACCTTTTAAATCTAGCCGGCCTCTTCTTCTCCCCCAACTCCTCTCATTTTGCTAAGGATCGGAGCGCGGAAAACCGATCGAGCGCCGTTAGGCTGCCGAAATTTCCCGCACCGCCCTCCGCCGCCCGCTCCTCCGGCCGCGCCTCCTCCACTCCTCCGCCTCGCCGCCGCCTCTCCTCCACGTGCTCGCGCCTCTTCTCCACGCGCCCGCGCGCTCTCCTCCGCCTCGCCGCCGGCCTCCACGCGCCCTACTCCTCCGCCTCGCCGCCGCCTCTCCGCCGCCGCGCCCACTGCCCCGCCGCGTCGCCCGTACTCCTCCGCCTCGCCGCCGCAGGGCCGCGCCTCCGGCCGATCCGCCGTCCGCAAGAGGTAGTTTTTTTTGGGTTTAGTTGTTTTTTGTTTTGTTTTTTAGTGTAATTTAGTGTTAGGCATTTTAGTGTTAGCAAATTAGGTGTAATTTTAGTGCAGATTAGGTGTAATTTTAGTGCAAATTTTATAGATTTTGCTTAGGTGTTAGTAGAAATTTAAATTATTAGTTAGTATTTTTTGTTAGTTAGTGCATTAGTAATTTTAGTTAGTTAGTTTTAGATTTAGTTAGTTAGTTTTAAAAAAATATTAATTAGTGTAGTAAATTTAGAAATTTTAGCAAATTTGAAAATGTAGCAAATTTAGAAGAGTTAGAAAATTTTGCAAAGTTATTTTATTAATGTTTGTTCAAAATTTAGGTTGTTATTTTAGGTCTTGCAAATTTAGGTTATCTTGCAAATTTAGAAAATTTAGGTTGTTATTTTAGAAAATTTGAAAATGTAGCAAATTTAGCAAAGTTAATTTTTTTAACAAAGTTTGAAAATGTAGCAAATTTAGCAAAGTTAATTTAAATTAGTTAGTAATTTAAATTGTTGAATTTGCTGCTGCTTTTAGGGTTAGTAATTTAGTTAGTTAGTTTTAGTTAGTAATTTAAATTAGTTAGTAATTTTTGTTAGTTAGTAATTTAGTTAGTTAGTTTTAGTTACCCGAAAGAAATAATGTTGTCTTCTTGGCTATTCTTAATGCAAACCGATGATTAGAATAGTCCATTATGCTTGCAAGAAGACTGTCTACAGAACCAAGGGTAAATGCAAGAACAATGCATTTATTTCTACTTCGTTCTTGTAGGCACTCTTTTTGCTGACTAATGGCTTTGACATATGAGGCTTCATATTTGTATAAATAAATATTTATCCAAAATCCAATAATTTTAGGCTTCATATTTATTTGTATGATAGAATTGGATTTGGTATAGTTATTTATTTATTTACGATAGAATTGGATTTGATACAGTTTTGTATGAATTGATGGAATTCATAGAATTATTTGTATGAATTGATAGAATTGTATACTCTGATGTTTTAAATCGGTGCACCGTGTAATTGGAGCTGTGTACAATTTTGCTCAAGTGATGTTCATGTGAAGTACAATGATATCGAAATGTGTCATATTATTACTACAATTCAAATTTGTTCCGTTTCAGACAAGATGAAATGCTGAATTATTTGTCATATATATCACCATGACGACGCTTAGAAACAACGGGCGCAGCAACGCGCGCCTTTCCTTCTAGTACCATTCTATCCCTACAAGTTTTCTGAACGACACGGCAGAGATGGCTCCGAAAATAATTTTCGTATTTTGCAGAAACTATGGAACCACACGGAAGCGACGAAAATGAGGAAAATATCCTCGAGGATATGATCCACGGCGAGAATGACGCAAGTCACTTTCTGAATGACTCCGGTGAGGGGGATGAGTCTCTCAACCGAGGAGACGACGTCTCCAACGTCTGGAAAGAGGCCGAACTCGGCGTCTCCGATGAGGGAGAAGCCGACAAGGCAGAAGCCGGCGGCTCCGGTGCAACATTGATTATTACAAACTCCGACGAGGTGCATATATATTTATATTAATTAATTTAGCCTCCGTTGTCTATATACACATACTAATGGTCTTTCTTCTTTTAGCCATCCGGATCGAGCAAATCCTCTGTGAGAAAACGAGGCCCAACCAAAAAGTTGGAGGACCATCTCCGGTACAGGATCGAAGAAGTCGCTGCAGACGGCGAACCCATTGCTCCAATTGATGTTAGACAAAAATTTGTGAAGCAATGCGGTGTTGTTGTTAGGGACTACGTCCCGATCACCATCCAAGAATGGAATAAGCCAAGGGATCGTGAAGTTAGCTGGCTCGGCCCTGAAGGCAAAATACGCCTTTTTGAAAAGGTCATGGTTAATTTCACCTTGCCGTTGCCGGTGGATCCAGAGGAGGGAGAGCCAGATGAGGAGGAGATGGATGCCCGAAAAAAAGCTCTAGTAGATCAAGTCAAGGCGTGGACTCTTAAGAAGATGGCCGAGCTGTTCAACAAATTTAAGAAAAGATTGTACACCGACTTCATCTTGAAAGATGAAACTCTGAATTTCGATCACGGGTATGAGAAGATAAGAGACTACTGGGAAGATTTTGTGGCGTACAAGAAATCGGAGGAGGCTCAGTCAAAGTCTGCAATAAATAAGGCAAATGCTGCTAAAAAGAAGTACCACCATACTATGGGGGCTGGTGGCTACGCCTGTTCCATGCCTAAGTGGGACAAACTTGAGGCCGACCTGCTGGCTAAAGGGATCGTTCTAGAGCCTATAAAAGAAGGATGGATCGAACGGTCAAGAAATTGGTTTTACGGGCATGGGGGCACATTGGACGCAGAAGGAAAGTGCATATATACCAGAAGACACAAGGATAATCCCCTACTACCCATCGAAGACATTAGGAAAGCACACAAGGATGTTGAAGAGGGACGGTTCCGTCCCGATAGAGAGAATGACCAGCTTGCACGCGCCCTTGGGAATCCCAAACACGAAGAACAAACACAAGGCACCCCAGGCTCCAAGCCGTGGGCACATGGGTTTTCCGCGGAAAGGAAAATATTTCCCGATAAAAGTCATATGAGGAGAAAGGAAAGGGAGGCAAGGGAAGCAAGCGCTGCTGCAGACCGGCTGCGTCATATAGAAGAAACAATGAAGCGGCAGCAGGATCAAATTGACCGACTTAGCCAGCAAGGCACTGCCGGCCTATCTCAGCAGCACGTTGTAGAAGTTGCAGTCGATGCTACCGACCCATCATATCGGAAAAGCAGCGTGGCTTCAAGCATGGTCCCGGCTGATGATGCACTGACGACGGATCCTCTTCGTCGCTACCCAGTGGATGATATCACGGAGAGCACACCTTGTGAGCTACATGTGAAAGTGCTCAACTTAACCATGAAGGTGGCGGTCGGCTATGCCGTACCAATTGGGCCTACACCAACTTTCCATTGCTTCCCGGTTCCTCATGGCTACGCTGTTGTCAGGGTGGATGAAGTTAGTAAAGGATTTGAGGAGCTGAAGCTGGAACACCCTGCAGGTGAAGATGGGGAGGTGGTTGAACTTGGAGAAGCCAGGAAAGGGACCATTCTATGGCGAAAGGAATTCATCGTGCTTCCAAACTGGCCGCCAAGGCCATCGACTCCTCACCAGTCTCCAACGCAACAGTCCTCTCCACCGCAGCCGCCTCACCACTCTCCAGCGCAACAGTCCTCTCCACCGCAGCCGCCTCACCACTCTCCAACGCAACAGTCCTCTCCACCGCAGCCGCCTCACCACTCTCCAGCGCAACAGTCCTCTTTGTCGCCGCCGCCTCAGGCGCCGTCTCCGCCGCCTCACCAGTCTCCAGTGTAGCCGTCTCCGCCGCCTCAGTCTCCAGCACAGCCGTCTCCGGTGCCGCGTAAGTCTTCTCCGGCGCCGCGTGTGGGTACTCTGGGGTTCGATAAAAACCGATCACCGAAACGTAAGCGGTCACCCCACCCAAAAGTACCTCACAAGAATATTGCCAAGAGACCTTACGACCGTACACCGGAGGAAAATGCGGTGTGCGTAAAGGCCGAATGCGACGCATGGTTTGCTAATTTCAAGAAGCCGAAAGAGCCAGAGTTCCCCTCCACCCCACAAGATCATGCCGATGTCGTGAAAATGCTGAAAAATATGGCCCAACCCCCGCCAAAGCTGACACCAGACTATGACCGCTCTATTCTCAAGTCGGTTCAGGCAAATAAACGGCGGTCGAAGAGTAGTAGTGCAAGCCGGAAATCAGTTCCCCAGCTCGGAGAACAGAAAAAACAATCGTGTCCCCCCGCTCAAAGTGTCTTCTAATACCGAGGTGGGGTCAAGCAGAGGTGCGGTCGGCATCGATCCTGAGTTTGTTGCAATGTATGGAGAAGCAGCCTCTGCTCGGGGCATGTCTATTGCTCAGTACTTAGACACCCAAATACAATTCCACGAAGACATAGTTCCAAAATACATATACCGGCACGGGCGTCCTCTCGTCAAACCTGAGTTAGTCAAAGATCTACCAACAAAAATACGAAGATTGCATAGTTGGTACATGACAAACTCAAAGAAAGGGGCAAATTGGATCTACGTGGGATATAAGAACGATGATTACGGGCATGGAGCTGGCGTGGTAATGATTGAATTTTCTGAATTATTTCAGTTATACCAACAAGAGGCCCTTGACAAAGCTATCATCAGTGCCTATTGTCTGTAAGTATTATTTCTGTAATTAAGTCTCTAGCTAGCTCACCTCGTTCATTGCATTTATAATCTTACTCATCACTATATTAATTATGCAGAATGAAGATTCTCGAATACAAAAGAGGACAAATCTATGACATTGGGTTCGTTGACCCAGATTACGTTCATGAAAAAAGCCTCCATGATTTTTATGACGATACAGAGAATAACTTGGTAAATGCGTTACGGTTTAACGAAACCAAAAGATAAATACTATTTCCTTACAATTTCAAGTAAGTGTTACTACACATTCTATTTCGCTTAATTTCTCGATGTTAAGTGTATAATTGTTGACTTATGCGTGCGCAGCTTCCATTTTATTCTGCTAATCATTATGCCTGACAAAGGAGTAGTACTTGTCATGGACTCATTACATAAATCCCTTAAGGAATGGGCGGACATGCAGCAATGCCTCCAGAGGTAATTTCAATCATATTATGGCACTATATCGGCAACTTTCCGTTCATTTACTGATAGCAAGTAATTAATATATAACTCCTTTATTCATTTTCTTTGCTGGGCAGAGCTTGGAAACGATTCACCGCCAGGGCTAGGGGTGAGTGGGCGAAGGAGCTTACATTTAAACCAATAAATGTAAGTATTACTACCTACATCCGCGCATCTCTTTGATTCTAGTTCAATACCATTACCATTCTTGATTATTATTTTGATTGAACTCTGTTCCCGTAAAGTGCTTGAGCTAGGGAAGTGGGAATCATTTATGTGGATACTACGTCTGCGAGTTCATTCGTCAGACGTGCTGTGAGAAGGGCAGAATCTTAAAACAACTTGAAGTGCGTATGCAATATTCATAATTTTAGTTTATTGCCAATTACTTTCATTCATATATATTGACCCTTTTTTAATTAGATCGAACGGTTGCGAGAAGGCCTTCTACCACATGATCGCATACGAGCAATTCAATAGGAATTTGCCGGATTCTTAGATGCAGAGGTCCTAAATCCGAAAGGAGAATACTACTATAAGCTAGGTTGAAATTAAATAGTGAGTGTAAAAGATATGTATATATAAGAATGAAACTCGTGTGTAATATATTCGTGACGATATGTGTAATAGTGGTTCACCATATTTCACTAGTAGTGGCATTTTTGTAGTTCTAAAAAATATTTAATTTAAGTTTTTTAAACATGCATGCATTTGACATAATCAAATAGGTCTTATTTTTCTGCACATTTTGGTATTTTATTCATATTTTTATGAATTACAGAATAAGCATTATTCATTTTACAAATTTAAACAATTTACTGAAATTTCTGAAAAAAGGGAAAGAATCTGACGGGACAATAGTCCTGGTTCGTATTCGAAAGACCCTCCCATTCGTCCCGGTTCGTAATACGAACCGGGACCAAAGCCCTCCGCCCCTGCTGCCTGTGGCCGGGCCACGTGCCCTCCCATTCGTCCCGGTTGGTGTCCCAACCGGGACTAGCTTTCGTCCCGATTTGCTAGTCCCGGTTGGGGAACCGGGACGAATGACCCAAACCAACCGGGACTATAGGGGTATTTTCCACTAGTGAGAAAACAGCGGTGTTATTTCCTTATGTTATTTACATTGCTTACATTATGTACTTTGCTTATTACAATAATCTGTTGCTTGCAACTTAATACTCTGGGTGACATGCTGGATTGCGATACCGGGGTGGATTATTAGTCATAGACGAAGTTGGATGACGGTCTTTGTATTTTGACGTAATGTCCATATTAGATGAAGCGGTGAACTATATTGTTTTATGATAGTATTGTCATGCGCCCACAATTCTGTCAATTGTCATACTGTAATTTGTTTACCCATCATGTGTATCTTTTGGAGAGACACCACTAGTGATCTATGGACCCCGGTCCTATTTTGCTACACTCTTTACAACTGTTTTAATAGCTTTCAATCATCATTTGGTCGCTGGTCATATTTCACTTTCATCATATTTTACATATGCACATTTAATTCTTTGTGTTCAGCAAGCCGGAGAGATTGACAACCTCTCTGTTTTGTTGGGGCAAAGTAGTTTGTTTGTGATTATGTGCAGGTTCACGTCAACAGCTCTTTTTCTGACGCCGTTGATAACTAGCAAGACTTCTCCAAGTTCTACTGGTTCGATAACCTTTGTTTTGTAATCAAGAAAAACTGCTGCTTTGCTGCATCATACATTCCTCTTGGGGTTTCCCAGCAAACGTGTGATCCACGTCATCATGTATGCGCGTGTATGTGAGCGCATGTGTAGTACTAAGTTTCGCAAAAAAAAAACTTTACATAAATAAACCTAGCAGGGGCTAATGACTGGTAGGGTTTATATCTGATTTTTAGATTTTAACTTATATAACCCACAAAAGCACCTAAATATGTGATTTTGGCTTTCGGCTTTTCCCTTTGACTTTTTGCTTGGAACTAGAGGAGTAGCAATATGGATGGGCAAGGCTTTGTGCTAGACTGTCAGTCACTCTCCCGCTCATACAGGTTGGCACGTGACCTTCGGGGCGGGTCTCCGGGATACGGTGCAGTGGCCCGGGGTCCGACACGCTACGTGTCGCCATCGGAGAACCCTGAGGCCTACTGGCTCCTCCACCCTCGTACACGGGCGTCGGGGCGTGGGCCCAACCTTTACTGGGATTGGTTCGGTGCTGCAACTTGGTGTAGGCCCCCGCGGTAGTCTCCAAGGACATGCAAACCTGTAGTAGCATAGAACCTGGGACTGACGTACTCCGTAAGTTCCTAGTTAGCTGCATGGCCGTCAGCCCGTCACGTCCATCCTGCTGCTAGTAAATATGCACTGGAACGTAGTACGTACGATGTAAGTCTTAGAATTTCTTCACTCATCCTAATTACTCCCTGGCCATTACAGAGCATGTGCAAATCTAAGACTGTAACACGTTGAGGCTACTTCCCTTCTTTCGAGTTGGGAAATAATCGAACTTGCGGTTGAAAGTAATTTGTGTAGACTTTTTTTTTCGAGAGTACGCGAATGCGTACCTTATTTTTATAGAAGGCAGAAATATATAATTACAAGACAGGCCCCTGACACAGACGCCAGAACCAGGTTACTCCACACTCTCCTAAGCCTACTCTCGCGCTATGTTGTTGTCTCCACTCCTACCTCGCCTCACCCTCTGTAACTCTTTGAAATCCTCCACAATGTTCAAGGCAAGCCTTTCTGCAGTGTGCTGCCTCCTAGGGGTACGAAAACACCAGGCGTTTCTGTTCTTCCAGATGGCGTGACATCCCGTGCAGACGAGCGCATCGAACCAGCGTCTCTCCTTGTCTCTGACCCTTTCTCTCTCTGCCATCCACCAACTCAGGAGGGTGCTTGTTCTCGTAGGTGCCTGAAACCGCGCCCCTAGCTTCAGACTGCAACTCAACCACACCTCTCTCGCAAACACACACTGCACCAGAATATGCTCTGCGTTGTCTTCCTCCTGCAGGCAAACAAAACAAGGATCCGAGTTCTCCTGTAGACCGTGCCGCGCCCGTCTGTCCGAGGTCCAGATCTTGTGTTGCGCAGCTAGCCAAGTGAAAATCTTGCACTTTGGAGCCGCACCTGTTTTTCCAGATTGCTGCCGCCAGCGTGCTTCGCTCTCGTCCCTGCATGAGCATAGCATACGTAGAGCGGGCAGTGTATTCCCCTGACCTAGACCACGGCCAACTGAACCTGTCAGGTTCCTCCGGCACCAACTCTACCTCTGACATCGCGATCCATAGCTCCAAGCACTCCATGGCTCCACGGAAGGCCAGCGTGCCTGGGATGTCAAGCAGCCATCTGTTTTCTGCTAGACCTTGTGCTACCGTTCTCGAGTTCTTGCTCCTGCCACTCACCGTTCGACCTATCCCCGGCGCAATTTCCAAGGCTGACCTCCCATTTATCCACCGATCGGTCCAGAACTTCACCTTATGTCCATCTCCAACCCTCATCTTGACTAGGCTGTCGAACACCTCTCTGGCTTCCTGATCTTTCAACATACCCAGCCCCTGCCATGGTCTGCTATTGTCCGTCCTCAGCAGCCACTGCCATCGCACACGCAGCGCAAGACCTTGCATCCTTAGGTTCTTGATGCCAAGGCCGCCATACTCCTGTGGCACGCAGACGCGATCCCAAGCGACGAGGCACTGACCACCATTGGCTCTGTCCTTACCTGCCCAGAAGAAGCCGCGCATGCTTTTCTCCAATTCCTCTAGGAGCCAGCAGGGTGCATCGGCCACTATTAGATGATGCACCGGCCTGGCAGACATAACTGATCTGACGAGCACCAATCTACCAGGCCGCGCGATGAGCCCTCGCTGCCAAGCAGGAACAAATTTGACTGCAGCGTCGATCATCGGCTGCCACTGGTTCCTCGTCAAAGGTGGAGGTCCTCGAACGAAGCACATTGAGATCCATGGAGTATTAGTGTCGTCGCCATCGTCGCTGATCTGGCATCCACAGGCTTACAATCATCGTCGTTCTGGTGTCCACCGGCTTGCGGTCGTCGTTGATTTGGATATTTGGGGGAACCATCTGGTACTAGGTCCAGAGATGCCATCACTTAGAGATATCCATCAATCTCCATGGGAGTACCACAAAGAATCTGTTGGAGAAGTCTATTAGATCGGGAAGAACAAAAAATAGAGCCCAAAACGATTTAGGAATGAACCAACATACGCACTGACTTGCTCCTAGTTGATTTTCCCCGCATCGCTCATCCCTCCTCCGGTTCGCCAAACAAGTCGGAGATTGCCGCTAGTGGGGAAGAAGCTGATGTGCCGTCCCTTGTACTCCAGATTCACCACTCGCGCCTCGCCGATGAGGGGCGTGCGGGCATTCCGACACGACGAGACAACTTCTTCCCCACCACACGCAATCGCTCGGCAACGATACGGCGGGCATCTCGAGCAGGATGCATCTCGCCGCGACGGGAAGTTGGGGTATCTCGCGATGGGAAACAGGGGCTCACGTTGAGCACGATGCATCTCACATGGGCGCCAGGCCTGTAGAGTGGCCCGGGGGGGGGGGGGTAGAGGGTGGGGTGGCTGGAGAGGAGCTAAGCGGGATTTAGCGACAGTGTGCACGCACTAAGGGAGCCGTGGGAAGTGGCGACATCACGGCCCTTGTCATCCGATGCGAGAGAGGCGGGCACACACGTCATTAGAAAGCTGACATGCCACCGCTTGAAGCCATCTATGGCGTGCTGGTCTGGTACGCTCGCCACCATTGGACGGTTATCAGTGGCGTGACAATGACACACCACGAGTAACACATTACCAGTGTCGTGCGAACGTATTTGCACGCCATTAGTATATAGAGCCCGGGTGGTCGCCTTGGTCCCACATAATGGTGGCGTGTCAATCTATCCTGTATGTTACTAGTAGACCTTTACTGGGCGTGCGTGTTCGGGCATGCCATTAGTAATACCGGTGGTGTGTATTGGTAACTGGTAAGGACCGCCACTAGTAGCTGGTCTACTATAAGGGTTTTCCCACCAGTGTCAAGTAATAATATAAATCCAGTTAAACCAATGGTGTATTATTAAAAGCTTTTGTACATTAGCATTTGTTTCATTGGTTTCATCCATCCCAAAGTGATATTCAATATCTAGAAATATTTCAACAATTGTGTACTTCGAATCAGTGAAATAAGGGTTTTCGTGTGGCACTACATAAAATACATTTTTGCTGCTAGTATGTGATAAACAGATGGAACCATCACCAATCTCCCAAACCATACTTCAAATCAAGGAACAAACCTTTATTGTTTGAGATCATAAACATATAATTCTGCCAGAATTTGTTTAATTTCCACAAAAAACGTTGTTGAAATGAGCATCGTCTTTGACCTGAATTAGGAAAGCAGAAAATTAGGAAGTAGAGATGCAAAGGTGCTTTGATGCAACCGCAAGGGTACATGCCATAAGAAGAGCAACAGTAAACACCAACAAGGATAGATGTGGTTCTAGAATGATCAATGACAAGCCATGTTGTGAAGGACTGCCGACGGCACTAACTTGTATGCCCTTTGTTATCATACCACAACAGAAGCTTTACGAAGTGGTCGTTGAGAGTAATTCCAGCCTTGGCACCATAATGTTGGAACTGGGCTTGGAAAGTGAAGGTGGCGAACAAGTCAGATGATGCGTGATACTTACTACCAAGATTATTGATAATCCACATGCTATCAGAACAAACTTTGTTATATGAATGTACAGAAAATTACCTGTTTTCAGCCTGGATGTCAATGGAAACAAGACACTACTCAATGTAGCCCGAAGAATTGAATTTATCACTAGTAGAAAAAAGGGCTTTTGTCCAGGCCGCATCGGAGCATTGGTCCCGGTCGCGACACGAACCGGGACTAACGTTGGCATTAGTCCTGGTTCGAGCGGCTCGCACGCCGCATGGGGATCGGGAGGCTTTCGTCCCGGTTCATACTGAACCTTTAGTCCCGGTTCGTAATACGAACCAAGACTAAAGGGTTCCGGCAGGCAGTGCCAGAGGTGGGGGCCAGTGCGAGACCCTTTCGTCCCGGTTCGTATTACGAACCGGGACTAAAGATGGACCTTTAGTCCCGGTTTGTAATGCGAACTGGGACAAAAGGTTTCCACCACCTTTATCTTCTTCTTCCACCCCGAGCCATTCTCACTCTTCTCCATTTTCTTTCGGTTTACTCTCTCCCAAGCTCAAATTCATCATATTTTTCTCCACCATTTGACAAGTTTGGCAGCACCCATCTATTCAAGGGTTAGCAACTTCATCCTTTCTTCCGGCGTTGTGGATTTAGCTCATTTCATTATTAGTTTAGCTCTTTTCATTTTTCTAGTGCAAGCAAGGTGTTTGATAAAATGTCTGAGTTAGGGAATTTATTTGTTTTATATGCAATTTGAGCTCAAGTTAAAGTATGATTTGTTGGTTTAGTGCCATCGCAACAACGCCGTCGATCGCCCCCGCCACCCCGTTGCTGGTACCACCTTGGTGAGCCTCTTGTTCTTATTAAAAAATAACAAAATTGTTATTTATATGATTTATATAGTTACTTGTATAATTTTCTTACTTCTATGATTGTTTGATAAATGTATAGTGCCATGGTTTTGATATCCGTCCCCGTCGGCCCTCGTCCGGTTTATGATTCGGATGTGGTATATTATCTTTTATAACTATTTTTTTAATTTTGTGTTTATAATAATTATGCCGACCAACACTTGACATAGATATTTTTATCTAGGACATATATGAACCGGAAATTCCAACCGACCCTCTTGTTGAGAAGTTAAATTTAGTTGAAAAAGAAAACGATGATCTGAAAGAAAAATTGAAACAAATTGAAGAAGAGAAGATGAAATTGGAGTTGTATCTTGCCGATGTCGTCGATGATCACAAGATCAAGATGGATGCAATGCGCTTGAAGATTAGAAAGATTAGAAATTATGCCATTAATAAAGAGGCTTGGTATCATTATGCTGTTGGATCAATTGTTACCTTAGTTGCGATTTTGATAGCATTTGTTGTTGCATTTAAATGCATTACATAGTTTGTATGTTAGTTTCAATGTATGTTTTAATTATGAGAACTATGTATCACATTTGGTAACTACTCTAATTTGGTTTTAATGTGATGAACTTGTATTAATTAATTTGGTCACTTCTCCACTACCACAGAAAGGGCTATCAGTGGCGCACCAAATTGCAATTCTGTGGCGCACCCGCCAAATTGCTGGGTGCGCCATAGAATTCTCGCCACAAAAATTTATTCTGTGGCGCACCTCTTCCGTGCGCCACAGAAATATTTCTGTGGCGCACCAACCAACCGTGCGCCACCGAAATATTTCTGTGGCGCACCACCCCCACCGTGCGCCATAGAATTTTTTTGAATTTCGAAAAAAGGGCGGCCAGATCTAGATCTAGATCTGGCCGCCCTTTTTTTCGAAATTTTGATTCGTTTCGTTTTGTAGGAGGGAGTCGTCGGAGGTTGGTGGAGGATGGTGGTCGCCGGAGTTCATCGGATTTCGCCGGAGTTCGTCGGATTTCACCGGAGTTCGTCGGATTTCGCTGGAGTTCGTCGGAGTTGGAGGACGGGATGTCGCCGGGTGGAGGGGGAGGTCGCCGGAGGTGGTGGTGGAGGAGGAGGAGCTCGCCGGAGGTAGTGGTGGAGGAGGAGGAGCTCGCCGGAGGTCGTGGTGGAGGAGGAGCTCGCCGGAGAGGTCGTGGTGGAGGAGGAGGAGCTCGCCGGAGAAATGGAGGAGAAGGGGAGAAGAGAAAGGGAGAGGAGAAGAGGAGAGGAGAAAGGGAGAGGAGAAGAGGAGAGGAGAAATGGAGAAGGGGAGAGGAGAAGTGGAGGAGAAGGAAAGAGCAGAAGTGGAGGAGAAGGGGAGAGGAGAAGTGAAGGAGAAGGGAAGAGGAGAAGGGAAAAGGAGAAGGGCGAGGAGAAGAGGGCGCCGGCTGGATTCAAAATTTGAATCCAGCAATTCTGTGGCGCATGGCCTGCCCATGCGCCACAGATTTTTTTTCCTTTTTTTGATTTTTTTTGATTTTGCTGGGAAAATTCTTCTGTTGACCATAACTTTTTTTTGGTTTGGAATTTGAGGATTCTGTGAATTGCTGACCGGGTAAACCCCGGTGCCATCGAATCCGAAATTTTCTCTAGTTTTTTTAAGGTATTATTCGCATTTTTTTGACGTCGTATGCAAAAGTTATGCCCGTTATAAGATTTTTTTTCATTTGTTGCAAAAAAGGTCAAAATTCATATTTCAAAATTTCTAGACCTACTAGACACTCATACCTAACTACATCGCAAAGGATTTTATTTATTGAATTTTTTATCATTTTATTTTACTTCCTACAAGACTAAAAAGGCGATCCACGGGGGGGGGGGGGGGGGTGACCCGAAGAAAAAAATTCTGTTGGCGCACCAAGCTTGGTGCGCCACAGAAAGTCACCTTTCTGTGGCGCACCAATCCAGGTGCGCCACAGAAAGTTGAATTTCTGTGGCGCACCAGCCACGGTGCGCCACAGAAAAGGCCGAGATGGACCACGGCCCACTGATTGAAGGTGGGGCCCACGCGTATTCTGTGGCGCTGGTAGTGCTCTATTCACGATGTTGTGCGTAATGGTTTTTGATAAACTTAATTATATAATGCAGATGGACCGACAATGGATGTACGGTAACCGACGGACTGACGATTTCATTACGGCCTGCGTAGTTTTATCAGTGCGGCCGAGGCAAACAATCAGAATGGTTTTATGTGTTGTCCATGTGTTGCCTGTCAGAATAAGAAGGATTACTCTTCCTCGAAAATCCTTCACAGCCACCTTCTTCGGACCGGTTTCATGCCCAACTATAATTATTGGACCAAGCATGGAGAAAGAGGGGTTATGATGGAAGAAAATGAAGAAGAAGAGGACGGTGGCAACTATCCTATGTACCCTGAATACGGTGATACTGCAACAGGGAAGCTGAAGATCAAGAGGCATCAGATGAGCCGGCTGATGATCTTGGTCGTGCCATTGCTAATGCACGGAGAGAGTGCGGAACTGATAATGAGAGGTCGAAATTCGCGCGTATGTTAGAGGATCACAACATTCCGTTGTACCCAAATTGCAAAGATGGTCTGAAAAAGCTGGGTAGCACACTGGAATTGCTGCAATGGAAGGCAGAGAATGATGTGACCGACAAGGGATTTGAAAAGTTGCTGAAAATAATGAAGAAGGACCTTCCAAAGGGTAACGAATTGCCCGCCAGTACATACGAAGCAAAAAAGGTTGTCTGCCCTCTAGGATTAGACATGCATAAGATACATGCATTCCCTAATGACTGCATCCTCTACCGCGGTGAGGAGTACGAGAATTTGGAGGCATGCCCGGTATGCACTGCATTGCGGTATAAGATCAGACGCGATGACCCTGGTGATGTTAAGGGTGAGCGCCCCAGCAAAAGGGTTCCTGCCAAGGTGATGTGGTATGCTCCTATAATACCACGGTTGAAACGTTTATTCAGAAACAAAGAGCATGCCAGGTTGTTGCGATGGCACAAAGAAGACCGTAAGAAAGACGCGATGTTGAGACACCCCGCTGATGGGTCGCAGTGGAGAAAAATCGAGAGAGAGTTCCCGAACTTTGCAGATGATGCAAGGAACTTAAGGTTTGGTCTAAGTACAGATGGCATGAATCCTTTTGGAGAGCGGAGCTGCAGTCATAGCACGTGGCCTGTGACTCTATGTATCTATAACCTTCCTCCTTGGTTATGCATGAAGCGGAAGTTCATTATGATGCCAGTGCTCATCCAAGACCCGAAGCAACCCGGCAACGACATTGATGTGTACTTGAGGCCTTTAGTTGAAGAACTTTTACAGTTGTGGCGTGAAGAAGGTGTACGTATGTGGGATGAGCACAAACAGGTGGAATTTGACCTACGAGCGTTGCTATTCGTAACTATCAATGATTGGCCAGCTCTTAATAACCTTTCAGGACAGACAAATAAGAGATACAATGCATGCACACACTGTTTAGAGGAGACTGATAGTATATATTTGGAGAAATGTAAGAAGGTTGTGTACCTGGGGCATCGTCGATTTCTTCCGACTAAGCATCCCGTAAGAAAGAAAGGCAAGCATTTCAAAGGTATGCCCGATCATCGGAGGAAGCCTGACCACCGTACTGGTGATGATATATTTGATATGCTCAAGGATCTAGAAGTGATCTTTGAAAGGGTCCTGGCGGTCAATCTGTTCCGAATGACGGTACGGGACACGCGCCCATGTGGAAGAAGAAATCTATATTTTGGGAGCTACCCTATTGGAAAGTCCTAGAGGTCCGCTCTTCAATCGACGTGATGCACGTGACGAAGAATCTTTGCGTGAACCTACTAGGCTTCCTGGGCGTGTATGGGAAGACAAAAGATACACCGGAAGCACAGGAGGACCAGCAACGTATGAAAGACCCAAACAACATGCATCCACACGACAAGACCCGGACCAGCTACGCTCTTACCAAAGCAGAGAAGGAAATCTTTTTTGAATGCCTGAGCAGTATCAAGGTCCCGTTTGGCATCTCGTCGAATATAAAGGGAATAATAAATATGGCAGAGAAAAAATTCCCAAAACCTAAAGTCTCATGACTGCCACGTGATTATGACGCAGTTGCTTCCGATTGCACTGAGGGGGCTTCTACCAGAAAATGTTCGAGTACCCATTGTGAAGCTATGTGCATTTCCCAATGCAATATCTCATAAGGTAATCAATCCAGATATTCTGTCAAGGTTACAGAATGATGTGGTCCAATGTCTTGTTAGTTTTGAGTTGGTGTTCCCACCATCGTTCTTCAATATTATGACGCATCTCCTGGTTCACCTAGTCAAAGAGATTGCCATTTTCGGTCCTGTATTTCTACACAATATGTTCCCCTTTGAGAGGTTTATGGGAGTTTTAAAGAAATATGTCCATAACCGTGCTAGGCCAGAAGGAAGCATCTCCAACGGGTATGGAAGAGAGGAGGTCATTGAGGACAAGACAGACATGTTAGAAGATTATGATAAGTTTCATGAAATTCCGCCCTTCGTAGTGAAGGATGACCCAAGTTTCCTGTTAATTAATGAATATGCACCATGGTTACGGCAGAGAAAAAACCCAAACACTAGATAGGGATGTTGGTGATGTGTAATAATTTGTATTCGGTCGATGAACTGAAGGATTTCTAAATAGAACAAAACACATGGTTTCCCCGTCATACAGCCCAACGGTGGCTCGTGAGTGCCTGCATATCAAATGCACCGTTGGACGTATGCAGGGAATCCGAATGATTTGTATTCTCTTTCTGTTGTTGCCCCCTCTTGTTCTTCATCTCCTCCTCATGGTGGGTATTTATAGCTAAAAGATCAGGGCAACTCTTCACCTTTAGTCTCGGTTGGTGGCTGGAACCGGGACTAAAGGAGCGTTGATATGTGTGCCTTATCTTCTTCTTGAGATCCAACGGCTCACAAGCGCTCGACAGAAACACACTGCTGATCCAACGGCTCACAAGTGTTCGAAGGAAACACACGATCCGTGTGCTTCTTCCTGATTGGGCATACTACACCCGGTACCGGCATAAAAAAGGGGTACAAAATTGAAACAGAAAATATGTATGTTTAATGACCTAATGGAGTTCAAATTCCAAATTTTGTAATTAAATAAACTCACCTCAAATCTCAAACAAAAATTAAATTATTATAAATATATAGATTACATTTTTATGAACAATTTGATATTTTAATTGCATTTTTATGATAAACAGATCAAAATATATTGAATTTATAAGTTTAATAACTTAATGGAGTTCAAATTCCAAATTTTGTAATTAAATAAATTCACCTCAAATCTCAAACAAAAATTAATTTATTATAAATATGTAGATTACATTTTTATGAACAATTTGATATTTTAATTGCATTTTTACGATAAACAGATCAAAATACATTGAATTTATAAGTCTAATAAGTTAATTGAGTTCAAATTCCAAATTTTGTAATTAAATAAATTCACCTCAAATCTCAAACAAAAATGAATTTATTATAAATAGATAGATTACATTTTTATGAACAATTTGATATTTTAATTGCATTTTTTTGATAAACAGATCAAAAGATATTGAATTTATAAATTTATTACTTTTTTCAAAAAACAAACTAAACTGTGGCCTTCGCGCCCGAAAATTTAATTTCCAGAAGACCTTTTGTCCCGGTTCGTGGATGGAACCGGGACAAAAGGTTGTTTTGGCGCGCGCCCTCCCGGTGACCCGAAAATGACCTTTTTGTCCCGGTTCGTGCCTCGAACCGGGACAAAAGGGTCACCTTTCGTCCCGGTTGGAGCCACCAACCGGGACGAAAGGTTCTTTGGTCCCGGTTCGTGCCTGGAACCTAGACCAAAGGTCCTTCCTATAACTCCCTCTGCCTCCCCCACTCCCTCTCATTCGCAATTTCGCTAAGGACCAGGAGCGCCACAGAACCCGACGCCGGCAGGCTGCCGAATTCCGCCGCGCCCCTGGACGCTCGAGCCTGCCGCCGGCCGTCGTCCTCGAAGACTAGGAGCGTTCCGCCATCGACACCGCCCTTCGGCTCTCCGCCTCGGCCGCGCCGCTGCCCTCCTACGCCGCCCTCGATGTCTCCGCCGCCGCCCGATGCGCCGCCGCCCTCCTGTCTCTCTGCTCCGGCCGCCCTCCGCCCGACGCCGCCGCCCTCCTGTCTCTCCCCTCCGGCCACCCTCCAGCAGGTACACGCCGCCGCCCTCCTGTACTCTCTCCCCTCCGGCCGATCGACCTCCAGCATGCAGTAGATGAATTGGTTGATTTGTATTGAATTGATCTCTATTTTTTCACTCACTACGGCCAAATATTATTAGGAAACACATAGTGGCATATTTGGGACTTAATATATTATAAGCAAGATAATAATTTTCATGGTTGACTTTATTTGTTAGCTTGGTGAATTTATTTGTTAATCTGGCTCATGATTTGGAGTTAGCTAGGTTAGTTTGTTAGCTAGGTTAGTTTTGTTAGCAATATTTGTTAGCAATTTACTAGTTAGGTTAATTAGCTAGGTTAATTTATTAGCTAGGATAATTTTGTTAGCTAGGTTAGTTTTGTTAGAATTTTTCTTAGTTAGATTAATTTTTTTAGCTATGTTAGTTTTGTTAGCAATTTACTAGTTAGGTTAATTAGGTACGTTAATTTATTAGCTAGGATAATTTTGTTAGCTAGGTTAGTTTTGTTAGAATTTTTCTTAGTTAGGTTAATTTTGTTAGCTAGGTTAGTTTTGTTAGCAATTTACTAGTTAGGTTAATTAGCTAGGTTAATTTTATTACCTAGGTTAATTTTATTAGCTAGGTTACTCATATTTTTTCCATTTGTCTTTGCAGAAACTATGGATCACGACAGAGACGAAGATCAGGAAAACATATTGGAGGATATGATCCGTGGTGACGATGACATCGATATCGCCTCGAGCTTTTTGAACGACTCTGGTGAGGGGGTGGACATAGAAGATGACGGCTCCGGTTCTCGAACCGTAATTACTACAGGGTCCAGAGAGGTATATTAGGTAACTGTGTGTTGAGTAAATGCATTATTTAATTTGTATATATATATATATTAACGCTCTTTTTTCTTTTAGCCCTCCGGATCGAGCAAATCTTCTGACAGCAAACGAGGCCCAGCCAAAAGGTTGGGGAGTGAAGAAAGGTACAAGATCGAAGTCATCGCTAAAGATAGCAGACCGATTCTTCCCGTGACGCATGCCACGGTATTTATAAGTCAATGCGGAGTTGTTGTTAGGGACATCATCCCGATCACCGTTCAAGACTGGAATAAGCCAAAGACGGATGGACGACGCTCAGCTGCTAGTTATGTCGATGATAGAGCCAAAGGCAATCTTTGGAAAACGCTCATGGCTAATTTCACGCTACCTCCTCAAAATGAAGAGGACGATGCTCATCCGTTAGAGGGGGATGAAACTATTAAGGATCCCATAGAGGAAAAGGTCAAGGAGTGGGCACTTAAGAAGATGTCCGAACAATTTATCAACTGGAAGAAAAGATTGAACAGGGATTATGTCCAGAAAGGAAAGACTCCGGAATTCACCGGAGCGTATGAGAAGCTCAAAGATCACTGGGACGAATTTGTCGAGTACAAGAAATCGGAGGAGGCTAAGAAAAGGTCAGCAATAAATAAGAAAAATGCTGCAAAGAAAGAATATCACCATAGCATGGGGTCAGGTGGCTACAGGGCTATCAAGCCTAAGTTGGAGAAAGATGAGAACGACCTGCTTCAGAAAGGGATAATTCCCGAGACGCTGCATTGGGTTGAACGGGCAAAGCTTTGGTTCTACGAGCACGGAGGTAAGTTGCACCCAGAAACAGGGAAGTGCATTTTTACAAAAGCACAACTTGCAACCCCCCTCGCTGAACTTCAAAAGATAATGAAGGAGGTAGAAGACGGGGAGTTCCATCCAGACAGAGAGAAGGACGAGCTGTCACGCGCCCTCGGGAATCCAGAACACAGTGGACGAACACGAGGCACAGAAGGCTCCGTTCCGTGGAAGTATGGTTTTCCCGACTGTAGTGACACTTATAGAAGCCGGGGGAGGAAAAAGAAAGAGGAGGCAGACCGGCTGAAGCAGATCGAAGAAAAACTAACGAGGCAGCAGGAGATACTAGATGCACTTACCAGCCAGCAAGCTACCGGCCAATCTCAGCGGCACGAAGATCCTGCATTGGAAATTAGCGGCCCACCATCTCAACGGAAAAGCAGCGTGGCTTCCACGGAGCTTGTTCGGCCAGATATCTCGGCTCGTCGCTACCCCGTGCATGATATCACGGAGTGGGAAAAATGTGAGCTACATGCTCCATTGATGAACCTAACCGTGAAGGTGGCGGTCGGCGTAGTCTTACCTCCTGCACCTAATGGAACTTACCATTCCTCTCCGATTCTAGATGGCTATGCTGTTGTTGTAGTGGATGAAGTTATAAAGGGATTTGAGGACCTGGAACTTGACTACCCTACAGGTGAAGGGGAGACTGCATTGAGAGATGGCAGAAAAACTACTATTCTGTGGCGGAAGGAACACATTGTGCTTCCAAATTGGAAGCCAAGGCCACCGTCTCCGCCACCTCCGCCATCTCCGCCGCGTCAGCCATCTCCGCCGCGCCAGCCATCTCCGCCGCGTCAGCCGTCTCCGTCACGCCAGCCATCTCCGCCGCGTCAGCCATCTCCACCGCGTCAGCAGAAACAACCATCTCTGCCGCCTCTACAGAAAGAGCCATCTCCGCCGCCTCAGCTGAAACAGCCATCTCCGCCGTCTCAGCAGAAACAGCCATCTCCGCCGCCTCAACCACGGGTTCTATAGCGGAAGAGCACCGCTGGCGCCGCTCCGGCGGCTAGTGCTACAGCTCTGAGTAAATCCTCAAAGAAGAAAGTGAAGGCTGCTCCTACCAAGTTATCTTATGAGAAGACTCAACAGGAACTTGAGCTATCAGTAAAGGAAGATGTGGCACGCCAGTTAGCACCGAAACGGCCCCCGCCTGAGCCGAAATTAGATCCGGCAAAAGTGTAGAGAACATTGGAAAACCTGAGGCGATCAACGACTGAGGAAATGCTACCAGACTACAACCGCTGTATTATTAAGTCACGTACAGCTCAGAAGGAGCGGGCATGTGCAAGCGGGAGAAAAGTTCCCCAGCTCGGAGAACAGAAAAACCAATCGTGCCCTCCGCTCAACGTGTTTTCCGATATCCCGGTTGATTCGGAATATACAAAACTAATGAGAGAAGCGGCCGATAATCTTGGGATGTCTTTGGTTGAATACTTAGGCTCTATGCAAGAGTATCCCATGGCTGAGCCGTGCAATTACAAATACAAAGCACGGGAAGCCTCTTGTCAGACCGGAGGAGGTCCGGAATCTTCCTACCAAAATGCGAAGATTGCATCAGTGGTACATGGAAGAAGCGAAGAAAGGGACAAACTGGCTCATTTTGGGAATTAAAGATGAGCATTTCTTACGTGGAAAAGCCGAGATCCATATTGAATTTGAATAATTATTTCAGTTATTCAATCAAGACGCCATCGACAAATCTATTGTCAGTGCCTATTGTCTGTAAGTATTTCTTCTGTAATTAAGTCTGTAGCTCAGCTCGTTCATTGCATGTATAATTATCCTCACTCTATAATGCAGATTGAAGATTCTCGAATGCAAACAAGGACGAATCTATGACATTGGGTTCGTTGACCCAGATGTCGTTCATGGACATAATCTAAAATATAAACCCAAGGAAACGGAGGACGCATTGGTACAGGCGTTAAGGAGACAGAAAACCAAAAGGGAAATACTATTTTCTTACAACTTCGGGTGAGTGTTACTATGTTATACACATTCTATTTGCTTACTCGATGTTAAGTGTAATTGACGAGTTATGCATGCGCAGGTTCCACTATGTTCTACTAATCATTACTCATGACAAAGGACTAGTACAAGTCATGGACCCGCTACGTAATGAATCTGAGAAGTGGGCAGACATGGCTGAAATGCTATAGAGGTAATTTCAATCAATATGGTACTATATCGACAACTTTCGTTCATTTCCTGATATCTAGTAATTAATAAGTTCTTTATTCATTTTCTATGCCTGCTAGGGCTTAGAAACGGTTCACCAGTAGGGCTCGGGGTGAGTGGAAAGAGCAGCTTGAATTTGAAGAACTAGTGTAAGTAGTACTAGCTAGACCCGTGCATCTGTTTGATTCTACTTTGAATAACATTATCATGTTTGATTATTATTTTGATTGAACTCTGTTCTCGTAAAGTGCCCGAGGCATGGATCCGGGAATAATTTATGTGGATTTTACGTCTGCGAGTTCATTCGCGAGACGACCGTGAGAGGGGCAGAATCTTAGAACAACTTTAAGTACGTTCACAATATTTTTTATTATCACCAATTGTGTTGAGATTCATTCATATATATATTGACCCCCTTCTTTAATTTAGATCGAACGGATGCGAGACAGGCTCCTACCAAAGGAACGCCTGCGAGCAATTCAAGAGGAGTTGGCGGCATTCTTTTTAGATCATGTCATATCTAAAGACGGAGAATATTATCCCTACTAGTAATAATCGTAAGAGATATTGTATATATTGTATATATATGGTACTACATATGTAATAGGTTCGACTGCAAGAGGACGAAGAAATAGGTCACACTTTGATCTTATATTTATGACGATGTTGTGTAATGGTTACTTCTTTGTTGTATATATGTAGTACCGTCGAATTGAATGCAAAATCTTAACCCAAAAAGGAAAACAATAAATAAAAAATTGAAACGATAAACAGTAAAAAAACCCATAAACCCTAAATCCAGCGTGCAACAACCGGGACTAAAGGGTCTTCGACCCCGATGCCCGACAGCAGCCCATGTGGAGACCTTTTAGTCCCGGTTCGTAACAGAACCGGGACTAAAGATTTGGGCCTTTAGTCCCGATTACGCAGTCCCAGTTGCGTAACCGGAATTAAAGGCCTATGAACCCGGGATAAAAGGGCTTTTTTCTACTAGTGTATAAATCAGAAACACACTAGTCAGCCTTTAGGTAGCTGGACTAACTCTTGTTTCCAAAATGATTTTATCTTAACTTTGTATGTCTCCAAAATTACTCACCTGTAACCACGTAACCGCGAATAGGCACCAACCCTGGTGGGCGGCCGCAAAGACGCCACCGTCCGGCTCCGGGCACGTTAATTTCCGGGAACCAACGGCGACGGCCAATGGCGCCCCTGATTTTCCCAGGATGGGAAATTCCCCGCGCGGCCGCGTGCTTTAGGGTGTGTTTGGTTGGAGAACGAAGTGGAATGGAATGTCATGGTTACATTCTCGAAGAATGGCGACCACCGCGCCGTGCCGCTGCTCTGCTTCCGCCCCGCCGCGCCACGCCGCTCCGCCCCACCGCGCCGTGCCGCTGCTCCGCCCCACGCGTCGCGCCATGCTGCTCCGCCCGCCCCGCCGCTGCTCCGCCCGCCCCGCCGCTGCTCCGCCCCACCGCGCTGTGTCGCTGCTCTGCTTCCGCCCCACCGCGCCACGCCGCTCCGCCCGTCGCGCCGCTCCTCTGCCCGCTGCTCTGCTTCCGCCCCGCGGCGCCGCTGCTCTGCCCCGCCGACAGCTACAGCAGATAGGAGAGAGAGAGAGAGATAGAGAGAGAGGAGCTCGAATCAGTGAGAGGTGAGACTGGCTTTATTTTTTTGTTTCGCTGGGCTGGGAACGGAGTGATTCCACCGATTCGGTGGAACGACATGATTCGGCATATCAGAGGAATATTCGGTTTCGGGAACGAGTACATTCCGGTTCTATCTTTCTACCGAACACGGGAATGAGGCCCAGGTGCGGGTCCAACCCATTACATTCCATGCCATGACCCCTACCAAACACACCCTTATTTGGCCGGATCGCTTCCATCTTTACCGTTTTGATTGATTGATACCTTGCGTCTCTCCGGCCGCCTTCCCACCCCGTCCACCTTATAAATCTTCAGCACAGTGCTCGCACGGCCAACCCCACCCTCCACACCACGCCCTTTCCGCTCAGGGCTACACGACCAGGTCAGGGAGGCAGAAAGGGAAGCCGCGGCCGCGCCGCCCCACTGCTCGGCTCTGCTCTCGTCTCCTCGCTCTGCCATTTCTGGTGAGCGCCCTGCTCCCTCAGATCTACCAATTTTTGTCTCGTTTCTTCTCCGCTGGCTCGAATTTATTCACTTAACTTTCTCCGTTGTTAACTGCGCTGTGTTGTTTCTTGGTTGGTCGCGGCGTCCACAGTTCAGAAGGGGATTGTCCGAGGATTGGGTTTGGATTCCGTTTTGGGGATCGGAGGAGGAAGGGAAGAGGGGAGGAAGGATGGTGCGGAGGAAGACGGAGGTGAAGCGGATAGAGAACGCGACGAGCCGCCAGGTGACCTTCTCCAAGCGCCGGAACGGGCTGCTCAAGAAGGCTTTCGAGCTCTCGGTGCTCTGCGACGCCGAGGTCGCGCTCGTCGTCTTCTCCCCGCGCGGCAGGCTCTACGAGTTCGCCAGCGCCAACAGGTACTCCGATCTCCCGTTCCCAACAAACCTCAAATCTCTCTTTGTGCTTGAATTGAGGTTTCTTGGTGGGTAATTTTGTGCTGGTTGGAGGCGAAAGCACCAGCTGGTAGGCGTTTGCAATGCTGCGGTATGCTCAAGAATTCCTTTCCCTGCTTACACTTGTGAAATTATCTGTACGGACTCGATGCACACAACGGGCTCGTAGCGTAGTCAAAAGCACAGCCATCCTAGCTTCCTCTTCCTTCTTTCTCTTTCTCCATCTCCTTTCTTCCTCTTCCTTCTTTCTCTTTCTCCATCTCCTTTCTCTTTCTCCGGCCCACGCGCACATCCTTTGACCTTTTCTTTTCTTCTTTTCCTCGTCTCTCTCAGTTTCTTCAGTTTCTCTCACTCCCCCAGCAGCTCATAGTCTTGCTGCATTTTCTCTTGTCACTCCTATTTCTGTCCTCCGTTCGATCACCGACGGCACCCATGACCGATATCAATGTGCAGCCAATGGGGGCCAGGTGAATGGAAAAGGAGGCAGACGTCCCCAGTAGTTGCGGCCGGGGAAAGAAGGCTGCGGGTACAAATGGCGAATGTTCATGTGGCGTCCGGACCCGGGACACTGGGCAATAATTTCTCTTTGTGTTGACACTTGGCAGTAGTACTGCCGATTTGACCTGCTTACTACTTCCGCTCTCCCAATCGCGTCAGTTCCGGTCCAGGGGATGGCCTGCGTCGTGTCGTGCGGCCACTCGGCCGTACATGCGATACTGTCGTCTCCGCGAGTTTTCTGCTCCACACTTTTGGCTCTACTGCAAACTACTCCATCCGTTCGTAAATATAAGATGTTTTAGCTTTTAGAAATGAAAAGTGAGACAGATATATCTAGACATATTTTAGTAGTACATATACATATATAGTTTTTAGTCCGAATTTAGACAACATGTTAAATACCTAAAACATCTTATATCGTGGAACGGAGGGAGTAGTAGATAGTTTTGTTCCGGGTATCCTTTAGCATCTGGGGAGTTTCAGATTAATCATGATGTGTTCTCCTGGACCTAGCTAAAAGGGTGTTGTCCGTTGATTCTCATCTGTTGATTTGGCTTAATTCATGTGTACATACGATTGAGTACTTTGTTTGACCTTTGAAACATCTGTATGAAATCTTACTCTTGTATGTTTCGATCTGTATGAAATTTTACTTGTATATATGTGTCTCCGTATCTTCTGGGCACAAACTGTCAGTACATGATAAAAAATATCCTTTTTTTTTGAGGAAACACGCATCCTTTTTTATTCCGTTAGAAACTGTACATGCGTTAGTAAATGTACCTCATGATCGATCAGAGGTAGCACTCTCTTTTTAAGAAGGCACATACGTACATGTAACCGATTTGAATAAGAGTTAGAAATGTCCATAGTACTGTTTTAATAACAAGACTGATTAATCCGAAAAGTTTACAAAGAGTATATCATGCATGGAAGATATGTAAGTTCCCTTTTGGTTTAACTCCTTCAATTCTTGTTTGTCCTGAAACATCAAAAGATAATTTTCAAAAGTAAGAAGTCACCGATTAGATAAACCACCGTGACTAGAAAGAATCAGAAACTACTTAAGTTGTACAACATTATTGACCCTTAGATTCTTGGGAATGCCAAGCATACTCTCTAGGTTGAGCTAGCTATCTTTTAGTAGTTTTTATATTATCCATACGATCTGAATTAGCTTTCCTGCATCTCAAAACAATCACGTATCTGTTACTTAATTTGATCTATTCAATTATATTGCCAAAAAATATTAGTTCTGCCTACGTTTGCTAGATTCAACCATGTGACAATGAAAAATATTTTGAGTTAAGAAAATATGTTTAGCTGGTCAGACACCAATCTATGGTAATGGTTAAACTATGTTCTATCAAATCAAAGTATGAGAGCATCTCCACCTATCGAGACTAAATCGTGTCCGTCAGCGTCTAAAGTGGACAACTTTGGGTGGGGTCACCGGACGGCTGTCCGTTCAAATGGGTGCTTGCTCTCTCAGCGGTGCCCCCCAAACATATTTGACTGACTAGTGGGTCTACATTCAAAAGGAGAGAGGAGAGGGAAATAGTGAGATGGCCTGTTTGGCTAGCTAGTGGGCCTGCATGCAAAATAATTGAGCGGACGGTCTCCGGCACCGCCGAGACCCTCCAACCTTGTGAGTCTGACAGGCGGTGCCGAACAGGATTTGGGCCGGGCGGGAGCTTTAGGGGTGCCGATGTGGCCGAGTTTCGTGTCTGGCACCCCAATGAGCCTTTTGGGGTGTGTGTGTGTGTGGGGGGGGGGGGGGGGGGGGGGGGTGCTATAGGGGCCCCCGGTGCAGATGCTCTTGTTTCCATTTCATATGTTTACCAAGTCATAATGCCTAGCTCTAGAGCATACACACGTTGAAGGAACGATTCAATATTGTGGCATAATTTGAATAAGAATTGAGATGTCTTTCTTCGTGTAACATTTTCAATTTTAATGGTCTACAAACACTACCGGATTCGGGTAAACGACCAAAAACTCGGCATAGCTATTACTCATGTGCACGCTTCAGGAAAGTGTCAACGGTAACATAGCAAGGGGCTAAAATTAAAATTTTGATGATTATTCATCCGAACAAAGTTATCTTATGTGGTTTGCCTCATCATATATGGTTCAAAGATCGGTTGTGATGAGACCATGTCATCTCAGGGCCCTACTCACAAACGATTTAAAAGTCATCTATGATGCTATTCTGTAGCAGCGCAACACGGGTTAAATACTAGTCTAGCTAGCTAATGATATGGAATGATAACCAACTCATGTTGTGAATAAAACCTACTAATAAACGATCGCATTCCCGGAAAAGGCAGAAATTAAAAGAATGATCCTAAAATCATATATTAATAAAAGTCCCCAATTGGACCAGGAATGCCGGTTCAATACCTCACATGCCAAGTACGAAGGAAGAAAAGGGCATGCCAAGTATTATGGTGATGACTCGCATGCTCGTACATAGCTAAACATGTTATATGCATCGTACACATTGATGTCACTCTTTGGCTGCACTATATTAAACGTACTATCGCAATTCGAAAAACAATCATCAGTCAATCGGCGATGTTTAAGACTCAGTTTGCTGCATTGTAACCATGATCTGCTAAACTTAAATTATAGTCTGCTATAGAAAATAGTCAGGGAAATAAGAAAAGTTGCGGACACAATTTGTAAATACATAAACTAGTATTTAGGTAAATGCAAAACTAATTAAATAAAATTATCGTAATTTACCGTTATATGAAAAAGGGTATAAGGCACTACTACGGAGGATTTAGAGCCGGTTCAAAGGATCATAGCAGGTTGCCTTGGTTTGTTTTGTAAATAGAAAATAAAAACTAGTTTTCTAGGTAAATTCAAAAACTAATTAAATAAAATTATCATAATTTACCATTTATGAAATAGGGCATAAGGCACTACTACTACAGAAAAGGGCTTTAGAGCCGGTTCAAGAGGATCATAGCAAGTTACCACCAACTATTATGAAGGAGACAACGTTCTAGCTTGCCTCAGTTGGTTTTGTATAGCAGTTTGCAAAAAATGCCACCGTTATTCAGTTGATTAACTGTTCGAGCTAACTGAATCCGCCGTAAAGGCTTGCTAGATGTCACTGATGCCATCAAGGGGATGTGTATATTTTTCCATACACCATTTGGTCTCGACAAATCAATAAGGTCGCCCTTTTATTCACTAGTAGAAGGCATATGTAACATTAAATTGTAAATGCAAACACATGATGTGTGTTTCTTCGTCGTGTAGAGGCATCAAGCACAAAACATGCAAGATTGAATTGGCCCCTCCTCCGTGCTGAGTTGCCTCAATGTCGTCATGTCACTTTGTCATGGTCATCTGATCCTCAAAGCATGCCCGACTTATAACCCCCATTAGGCCTTGTTCGGTTAAACCCCTCTCAAGGCGATTAGAGTGGATTGGAGAGGATTTGGGGGGATTTTGACCTATAGGGGTTTTAACCCCCCTCAATCCCTTTCATCCCTCCTCAATTTCCTGTAAACGGAACAGGCCATTAAGGAAGGGCCACTACTGATATATCATCTTTGCTATAGCTTTTATAGAAAACACAAAGATTGCAACTCAAAGCATTGATAGATAGCAATAATTTCCCAGCCTATAAGAATATAATTTATAATCAGACATCTAATGCAACGACTGATGCTCACTGGATGGGTGTTCCAAAAGACGCAACGCACACAACCACCAGCTTGAATGCCACATGCACACTTCGGACGTCGCACACAATCTATGAACTCTGTCATTTGGAGACAAATTCCAGCTCCAAAATAGAAGGGCGAAATTGGGTTCCTCCATCTTCAAATTGACAATGGGTTAACAACATATTGGACTCCGGCTTCACACCACCTTCAAATACATAACCCTATAGTGATGAGGCGGCCTAGCATCTCGACGTCTTGCTGATTAGGCCAGATCCAACATGGCATGGGGGAGATGGCCCTAGCAGGCCCAAGGTGAGCATGGAAGACGCCCGACTAATGGTGTTAAGATGTTGTTGCCGCCAACTGCCATCTGTGGTCCTGGACCTCCACCACATGTTGCCACAACCATATTAGAACAAACAGACGTCCAAAACAACAAAAACATCGACAAATGGCCGCCCCACAACATAGAAAGCATGTGTTGGCACAAGCAAACCTAAGTCTACACACCGCCAATGTGTTTAGGCAGCGACCATACAAATGCCTAAGAAACACTGTCAAGACACAACAATATGGAATTTTAGGTGAGCCGCAAACCATGTTTACCATATGGTCACAGCTTTGAAACGTAAGTGACGCCCCAAAATGTAGTCGAAGCCAAGATGGTGTCCACTAGATTTGATGAGCCTCTAAAAATTGGTCTTCATGGGCACAATAGAAGGTTTGCCGCTGCATGACCTTTGCCAAATATGTGACAACCATGTCAAAGCAACATCACACTCTTGACATCAAGTATGAAGGTAGGCGAACCATGCTGACATCCAAACATAAACATAGGGTCCATGTCGGAGAGAAAGGTCATTATTTCTCACCAAATGGTTGAGTGTATGTCGTATCAATCTGATTGGGACTTTGTATCCCCTATAAAAATGAGAGGCGTGACTTGTTGGAGGAAGGAACACATAAATGGGACAAATATGCACTACAAGGATACGAACCATGATATCATTAGGATCCGCACTCTCTTTTCCCAAAAGCTGAAGGTGACAAATAAAACTAAGAGGTGTACCTTGGGGAACCTATGAAAGCCAAACCAAGGTAAAAAAACAATTAAAGGAGGTCTATGGCAAGATTGACACCGCTTACCTTTTAGGACCCTTTGATGACCTAAATAAGATACCATGCACCATGAATGGAGTCAAGGCAAGGTTAAACTTGGTCTCCTGATGAACCGACTAGTTTTTTAAGCAATCTCCCATACGACGTAACTACTATCTAATATGTAGAACACAGCGTGATGGTTTCCCCCCTAAAAATAACCACAGAGTAGAAGCATATCCTTTTCAAGGTCAACTGTATAATTTTTCATATAAACTCAGCACCGATAATTTATTTTCCATAGTTTAACCACTCAAAGCTAAGTATTTTAATTACTTATGAATTGATTACACTGATATAAGAAACTAGTGCGAACTATTTGGAAGATGGCATGCTAAAAGGTCTGTGAACATGTGGTAACATGAGTCAAAGGATTATGCTTGAACCGGTTCGTGCTGATCTCTTGGTGTGCTAGTGCTACTAATTATGTAGAATATAATCAAGATGTTTTTGCTCAAATTTTTGGTCAAAGTTCATCTTGAGATGGTCGTGCGCCTTATTTATAGAAACGGAGGAAGTAACTTTCAATTACGTATTTATCCACTGCAACTTGGAAAATGAGCATACTTGTAGTACTAGCACCAATAATATCTTTTTAGAGTTAGCAGCAGTGTTCCTCTTATGACCTTACACCTGTATCCATTGTGGCTTAAATAACCTCCTATAGCTTAAAACCTCAATATGAAAGTGGCACACAAACACAAGACATCGCGGTTATATTTTTTGGTATCTCATTATTGACTTTATCTTTCTTTCAACAATGTTTAGCATTTCCTACACTGTTTTCTTGATGTCCATGAACTCTCTGACAAGACACTACACCCTTGGCACTTAGTCAAAATATGTCACGGAAAAAGTGATTTTCATGTTCTAACTTTTCGTTTGTTATTGTATGTCCAATTCAGCTTGCAAAAATCGATTGACCGCTACAAGGCACATACAAAGGATAATGTTAATAACAAAGCAGTACAACAAGATGTACAGGTATATATATCCTCAATATGAACTTGCAGACTGATGAAGACTTGAATCATGCATGCACCTATCATAAGTAATTTCAAGTTAAATTGAAAACCACTTCTCATCACTTTATATTGAGGTCATATTAAGAATAGTCATACCACAATATATCAGTGACGCAATTGATCCTTGCTTATAGTAGTAGTGTAGTGCATTAGATTGTCCATTGGCAACATGAATATTAAACACATACGCACTACTGTATTTTCAACTGGTACAGGTAAAACTAAAGTAAACACCTACACGAGTGCACGACCCTTATACATGTACTATTGAGTAGGAATATCATAATATACTCTCGTTACTAGTGATTTACAATGTTGACTAAAGACTACACGGATCATACACAACATATTCACTTAATACAGCTGTAATATTCTCATGGGGCATGCATAATCTAACCCATGGAAGATCATGCCATGCTAATTTAACCTATTAAACATCAGGATCCTACAATGTTGTTGCAAATAACTTATGCAAGTTATCAATTGCAATATCAGACACAAGTTAATACTAAAACATGATATTGCTCATTAGGCCTCCGTTTCAAAAAAAAATATTGCTCATTAGGCGTCAGTAAAATGGGTTACTCAATTATGTACTCCGAGCAGTATGGCATGCGATGTGACGACACAACTTTTAAATGCTGAATCACACCTCTGAACTGCAGCAAGTCAAAGCTGATACTCTTAGCTTGGCAAAGAAACTTGAAGCTCTTGAAGATTTGAAACGGTAAGGTATCTTGCCACTTTCTGAAGACTAGACTGTACTTCGTCTGCCAAAAATAATGCCGAGTTATATGAGATGCAGAAAGATCTTGGGCGAAAATTTAGGAGGATGCTCTGCTGAAGAACTGCATTGTCTTGCAGTTAAAATTGAGAAGAGCCTCCGAATAATAAGAGGGAAGAAGGTGCTAGTTAAAAACTCCTGCGTTGCTGGAAAAGACTGCTTAATCTGAGAAAAACTAACATGTATTTTTTTGTGTGTCCACTCCACGGCCACCAGACCCAGCTGCTGGAACAACAGATAGCTAAGCTGAAAGAGAAGGTATACCACCAACTAATTCCTAACCCCGCAAGCCACAGTAACCTACGGCGATTCGGCATGTTTTTTGTTTCTTACAGCAACCTATATACATAACTCACAGCACACACCGCAGCTATTTCTGAATGCTTCTTGAATCTCTATGATCAGGAGAAGACGCTGCTCAAATACAACGAAGTCTTGCACGAAAAGGTCTGTTTTTCCAAGTATTGCTGCAGAGTGCATGATACCTTATGTTTAAGATACAAAAAGAGCATACCCAGTCAATCTCACACCCACCATGTATCATGTATACAAACCCAATCAGTTACTGATGTCTGTCTTGTCACTGCAGCACTGCAACCTTGAGGCGGCGCTGGTGGCTCCCGCCCTGAACTGCGTGCCGCCCTTACAGTTGCGAGACGCCTCGGAGCCGGTGGGAAGTGACGAGGACGTGGAGACGGAGCTCTACATAGGATTGCCCGGCAGGGATCGCTGCTCCAACCGAAAATCAGGAACCAAGTAGCCAACCGATCGATGTAACCACAGCCGCCGGCGGCGGCGTGCACAGTCAAATTAACCGGCACAGGTTAAACTCGAAGGAATAAGCTCCCTGCATCTGCCCCTGCAGGCATGAAGTGCTCAGGCAGCAGTCCACCATTTCTCTATATTTAGATAGTATCTGCAATGTTTTAAATAGCTGGCTACAGTAAATAGCTCCGACCCCTCAAAACGAGGCTATAGCCAGGTTTAATGGGGCTATAGCCGGAAATTGTACATGAATTCATTTAGCCTCAAGATTCTCGAAAGGCTAGCCGGGCTATAGCCGGCTATCTAAAACTATGAGTATCTGTAATCTTTTGCAGAAGGTAATTTAGCGGCTACGGCGATGGCAAACCAGCGAACCTCTCCGAGATCCAAAAGTGAAATACCCAGCGCGCAAACTGTTTCTTCGTCTGTCTGTTACTCTGTTGTGCCTGTGTCTGTGTATGTATATATATAAAAGTCACTATGAGCTTGCTCTTGATTCGAGAGAGGAAGTGGAATCTGGAAGAGACAGAAGCAATTCGGGGATTAGGGAGGTCAGTTCATCACAGGAACATTCTATTCACCCGCCTCCACTAAGGATTTTGCCGTCACTTATATCCTTTCCTCTCACACACGCAGACACGCTTACGAACTGTGTAATCAAAGCTGGATCCGGCCCACGGCCCACTTACAAAGCATGCGCCCATGACTTTTGTCCCTAAACAGGTGCTGTCTTCCCAAGTCACCAGGTACGGAGAACGTGTAGGACACCGAACCTTCACTCGTGCCGACGTACTGGAACCATGCGGAACAAAATCCTCCTCGAGGATCTGAGCTGGGAACAAAGCACAAGTTGGATCATACTCCGTATGAGTTAACAAAGTCATATTAGTGTGTACACATGTTGCTTAAGCAGTTAAGCTGGGAGGATGCACTTGGCTAGAAGCCGGTAGGTAACTCAGAGTTTGTATACCACTTCCCTCACCCGTTTGATCAATTTATAAGGGTCAAAATAACGGAAGGAGGGTTTTTTATTGCCGCGCATTGCAACTGATTGCTGTATGTAAGGTTGGAATTTTAGAAATACACTGTCACCAGCATAAAAAATGTGTTCAGACATAGAATTACACACGAAGGAATTCTGCCCCCGCGTCGTCCTCCCAGGGGCGATACGCGGGAACCTAGCACCGCCGCACTCCTCCCCCCGATTCCCTCCTCTGCTTCGCCGCCGCCGGAGGGGGGCCAGCAAAAAAAGCCGCGCGACCCCGGGAAGGTGGCGGCGGGCGGATCTCCTCTCCTCGCGATGCTCCCGACGCGGAGTGGGCAGGATGGCGACGGGAGCACCCGGCGGCGCGGCGATGGTCGTGGCGGCGTAGGCGGCGGGCGCGGTGATGGACGCGGGACGGCGGGGATGCGGCGCGGAGCGGCGGCAACTCGGGCTGGCTCGCCTCGTGCTCGATCTGGGACGCGGGCCACGACTCGGGCTGGCTCGTTCTGGCGGCTCGCCCCGGATGCGGTGCGTGGAGCAGGAGGTACGGCGACGGCATGCGGGGCGGTGGCAACGGGCGGGTCGCGGAAGATTGGGCTGCTGCGCGGGCAGATGCAGGGTAGCGGAGGCTCCATGGAGGCGTTGGCTGTCGTGCTCGGGGCGGCCGCGGTGGGCCGGAGGCGGCGCGGGGTGCAAGAGGACCGGCGGCGGCATGCACGGCGGCTGCATCTGTCAGGCCCGTCCTGCACACTGCCGGCGGAGGTGGTGCTGCTGTTCCCGGATCAGCGTGGAAGCCGGGGCGGCGGCCCCGGATCGGTGGCAGCTTCGACGCCGCGGTATGGTCGTCTCGGCGTGGGGTGCTGCGACCACCTTGTCTGCGGTGTAGTTCAGTGGTCGGCCACGGATGCGGCATCCCATCTTGCAGCTCCCCAAGCTTCATGGGTGGATCGAACTCCGGGCGCAAGCCCCGCACCGACCCCGGTCGGTGCCGACGATGGCGGCGCCTTTTGGGCGTTGTTCTCCTTCCTGTTTGCATCGTTGTGGAGTCTCGACAGCCGCCCCGACGGGAGCGGTCCGATGGTCTCCCGGTAAAAGCCTAAGCCCCGTCGGGGGCGGGCGACGGTGACGGACGCGCCACTTCCTTGTTGGAGGCGTCGTCTTGGAGTCATTGGTCCTCCCGGTGCGACAATCTTGCGGTCAGGGGAGGTGGATCCTGGGGCGGCGGTCCCGGACGGTGGTGGATGTCGAGGTGGCGGCCTCGGGCTCCCACGCTGCGACGGTTCTATAAGGCAGAGCCGTTGTCTTGCGCGGGGCTGGGTGGTGACCTGGATGAAGACTGCGCGGGCAGAGGGTTCCTCGACCCGACTAGATCATCTTCGGGCAATGCAAATGTCGATCTGGTTGCTACGCCGGGGCGGCGTCTCTGGAACAGGTGGGTTTTGGTGGTGACCTGGATGAAGACTGCGTGGGCAGAGTGTCCGTCGACCATGACTGATCACCTTCGGGCAATGTGAGGGTCGATCTGGTTGCTATGCTGGGGCGGCGGCCCCGGACCAGGTGGTGTGTGTTTGTGGTGTTGGTCGGCTTTGTGTCGTGTGGGCGGCGGGTCGTCTCGCCTTTGTGGTTTTTTTGGTCCTGTTTTTCTTATAAACAGGCACTGTACAATTTGTATAGTTTTTAGACCTGGTTTCCCTTATAAACTGGGTCATCTCTTCTATGGTGGATACAACCACTTTAAGTTTTAAAAAAGTGTTCAGACCTGTTCTTGTCAGCCCGAGGCTTCATACATTGGTGTGCGTACAACAAATGGTGTTGCATCAATTGAGTCATGGCTGCTCGCTCCTTAAGCCAGTTTCTTCGGTTTGTGGAAGCACAAGTATCCACATCAATACCAGAATTGCGAGGAGGGTGTCCAAAGAGTACCTCGAACGGAATTTGTTCCAAAGTTGAATGGTATGTCGTGTTGTACCAATATTCTGCAGACGGTAACCAGTCGCCCATTTCTTGGAACAGGATTTTACAAAGCAACGGAGATAAGCTTCCATGCATTGGTTTAGACGTTCAGACTGCCCATCCGCCTGAGAGTTATAAGCGGAACTAATATGCGGAGTGGCATTAGAAAGCTTGAATCATTCCTGCCGCATGCGTACTCGTGAAGATTTGATCCCGAACCGAGATAATTGTCTGTGGTAGGCGCCATGCGGTTTCTATGGCCCATTTAACCATCATCATGTAGATTAGCCGCGAGTCAAACTTGCAAGTCATATGATGGGTACCGTGGTAGGGTGTTCACTTGGTTGCGGCCTCTTGGCTAGAACTACCAAGTAAAAAATCACTGAGACAATTAGGCATGATTGTACACCTGATATTTGATCAATCATATTCCATTCCCCCGAAAAAATGGTATCATTAACTCCACAATGATCAATCTCCACCTTTCCTTTTATATCATTTTATTTAATGGTCTTTTATATCGTTTTGACAAACTAACAAATAAAAAGCCATCTCACATCTGGACTCAAAACACTTGGACGCATAAGGCTTAGAGAGAGTAGGTTGCAAGTAATTTGAGATAAAAATACCAACACAAACTTAGGGCCTCTTTGATTCGTAGGATAGGAAAACCTTAGGAATAGAGAAAAACATAGGATTGCAATGCACTAGTAGAAAAGAGGGCTTTTGTCCAGGCCGAATCGGAGCATTAGTCCCGGTCGCGACACGAACCGGGACTAACGTTGGCATTAGTCCTGGTTCGAGCGGTCGCACGCCGCATGGGGCTCGGGAGGCTTTCGTCCCGGTTTGTACCCAGAGGTGGGGGGCAGCACGAGACCCTTTAGTCCCGGTTCGTATTACAAACCGGGACTAAAGATGGACCTTTAGTCTCGGTTTGTAATACGAACACCTTTAGTCCCGGTTTGTAATACGAACCAGGATTAAAGGTTTCCACCACCTTTATCTTCTTCTTCCACCCCGAGCCATCCTCACTCTTCTCCATTTTCTTTCGGTTTACTCTCTCCCAAGCTCAAGTTCACCCTATTTTTCTCCACCAAGTCTGTAGTAGACATCAAGCTAATTTCTGGCGCCGTTGCCGGGGAGGTAAGGTAAACGGTACTCACACTCCGACGACGAAGCTAATTTCTAGCATTGTTGTTGGGGAGGTGAGTGCTTGAAGGTATCTTCTTTAGATCTTGCAATTAGTTTCTTGTTTTTATTTCACTATTTTGGTTTAATGGAAAACAACAACAAAAATTAGAGAGCTTTATCAAATTTATCTTGAAATTGGTCATGATGCTTTTGAAGAGAAAATTAAAAAACCTATGGAACTTTATTTGCATAATAATCATTATAGTAGCAATGTTACTAGTATGAATTCTTTGGACACCATTATTGCTAATGCTATGGAAAATTCTAAGCTTGGGGAAGCTGGTTTTGATGAATATGATCTTTTTAGTCCCCCAAGCTTTGAGGAGGAAATTTGCTTTGATTATACTATGCCTCCTATATATGATGATTATTATGATGAATGTGATATTTTCAGTCCACCTACTATTGAGGAAAAAGTTTATTATGATCATGATATGCCTCCTATTTATGATGATTACAATGATGGTTATGATAGTTTTACTCCCACTATTACTAATGAGAAGGATTTTACTTATGTGGAGAGTAATAATAATACTTTTATGCATGTGAATCATGAGAAAAATGCTTTATGTGATGGTTATGTTATTGAGTTTTCTTATGATTCTACTGAAAGTTATTATGAGAGAGGGGAGCGTGGTTATATAAATTTTCATCTTATGAAGTTTCCCCTCTTTATGTTGAAGGTTTTAATGTTGCACTTGCTTTGCCTTCCTATGATTAATGCTTTATGCCCCAATGATTTATTTTCTTACAAGATGCCTATGCATAGGAAGAGAGTTAGACTTAAATGTGTTTGATATTTGCTTCATGATGCTCTCTTTCGCATTCCAACTCTTATTCTTATGAGAGCATCATTAAAATTATCATGCCTAGCTAAAAGGCTTAAAAGAAAAACGCTTGTTGGGAGACACTACATCTTTTACTTTCAGTTTATTTTTTTTATTTTTCTTGAGTCGTGAAGTTGTTGCCTCTGTAGCAACTTCATTGTATCTTTTTGTTTTGGTTTTTTGTGCCAAGTTTAGCCTCTAATGCATTGAAAGTGCGAGGTGTTGTTTTGCTGTCCAGAAACAGATTTCTGTCCTTCACTGTTCGAAAATCACTTAACTTTATATTTTTCTGAAATTTTTAGAAAGAAAGCCTGATACTTTTTTCTATCTTTCGTTAGTTTTGACTTTTCTGATTTGAGCTACAGAAGTGCCTCAAACAATTCGATCTTTATAGACTGTTCAGTTTTTGACAGATTCTGCTTTTATTTGTATTCGTCTCTTTTACTATCGTCAAATGTGATACTCTAGAAAAGGAGTGCCACACTGAGGCTTAGTAAACAGTAGCTAATGCCCAATAAAGTTGTTTACAATTTGTCTTGAGTTGAACACATGTGCATTTTAATTTATGAGCACTAACCCTCTAATCAGTTTATGAGAAGTTTTGTGTGAAGTTAGTTTTTAAGTTCCAAAGGAGAGGACACTGAAGAAATTGAAGATGGATCAGAGCTCAATCTTGGGGATGCCCCCATGGCACCCCCTCTGAATATCAAGAACCATCAACCGTCTAAGCTTGGGGGATGCCCAAGGCATCCCCTCTTCTTCATCGACTATCATGAGGTCGTCTTCGCTGAACTAAGTTTTTATCACTTTACATATTATGTGCTATGCTTGGAGCATCTTTTTACTTCCAGTTTTGATTTGTTTGTTTGCTGGTCATATGCTTGTTGGATCCTTGCTTTGTTTGTGTGGGAGAGAGACACGCTCCGCTTTTTCATTTGAATACTCCTTTGCTTCGCTTATATCTTGTTGAGTATTCTTAGCTACTGTTTGTTTGCTAGTAAGCTCTCACTTTTAGCTTTTATCTTGTTTAGAGATGTAATTGTTGTTAAACTCTCATGTTCTTCACTTATATTTGTTAGAGAGTTGTTTTGGTTGCTTGGTTGATTTGTTAAAATGATAAAATGCTATGCATGTGATATTGGAATGAAACGAAAGCCTGCATAGTATTGTAGATCATTGTCTGGATAATTAATACTTCTCATTTGTTTTGAGATATTAAGATGAATGCTTAAACTTGCTGGTTATTTGAGTGGAATTGATTAGTAAAGAAATACCGTTAAAAACTTGAAACTGTGTGGTGTTTTGTAGTTGTTAATTCATTAAGCTAATATTTCCATCAAAAGAATTGTTTGGTCAACATTGGAGACGACGTGGAGCTTTTATGGTTATGATTGATAAATGTCTTATGCTACTCTGTTACCGGTTAATTTTAGATGTTTGCTTCAAATACCTTCTTTGCTAAGCCCAAAAATTCGTACTGAGTGTATGGTTCACTCGTGCATACAAATCCCAAAGCCAAACTATCTTGCTAGCTGAGTCCACCATATTTACCTATGCATGGTATTTCCTGCCATTCCAAGTAAATTTGTCATGTGCCATCTTTAAAAATTCAAAATACTCCTTTTTGTGCCTCTAAGCTCATGAGGGAGCAGTAGAGAGCTAGATATAACTTGTGACGAGCAAGGTCATTTCCTCCCTTTCACCCAGTGTCGATGGATTACGTTTTCACTTGAATCAACCCGAGAGCAGCTTAAGCAAAATATAAATATAACTCACCATTCTCCTCCGCGCAATGCAAATATCAGAAATCAGCTCAAACATTGGACAGTGGTGAAACCAAGGAGAAAGAAGAGCGTACTCGCTCCTCTAAAAACCAGCCGCTCTCACAAGTCTAAAAGCCTTGGTTGTTATGTGGGACTAGATAGCTTCTCTGTTGTGAAGTCGTTGACGAAAGCATGCATGTCTCAAAATTGTTTTACTTCTGTTTCATAAAAATAAAAAGCTATAGCACATGACTAATCCCTGCTTCCCTCTGCGAAGGGCCTTTCTTTTACTTTTAATGTTGAGTCAGTTTTCCTCTTCCTTCTATCTCCACCAAAGCAAACATCTAGCATTGACCCTGGGTATCATTGATCATATTGCATTGTCAGATTAAACATGAATCTTTATATTGACTTTACCGTTGGAAGTTGAAGCTTTTTGCTAAAACTTACATCTTCTTTGTTTTGATTCTCAAATACTTTTTTCATGGAACTGTAACCTTTGTGGATTAATCAAATATGTGGATCGCATTGCTTTCATGTCTTTAACATACTAATTATGAAAGGTTTTGCTTGAATGATTCAACTTGGTTATTCATTGCTTTCTTGCTATCAACTATAGACAATTGTTTTGTATCACTTCATTCACATCCAATGCTTTACATTACTATCTTGATCATGTTTGTGTTGGTTGCATGTCTCATCAAAAATTATTTTGTTATCACTTACCAACTCGAGGACGAGTAGGAGTTAAGCTTGGGGATGCTGATACGTATCAAACGTATCTATAATTTTTGAGTGATCAATGCTAGTTTTGTGATATTGTCACATGTTTTTACTATCAATTATATCATTTTTATGCATTTTATCTGACTAACCTATTGACAAGATGCCCAGTGCCAGTTCCCTGTTTTTGTGCTGTTTTTGTCGCAGAAAGTTACTTCTGAAAATATTCTCGGAATTGAGCGAAAATTTACGGAGATTTTTTATCGAAGAAATGAGGAAGGGAGCCAGAAGGGCGACTCCAGGGGACCCACACAGGCCAGGGGCGGCCCCTGCCACGACCTAGGGCCCACCCGTGGGTGGGACCCGCCCCTGCCCTGTGGGGCACCCCTCGGCCGCCTTCGACGCCTATAAAATCACATCCGACGCAAAAACCCTAATGTGACGCCCCGACCCCAGAACTATGCAATGAAGCTTTGTGCAACCGGTCATGCTACACAATTGAAGATTACTGGGTTTACCAATCCTAGGCCAAAACCTTTGGCAGGCGTGCTCGGAATGGATCATCGGCATGCAACACTTCGATCATGCCATAAGCTCAGACATAGCTATCATGCATAATAAAGAGATCAAGACTTGTGGAACAACTGGCACATCACATACTCTACGACACAAAGATTCATAAAGCAACTCATATATGAGAAAGATACAAATATTACACACAAAAGGTCACAAACCAAACAATTCATCAAGCGGAAGCGAGGTAGTGTTGTCTAACAACAAGATGCAAAATATGGACTAAGAGGCCTACAGATAAGCAATCCCAGCCAGCTTGTTCCACGGTCCCAAGCTGCCACCTGGGAACCCCAAACTACTCATCGACGTCCAGGAAGAAACCACCTAGCTGCTCGGTGTCGTCCTCCTCTAAAACAAAGTATAAAGGCAGCAAAGAGAGACTGAGTACGATGTACTCACAAGTTTAGTAGGGCGATATAGGCCCAATGCTGACGGAGGCTCTAAATCTGTAATGTAGCTATTTGCATAAAGCTAGTTTTCATTTATAAAAGTATAAGTGACTCAAATGGCATCGTCTACTCAGAATGTTTTTCGAAAGGGGATAAGAGAGTAAACTTTTCATCTTTGGTTCTCGTCGAACGAACTTTTAGCCATAACCCACTCATCTCCACCAAGGCACTCCCTCGAATCACCCTCGAGGAAATGAACCTTTATCACATATTGATTATGGAACCTTTAGCTGCCATATCAATTATTTTAAGGTTCTCTATGATCTTATCGTCTATTCCCAAGTCGTCCGTAACCACGGACACGGCTTTTCGAAAAGATTAAACCCTGCAGGGGTGTACTAATTTACCCATTGGTACCGTCCGGCTCACCTAATTGGCCCTCTTCCGGGGAAGGCCGGCGAGTGGGCGCGGTTAAACCTTTACCTCGCATGAGACTATCCAAGAGTCATCTGTGGCGACATGATAAGTTTACCCAGCCTATTTCAGCCCCTGCCCCATCGCCACTCCCTAAACACCACCAACCTCATCATTTCTTTTTCTGCTCACACACACGGCAAATGGAAATAGCAAACTAGAGGACCCTTGGATACGCCCACACAAGTTATTCAGTTAGTAAGGAGCCCATACCCCCACCAATGGAAGCACGCTCGTCTTGGTTCAAGAGGTAAAGAACTCGCACCTAGGCGCAGGAATGAGACAAAACACCATCCCTGATTGTAACAGCCCAAAATTTAGGAACCTAAAAATGTGAATAAAATTTTCACTTTTTATGTTTTCCTGTGCATCATAGCATCCAAATAAAATTGTTTCAAGAAAAATACAATTGGAAACAATTCAAATTCAAATATGAATTGTTTCATCACCAAATTTCAAACCAATGAAAGTATTTTAAATCTTCAACAACCAAAATACCTTGACACTCTATATTTGTCAAGGAAGTTCCAAGGGTTCATAAATAATGTTTTGAGATACTAAAAACATTATTAAAGAGTTGCCCAAATTTAAATTATCAAAATTACCCTAAGACAAGCCATCAAACAAAGGTGGTTCAAATCATTTTATTTTGAACCACAAATTTTTGTGGAGCCTCTACATGACATGGGGAGCCCACATGAAAATTTCAGCATTTTTGGAACGAATTAAGTAGCCCAATTAAATGGTTTAAAATTAGGGCAGAAATGAAACTCAAACAAGTTTGTTCTACAAACTTGCTCCAAATGAGCTCCAATTTTTACCAGAGGTTATTTAGATCCAATAATAATTTCCCACAAAATGTAATCGAATTTGGAAATATCTAAGTGCCTCAAATAAATGTGCAAAATCGAGACTAGAAAAGGAAAAGGAGCTAAATTAAATAAGAAAATTAGAGGCAGGGGTCTTTTTGCAAAACCCCCTTCTTCCTCCTGTAGCCAAAGAACCCGCCGCCGTGTCTTCTCCAGCAGGGCGCTGTGCCGCACGTTCCCGTGCTCCCCTGCCCCCTCCCGCACCTCCTGCACCCGCAGCAACCCCCCAGCGCCGCGCCCGCGGCCGGCTCCGGCCGGAATCGACCCGACACAACCCTCCCCACGCCAACGCGATGCTCCCGACCGAATCGGCATGGGCGCTGCCTCGTGCCTCCTCTCCCGAGCCCCCCAGCTTGCTTTAAAAGGAGCCCTCGACGGAGAGAAGCAACACACCACCACCGTACCACCCCCACTGCTCTCTCCCCTCTTCCTTCCCTTCTCTTTCTTCCTCGACACCGAAACATGGCCGCCGCCGCCGAGGAAGCTCACCGCCGGTAGAGACCTCCCCGTGTAGATCGGAGAGTACCACGAGCTCCGCCGCATCCTCCTCTTCGTCCCCGTGCCAAGAATCGAGCCAGGGAGCTGCGGATCGCCGTCGCCACGCCTTCTTCCCCGACCACGGCCGCCGTGCTCCGAGCACCATCCCCATCGACTCCGGCCTCCTCCGACCTCGCCGTCCACTCCAACGTTCTCAGGGGGAGCTGGACGACCTCCCCGTGCTTTCTCCCCTCTCGATTGCGCCGTAGATCACCGCCGTTATGCACTTCTTGCTTCGGGCCGCCGTCGTGCTTCACGCCGGCGATGCTCCGGTGGGTTTCCGGTGGAGCCAAACCCACCCACGCGTAGCCCTCGACGCGTAGAATAGGTCCGTGCCTACGATTAGCTCAGGGGAGCCCTAAATCGGCGGCGCCGTCGTCGCCGAGCCGCTCCAGCCAGCGGATGACGTCGTCGTGCGTGAGCACCGACGTGGCGCCTACGTGGCTGCCACCGTGGCCATGGGCCCTTAGGTCAGTGTCTGTGTGTAGCCACAGCTCGGTGAAAAACGGTTCGGTTCATTTTCTCCGAGAAATAATTAAAAGACAGAAAATTGTTTAAAACTTATAAATGCAATATCTTTTTAAATACTAGTCCAAAATTTACAAATAATATACCAAAATGTTCATAAAAATAAAGTTTATATGTTGGTATAACTCACACATCCAACTAAATTAATTTAGTTGCTGTTTTATTGAAAATAGTAAAATGGCAGAAAAGAAAAAGATATTAGAAAATCCATAACTTGAAAAATATTGATCAAAAAATTAAGTTTAAGCTATCAAAAGGTTTGTCTTGACAAACCCTACACACACATATTTTATTTACATACAATTGAGTTAATTATATGCTCTGTTAAAACAAAATACTAAAAATGGCAGAATTGAATTTCAACTTTGGAAATTCATAACTAATTCGATAATTAACCAAAATTTATGTTTAATACCTCAAAATGTTCAGTGGAATAATTGCTACAAGTTTCCAAGCAGTTCCTTACATTTTCACACTTGTGGTTTTTCTGTTTAAGGTGTTTTCCAAAAATGGCAGAGATAGAAACAAGAAGGAATAAATCATATTTATTATTTTCTTCATCCAAAAATTATGGAAATTATACCCAAAATAATCAGAAAGTATAATACTAACAAGAAGCATCATTTTCATGCATGATGGAATAATATGTATGCACTGGTCCTATTAAAGTTAATACTAGGTCATTAAGATAATTATGAGTTATGCCAAATAATGCCAAATTATTTGGGACAGTTCATTTAACTTGGTGATTAGGTCTATGATCCACTAGTTGCATTAAACTGTCATGCCATCATGTGATTGTGCATTGCACCTTGTCTTCGTGTGATTTATTTGTTTTTCATATTTGTTTGGGTATAGATAGATTCCGGAGTGGAGGTTAACCTACCTACCCCGACGAGCAGTACTACACGCCCCGGCAGCAAGGCAAGAGATAACCTAAGCTTCTTGGCATTTAGCATCCTACTGTTTTATAAATTTATTTTATCCCCTATAATATTGAATGCGATTCAAATGTCACTTTTGATCAAGTACTAGGGTATCCTATGAATGCATGTTTTCCCCGAACCATCACTTGTTTCCCCTCCTAGGAACCCTAGGTTTGATGTGTCGGCCGGAGACAAGGATATAATTGTGGTATATATATATGCTTAGCCATGCTTAGCCGTGCTTAGTCGTATGCTATTTATGTCCGTTGATTAAATTCCATAAAGATGTTGTTGATGGAATGTTTCAGGCATGGTGGTTACGTGTGGTGCCTAATTAAAATGCTAAGAAGGCTTGGATGGGTTGCCATCGAGGATGGTGCTTTGTCTCATTCTGGACCCTAGGTGCGAGTTCTTTACCTCTTGAACCAAGACGAGCATGCTTCCAACGGTGGGGACATATGGAATCCTCTTTAACTGAATAACTTGTGCGGGCGTATCCAAGGCTCTTCTAGATTTGCGCTTTCCATTTGCGTGTGCGTTGCAGGTGGATGCTGGCGCGAAGAAGGGGTGTGTGTGGTGATGTTTAGGATGTGGCGATGGGGGCAGGGGCTGAAATAGGCTGGGAAAACTTGCCCTGTCGCCACTGATGATCCTTGGATAGTCTCACGCGAGGTAAAGGTTTAACCGCGCCCACTTGCCAGCTTTCCCCAGAAGAGAGCTAATTAGGCGAGCCGGACGGTACCGGTGGTTAAAATAGTACACCCTGCAGGGTAAATCTTTTCGAAAAAGCTGTGTCCGCGGTTATGGACGACTTGGGAATAGACGATAAGACCATAGAGAACCTTAACTTAATTGATATGGCAGCTAAAGGTTGCATAATCAACGTATGATAAAGGTTCATTTCCTCGAGGGGGATTCGAGGGAGTGCCTTTGGTTGAGATGAGTGGTTCTGGCTACAAGCTGGTTCGATGAGAACCAAAGATGAAAGTTTGCTCTCTTATCCCTTTTCGAAAAACATTCTGAGTAGTCGGTGCCATGGGTCTTTATATCTTTTGAAAAGGAAAACTAGCTTTATGCAAAATAGATACTATACAGTTTTAGAGCCTCCGTCATCATTGGGCCTATATCGTCCTACTAAACTTGCGAGTACATCGTACTCAGTCTCTCTTTGCTGCTGTTATAATTTGTTTCAGAGGAGGACGTCACCGAGCAGACTTGTGGGTTCTTCGTTGACATCAACGAGTAGTTTGGGGTTCCCAGGTGGCAGCTTGGGACGTCGTGGAACAAGCTGGCTGGGATGTTTATCTGCAGGCCTCTTAGGCCATATTTTGGATCTTGTTGTTAGACAACATAATTTGCTTCCGCTTGATGTGATGATGGGTCTGTGACCCCTGGGGTTCTATTTGTATCTTTCTCATATATGAGTTGTTATATGAACTTTTGTGTCGTAGATTCTATGATGTGCCAGTTGTTCCACAAGTCTTGATCTCTCTACTATACGTGATAGCTATGTCTGTTGCACAAAGCTTCATTGGATAGTTCTGGGGTCGGGGCGTTACACTGATGGCAACTCATCCAAGCCTTCTTAGCATTTTAATTAAGCATCCCCATTAACCACCATGCCTGCATCATTCCATCAACATCAACAATTATGGAATTAAACAACGGACATACTAGTATTTGACTAAGCATGGCTAAGCATATAAACAACAATTATAAATTGTATCCGGCCAACACATCACACCTAGGGTTCATAGGAGGGGGAAACATGTATTGGTTCGGGGAAAAACATGCATACATAGGATAATCTAGCATTGACCAAAAATTGGCATTGGAATCGCATGCAATATTATGGTGGATAAAATAAGTTTGTAAACTATAGGGTGCTAGATGCCAAGAAGGTTAGGTTATCTCTTGCCTTGCTGCCGGGGCGTGTAGTACGGCTCGTCGGGGTAGGTAGAGTGACCTTCGACTCCGGAATCTATCGATACCCAAATAATACAAAAGAACAAATAAATCACCCGAAGAAAAGGTGCAATGCACAATCACATGATGACATGACATGATTATACAAAGCTATCATCATATGATTTATCTAACAATATTAAATGGAGTGCCAAATAATTGGTGCAATTATTTGGAACAACCCCATATTTAACTTAATGTCCACATTGCTTATAAAATTATTACATTACTAAGAAATGGATCAAATATGCATGAACATGATATGATTGGATATGTTTCGTTCTTCTGATCATTTTGGTACCTCATTTGTAATTTTTCGAGCTTCGATGAATAAATAGCGAATTAAATAATTATTTGAATTTAATTTGTTTAATCAATTTATGAATAACATCAAATAAATATTTATGATAATGAGGTGATATTACCATAATTTGATAGCATTTGAAACACTGATCATTTTGATATTTTATTCATAATTTTTGGTTAAATATTTATCGAATTATGAATTTCCCAATTTAGATATTAATTATATCATTTTACGAATTCCTAAATAAACAGCAAGAATATAATTTCAATGGAATGTTACAATGATTTCATCTTGTACAGTTTGTTTTCCTGAGCAAACTGATATTTGATTTGCCAAATTTGAAGCATTATTTAAAAAGATATGAATTATTCAAATTTGTTTTAAAATCTAAAAAGGGAAAAACATTTCCCAGACAGGCCGGCCTCAAGCCGGCCAGGCCGGGCTGCAGGCCGAGCACCAGCCCGAAGGTATCGGCCTTTGGCCGGCCCAGGCTGGGCTAGGAGGCCGGGGGCGTGGCCGAAGCCACCGGCCTCGTGCCGGCCCAAGCTGAGCCCAGGCCGGGCACTGGCCCGAGTCGTCCGGCCTCAGGCCGGGTCCAGGCCGGGCTCACGGTGACGGTGACGCGGCGGTGGCCGCCGGCGGACCGACGACGAGAGAGAGGAAAAAGGGGCGCGGGAAGTTGCCAAATTGGAAGGGAAGCTCACCCCGGTTTCTTGGGGGCGCTCGACGTCGGCGGGGGCGGACGGAGGCGACGGAAATCAAGCTTGGCGCGCGGCAGCCGGCTGAGGATGCCGACGAGGAAAACTGGCCGGCACGCTCGATTTGGGCGATCTCGCCCCGATTCCTGCGGCGTAGAGGGAGAGAAGGAACCGGCGAGAGGTGGTGCGCTCCGATCTACGTGGGGCGGCTCCAGGCATCGGCAATGTGGTGGAGCGCGCTCGGCTACCCCGAGCTCGGGAAGGAGGAGAAAGGAACGGGGAGAGGAGGAGTGAGCAGGGGAGGGAGCAAGTGAGGAGCAGGGCGTCTCGGGGGCGTGCATCTTTGACCACCAGGGGGCCACGGCGTCGAGTGTGCAGGTGAGGCCACGGTGGCAAGGCGGCATGGGAGCCTGGCATGGCGCCAGTGCCGGACGGCAGTGTGGAGAAGAAATGGTTTTCGCGAAAACCCCCTGGCACAATTTCCAGTAATTGCAAACAGGTCCAGTAGCCCTTTAGTGATTTAATTGGGGCATGTAAACAATTTCATAAAATCTGCAAAAATTTGTAAAGCCTCCCCATGACATGCAGGAGCTCCACAAAAATTGGTGCCCCAAAATAAAATGTTTTGGCCAACCTTTGTTCATAGGTTTTAATTAAGTTCATTTTTGATAAATACAAAAATGTATTTATTTGGAGCACTTAAACCATTCCAAAAATAATGAAAATATTCATGGAGGCTCTAACAATAACATTGATGCACCCCATGATTTTAGTTTGAATTTTTGGAAAGTTTATCTTGGTTTCAAAAATAGCATTTGAAATGAACCAATTTTGGATCCTCAAATTCATTTCTTATTTGGCAAGATTTGGAATTTGGGAATTAGTTATAAATGGTAAACTTGGAACTTCCTAAACCATTTGGAAGTCCAAGAATGATTTGGTTTGCTAAGTTGAGCAATTTCATTGGTTGGGATGTTTGGGAAGTTTGCTTCCCCATTTTAATTGCTTGCATAAGTTGGTTTGTTAGGAAAAGCAAATTCATATGGATGCCATGATGCAAACAATGATGCAAAAGTGATTTTTTTTGGTATTTTTCATTACATAGCTGGGGCTGTTACAATTCTACCCCCCTTACAGGAATCTCGTCCCGAGATTCTAGGCTTGAGTGAAGAAGGTGGGGTATTCCTGACGAAGGCTAGTTTCTCGCTCCCATGTGGCTTCTTCCTCGGAATGGTTCGACCATTGGACTTTTAGGAACTTGATAGTCTTGTTGCGGGTTTTCCTCTCCGCTTCATCCAAGATGCGGATAGGATGCTCGCGGTAGGTCAAATCCTCCTGGATGTCCAACGCCTCATGATCAACCCCACGGATTGGATCCTTGAAGCAACGACGGAGTTGGGAGACATGGAATACATCATGCACATCCGGGAAATTGGAGGGCAACTCGAGTTGATAGGAGAGATCTACTAGCTTGGCTAGGACGGTAAAAGGGCCAACATAGCGAGGTGCCAATTTGCCCTTGATCCCAAAGCGACGAACGCCTCGGAGAGGAGAGACTCGGAGATAGGCCTTGTCACCAATTTCATAGTGGATCTCTTGATGGTTCTTGTCATAGTAGCTTTTCTGCCGGGATTGAGCAGCCTTGAGATTATCCCGAATGACACGTACTTTCTCTTCGGCTTCATTTATCACATCCGGACCGAAGAGTGACCTCTCTTCGGTTTCAGACCAATTTAGAGGAGTCCGACACTTCCGTCCATAGAGGACCTCAAACGGAGCCATTTGGAGGCTAGCCTGATAGCTGTTGTTGTAGGAGAACTCGGCGAGAGGGAGGTACTTTTCCCAACCCTTGCCGAAGGAGATGATGCATGCCCGAAGCATATCCTCAAGAATTTGGATCACCCTTTCAGTTTGACCATCGGTTTGAGGATGATAGGCGGTGCTGAAGTTGAGGCGGGTTCCAAGAGCCTTTTGGAAGCTTTGCCAGAATTTGGAGACAAACAGACTTCCCCGGTCGGAGATGATCCGCAAAGGAACCCCATGCAAAGGAACAATCCGGGCCATATACAAGTCAGCAAGTTGGCTTGCTCGAATATCGTCACGGACCGGAAGGAAGTGAGCGACCTTGGACAAACGGTCGATGATGACCCAGATGGCATTATTTCACTTTTGTGATTTTGGGAAGCCCGTAATGAAATCCATGCCAACTTCATCCCATTTCCACTCGGGTACGACTATGGGGCGAAGGTTACTAGCTGGCCTTTGATGTCCAGCCTTCACTCGGCGATAGACGTCGCATTCAGCAAAATACTCGGCGATCTCGTGCTTCATGCAAGACCACCAGAATTGACGGCGAAGATCTTGGTACATTTTGGTACTACCTGGATGGATAGAGATGGGTGACTCATGAGCTTCGGGGAGGATCAACTCTTTTGTGTTCCCACTCTTGGGCACCACTAGACGGTCACCGAAGTAGACATCCCCATGATCATCAACAGAAAAACAGTCGGCCTTCCCATTTGCTATTTTCTCTTTGATCTCGAGGATTTCAGCATCATTTTGCTGGGCGGCCTTGATTTCATCCACAAGGGTGGATTTGATCTCCAGGTTAGCTAGATATCCGGAAGGAACAATTTCCAGATTCAAGCGAGCAAACTCCTCATGGAGGGAAGGTTGGGCCTCTTCAACCATCAAGGTGTTGCAATAGGCTTTGCGGCTCAGAGCATCTGCCACGACATTTGCCTTGCCGGGCTGATAGTTTAGGGTCACATCATAGTCTTTGATTAATTCCAACCATCTTCTCTGTCTCAGATTCAGATCCGGCTGGGCGAAGAGATATTTCAGACTTTGATGATCGGAGTAGATCTCGCAACGGTTGCCCAACAGGTAGGGCCTCCATTGCTTTAGAGCATGAACCACGGCAGCAAGCTCTAGATCATGGGTTGGATAGTTTTGCTCATGTGGTTTGAGTTGACGAGAGGCATAGGCGACAACATGGCCTTCTTACATCAAAACACAGCCCAAGCCTTGGAGTGACGCATCACAATAGACGACAAAGTCTTTGTTGGTGTCTGGAAGGACAAGCACCGGGGTGGTAGTGAGCTTGACCTTGAGAGGTTGGAAACTCTCTTCAGCTTTGTCTGACCACACAAACTGTTTGTTCTTCTTGAGGAGGTCAGTCACTGCCTTGGCTATCTTGGAAAAACCCTCGATGAATCGGCGGTAATAACCCGCCAACCCAAGAAAGCTACGGATGTCTTTGACGGACTTGGGAGTAGGCCAATCCAGGATTGCCTGAATCTTGTCTGGTATCACCGCTACTCCAGCAGCTGACACCACATGACCGAGAATAATGAGCTCCTTTAGCCAAAACTCACACTTGGAGAACTTGGCATAGAGGCGGTGATCACGAAGCTTGGTTAGAACTAGCCGGAGATGCTAAGCATGTTCTTCTTCGGTTTTGGAGTAGACAAGGATATCATTGATGTAAATAATGACAAACTTGTCGAGGTGCTCATGGAAGATGGAGTTCATCAGCCTCATGAATGTGGCCGGAGCATTTGTGAGGCCAAAAGACATGACGGTGTATTCATACAGGCCATAGCGAGTGGTGAAAGCCGTCTTCGGAATATCCTCCTTTCTGATTTTTATCTGATGGTAGCCTGACCTCAGATCCATCTTGGAGAATACCGTTGCACCAGCTAGCTGGTCGAAGAGGTCAGTTATTCGAGGAATGGGATACTTGTTCTTGATGGTCACCGCATTCAGAGGGCGGTAATCAACAACCAACCGAGGAACATTGGTATCCCTCTTCTTGACAAAGATGACCGGGCAGCCCCAAGGTGAGCTACTCGGCCGGATGAATTCTTTTTCCAGTAGCTCATCAAGTTGCTTCTTCAGTTCAGTTAGCTCTTCCGCTGGCATGCGGTAGGGCCTCTTGGAAATTGGGGCGGTTCCCGGAACCAACTCGATCACAAACTCCACGCTGCGATCTGGTGGCATGCCAGGCAATTCCTCCAGAAAAACATCGGGGAAATCACACACCACAGCAACTTCATGCATTTCAGGCGGGGTGGTTCCTTCCAGGAACCATAGACTGATCTCCGGAGAGAGAGGAGTGGCTGTGGACGGAGTTGCAGAAGTTGGGGACCAGTAACGCACTTCCCCATAGCTTGGGTGGATCACTGTGACAGACTTAGCAGCACAGTCCAGGTTGGCCTGATACTTGACTAACCAGTCCATGCCCAGAATAACATCCAGACCCTCTGACTTCAGGGCTATCAACTGGAACGGAAAAGGTATTGAACCTATTGAAATCTGAACCTCAGGAGCTATCCAATTTGTGTGCCAACTAGAGCCTGGGGTCTTGACCACTAGCGGGGAGTCCATATTTGCAAATGGTATTTGATGGTTGTGTGCATATGATATGGATATGAATGAATGCGATGCTCCAGAATCAAATAATACTGAAGCTGGATATGCATTGATTCGAAGCTTACCCATGAGAACCCCGGGGTCCTCTTCAACTCCTTCAGCCGAGACGTGGTTCAGGCGGCCACGGCTGACGGTCATGGCCTTGGCGGCTGGGGTAGAGGGAGCCGGTGCAGGTGCTGCAGTAGCCGGTGCCTTCTGGGGACACTCCCTGCAGTAGTGCCCCGGCTGGCCACAGCTTAAGCAAGTGAGCCTCGGCAGTGGTGGAGGCAGCTGAGGGCGGAAGCCACTCCCAGCCGCACCCAAGGTCGAGGTAGCTGGGCGGGGCGGAGGTGGCCTAAACCCTGAAGGCCTTGGCGCGAAGGGTGCACGAGGCACGGCGCTGAAGGGCACAAAGACCCTGCGCTTCTTGCCCTCAGAGGAAGAGGAACTCTGGTTGTCAGCTGAAGCTGGCCTCTTGGAAGCCTCCAGCTCCTTCCTACCCTTCTCCATAGTGAGATCTTGGTTGTAGAGCTCCTGGTAGGACTGGAACTTGAAGGGTAGGAGCTCGTATCGGAGACGAGGGGCGAGCCCCTTGCGGAAGAGGTATTGCTTATACTCATCATTTGTCACGTCCCGAGGGGCGTAACGCGAGAGGTGATTGAACTCCCGCCCATAGGCTTGGACGTCCATGCGTCCCTGGGTCAAGTCCAGGAACTCCCTCCTCTTGAGGTCCATGACGGGCTTGGGGATGTAGGCCGCACGGAAGGCGGTGCGGAACTCTGCCCAAGTGAAGACATGGCCAGCGTCGAACATCGACACATGGCTCTCCCACCAAGAGTCGGCGGCTCCATTCAGCAGATAGGTGGAGAAGTTGACTTGTTCCACCACCGGAACGTGCAGAGCGGCAAACTTGTGCTCGAGAGCCCGGAGCCAGTCATCAGCATCCAGTGGCTCTTTGGCTTCAGTAAAGGTAGGAGGTTGGGAGCGCAAGAACTCCGTGAGAGTGTTGCAGTCCGTGTTCCTCCTGGCCCCTTGCTGAACCAACTGCTCGAGCAAGCGCTCATTTCGCAGCCGGTTCTCCTCGATGGCCATCAGGACCTCCGCCATTGAGGGTGGCGGCAGTGCATCAGGATCACCGGGGTTACCACGATGGGTAGGAGCCATTCTGAAGATTGGGAACAAGGACATAGTTAGTAATCAACTCCGAACAATTAGGATAGATCATTTGAGTCCTTGCAGATATGGAGAATTAAGATAGCACTAGCACAACAGATTTAGGCAACCACGGTGACATCACGTCATCGCGGCGATAACAAACGGAAGCAACTGACTCAAGACTAACACCGGACGGTAGAACCCAAACCCCGAGAACCTAAACTTTGACACCAAGCATAAAACAAATAGAGATAAGAGATCAGAGTAGAGCGAGTTGGATGAGGAGTAAAAAGAATCCTAAGAAGGTTTTCACAACTCATTTTTAGGTTGTAAATAATTTTCAACTAGACTCGACATCGACCAATAGAAAGGGTTTCCTACATGCAGTCCTGCTCTGATACCAACTTGTGATGCCCCGACCCCAGAACTATGCAATGAAGCTTTGTGCAACCGGTCATGCTATACAATCGAAGGTTACTAGGTTTACCAATCCCAGGCCAAAACCTTTGGCAGGCGTGCTCGGAATGGATCATCGGCACACAACACTTTGATCATGCCATAAGCTCAGACATAGCTATCATGCATAATAAAGAGATCAAGACTTGTGGAACAACTGACACATCACAGACTCTACGACACAAAGATTCATAAAGCAACTCATATATGAGAAAGATACAAATATTACACACAAAAGGTCACAGACCCAACAATTCATCAAGCGGAAGCGAGGTAGTGTTGTCTAACAACAAGATGCAAATATGGCCTAAGAGGCCTACAGATAAGCAATCCCAGCCAGCTTGTTCCACGGTCCCAAGCTACCACCTGGGAACCCCGAACTACTCGTCGACGTCCAGGAAGAAAGTATAAAGGCAACAAAGAGAGACTGAGTACGATGTACTCGCAAGTTTAGTAGGGCGATATAGGCCCAATGCTGACGGAGGCTCTAAAGTTGTAATGTAGCTATTTGCATAAAGCTAGTTTTAATTTATAAAAGGATAAGTGACTCAAATGGCATCGTCTACTCAGAATATTTTTCGAAAGGGGATAAGAGAGTAAACTTTTCATCTTTGGTTCTCGTCGAACCAACTTGTAGCCATAACCCACTCATCTCCACCAAGGCACTCCCTCGAATCACCCTCGAGGAAATGAAACTTTATCACACGTTGATTATGCAACCTTTAGCTGCCATATCAATTATTTTAAGGTTCTCTATGATCTTATCGTCTATTCCCAAGTCGTTCGTAACCGCAGACACGCCTTTTCGAAAAGATTAAACCCTGCAGGGGTGTACTAATTTACCCATTGGTACCGTCCGGCTCACCTAATTGGCCCTCTTCCGGGGAAGGCCGGCGAGTGGGCGCGGTTAAACCTTTACCTCGCATGAGACTATCCAAGAGTCATCTGTGGCGACAGGACAAGTTTACCCAGCCTATTTTAGCCCCTGCCCCATCACCACGCCCTAAACACCACCAACCTCATCATTTCTTTTTCCGCTCATACACACGGCAAATGGAAATAGCAAACTATAGGACCCTTGGATACGCCCGCACAAGTTATTCAGTTAGTAAGGAGCCCATACCCCCACCAATGGAAGCACGCTCGTCTTGGTTCAAGAGGTAAAGAACTCACACCTAGGGGCAGGAATGAGACAAAACACCATCCCCGATGGCAACTCATCCAAGCCTTCTTAGCATTTTAATTAAGCATCCCCATTAACCACCATGCCCGCATCATTCCATCAACATCAACAATTATGGAATTAAACAACGGACATACTAGTATTTGACTAAGCATGGCTAAGCATAGCTAAGCATATAAACAACAATTATAAATTGTATCCGGCCAACACATCACACCTAGGGTTCATAGGAGGGGGAAACATGTATTGGTTCGGGGAAAAACATGCATACATAGGATAATCTAGCATTGACCAAAAACTGGCATTGGAATCGCATGCAATATTATGGTGGATAAAATAAGTTTGTAAACTATAGGGTGCTAGATGCCAAGAAGGTTAGGTTATCTCTTGCCTTGTTGCCGGGGCGTGTAGTACGGCTCGTCGGGGTAGGTAGAGAGACCCTCGACTCCGAAATCTATCGATACCCAAATTATACAAAAGAACAAATAAATCACCTGAAGAAAAGGTGCAATGCACAATCACATGATTACATGACAGGATTATGCAAAGCTATCATCATATGATTTATCTAACAATATTAAATGGAGGGCCAAATAATTGGTGCAATTATTTGGAACAACCCCATATTTAACTTAATGTCCACATTGCTTATAAAATTATTACATTACTAAGAAATGGATCAAATATGCATGAACATAATATGATTGGATAGGTTTCGTTCCTCCGATCATGTTGGTACCTCATTTGTAATTTTTCGAGTTTCGATGAATAAATAGCAAATTAAATAATTATTTGAATTTAATTCGTTTAATCAATTTATGAATAACATCAAATAAATATTTATGATCATGAGGTGATATTACCATAATTTGATAGCATTTGAAACACTGATCATTTTGATATTTTATTCATAATTTTTGGTTAAATATTTATCGAATTATGAATTTTCCCAATTTAGATATTAATTATATCATTTTAGGAATTCCTAAATAAACAGCAAGAATATAATTTCAAAGGAATGTTACAATGATTTCATCTTGTAGAGTTTGTTTTCCTGAGCAAACTGATATTTGATTTGCCAAATTTGAAGCATTATTTAAAAAGATATGAATTATTCAAATTTGTTTTAAGATCTAAAAAGGGAAAAACATTTCCCAGACAGGCCGGCCTCAAGCCGGCCAGGCCGGGCACCAGCCCGAAGGCATCGGCCTTTGGCTGGCCCAGGCTGGGCTAGGAGGCCGGGGGCGTGGCCGAAGCCACCGGTCTCGTGCCGGCCCAAGCTGAGCCCATGTCGGGCGTCCAGGCCGGGCACTGGCCTGAGCCGTCCGGCCTCAGGCCGGTCAGGCCGGGTCCAGGACGGGCTCACGGTGACGGTGACGCAGCGGTGGCCGCCGGCGGACCGACGGCGAGAGAGAGGAAAAAGGGGCGCGGGAAGTGGCCAAATTGGAAGGGAAGCTCACCCCGGTTGCTTGGGGGCGTTCGACGGCGGCGGGGGCGGACGGAGGCAACGGAAATCAAGCTCGGCGCGCGGCGGCCGGCTGAGGATGACGACGAGGAAAACCGGCCGGCACGCTCGATTTGGGCGATCTCGCCCCGATTCCTGCGGCATAGAGGGAGAGAAGGAACCGACGGAGGAGGTGGTGCGCTCCGATCTGCGTGGGGCGGGTCCAGGCGTCGGCAATGTGGTGGAGCGCGTCGGCTACCCCGAGCTCGGGAAGGAGGAGAAAGGAACGGGGAGAGGAGGAGTGAGCAGGGGAGTGAGCAGGTGAGGAGTAGGGCGTCTCGGGGGCGTGCGTCTTTGACCACCAGGGGGCCACGGCGTTGAGTGTGCAGGCGAGGCCACAGCGGCAGGGCGGCATGGGCGCCCGGCATGGCGCCAGTGCCGGCCGGCACTGTGGAGAAGAAATGGTTTTCACGAAAACCCCCTGGCACAATTTCCAGTAATTGCAAACAGGTCCAGTAGCCCTTTTAGTGATTTAATTGGGGTCTGTAAACAATTTTATAAAATCTGCAAAAAATTGTAAAGCCTCCCCATGATATGTAGGAGCTCCACAAAAATTGGTGCCCCAAAATAAAATGTTTTGGCCAACCTTTGTTCACAGGTTTTAATTAAGTTCATTTTTGATAAATACAAAAATGTATTTATTTAGAGCACTTAAACCATTCCAAAAATAATGAAAATATTCATGGAGGCTCTAACAATAACATTGACGCACCCCATGATTTTAGTTTGAATTTTTGGAAAGTTTATCTTGGTTTCAAAAATGGCATTTGAAATGAACCAATTTTGGGTCCTCAAATTCATTTCTTATTTGGCAAGATTTGGAATTTGGGAATTAGTTATAAAAGGTAAACTTGGAACTTCCTAAACCATTTGGAAGTCCAAGAATGATTTGGTTTGCTAAGTTGAGCAATTGCATTGGTTGGGATGTTTGGGAAGTTTGCTTCCCCATTTTAATTTCTTGCATAAATTGGTTTGTTAGGAAAAGCAAATTCATAAGGATGCCATGATGCAAACAATGATGCAAAAGTGAATTTTTTTTTGGTATTTTTCATTACATAGCTTGGGATGTTACACCTAACCCCCGAAGGATTTTCCCAAATACGAAACAAAGCTCCGCCGCCATCGCCGACAAGTTTCGGGTGGTTCAGAAGGTCCTGTTCCGGCACCCTGTCGGGACGGGGATCGACCGCTGGGGACATCTCCATCAACACCGCTGCTTCCCACGATGAGGAGGGAGTAGTCCCTCACCAAGGCTGAGGCTTATACAAGTAGCAATGTGGTTATCTCTCTCTCCCATGATGTGATCTTAGTTGTGATCATGAGCTTTGTTAGTGTAGTTGAATACATGATGTTTCCCTATGTGTAATGGATATGATGTTGCTCAAGTGGTGTTATTTAGTACAATTTCCGGAGCCACCGTTGTGATCATGGTACCTCGGTGACAGGATGGGTGCCGTGTGTGACTCTATGGATAATAGATTGGAAGGATCTTCATCATGAGTTTGTTCTTTATTTGTTGGATTGAATAGATCATGAGGTTTCTTGATGCTTGTGTTATTGAAGAAAGAGACTATTCAAGAAATAGGTTGTGGTGTTTGTTAGTACTATCTTTGGATGCGGATAGTGATGGCATGAAGTGTCCATAGATGTGGAATACAAACTTTAAGGTGTGCTTTTCGTAGCCCTACGCAATTCTCATCCTATTTGATCCACAAAATAATGATCTCCGAGTAATGTCTACCATGCATGTATTTTTGTGGGAATAATCATGTGTTTAATTATGTTAATGATGTTGAGAGTAGTCACTAGTGAAAGTATGAAGCCTAGGCCATGTTTCCAAGCATTGATACACCGTTTTTAGTCACTTGTTTGCTTGCTGCCATTTTTATTATAGAATTACAAAATCACCTTTTACCATCCATATCACTTGCATTTTACCATCTCTTCGCCGAACTAGTGCACCTATACAACTGAAAATTTTATTAGGTGTGTTGGGGACACAAGAGACTTCTTGTATCTTAATTGCAGGGTTGCTTGAGAGGGATATCTTTGACCTCTACCTCCCGTGGATTCGATAAACTTTGGGTTACTCACTTAAGGGAAATTTGCCGCTGTCCTACAAACCTCTGTGCTTCGAGGCCCAACAAGTCTATAAGAATAGAAGTGTGTAGTAGACATCAGCGTGTCCATCCTTGTGGACGTTGTAGTTGTAGTGGTGGCGGCAATGTGTTGATGAGGATGTTGATGAAGAACACCCTGATGTTGACCTTGGCGATGAGGTGTTGATGATGAACCGACAGGCGTGACGTGGTATGTCGATTGGAGGCGTTCCTCCCGGCAACGATGGTGTCGATACCTTGCTGTTGGAGAAGTCGATGGAACTACATCCCCATCTACACCGGCCTGGCATGTAATGGTGCATGTCAATGTCGCTTCTCGTAGATACTCGATGAAGATCTTGATTCGTAGACTGGTGTAGTCATATAGTTGGATGTCGTGATTTGGCTCGATGAAGTTGGGATTGATGACGTGCAGATCGGTACGGCTTGCTAGCGTGTTGAATGATGCGTTGGGTGGTGCCCCAAGCGAAGGTGTGGATGTAGCAAGTAGCAGTTTTCCCTCGTTAACGAACCAAGGTTTATCGAACCAGTAGGACATTGAAATCAACAACAAAGTGAATGTTGAAGATCTCTGGTGCTTAATCTTCAACAGACGTGGACCTGCACACACTCAACCAAAATAATTTGCTCCCAACGGCGGAAAGGTTGTCAATCTTTCCGGTCTCGCAGAAAACAAAGCAGTTAATTGTATAGTGAAATAGATAAAAATATGAAAATGGACCAGTGGAGTACTGATGATGAAAAGTGATGAATAAAGGTTGCAATTAATGTAAAAAGATGTACCGGGGGCCATAGGTTCACTAGTGGAGTCTCTCAAGTAAATAAAACACTCATATGATGGGTAAAAAAATTACAGCTGGGCAATTGACAAGATTATAAAACAAACTTAATCTAGCTATGACAAAGAGAACATGATAATATTTATGTAGGCATCACGAAAATAAACAAAGACCGTTGAGTCCAACTGCATCTTTGTCTAAAAAGTCCACTGTGGGATCGCTATCCAGCCTGTCACCCAACGGTATTAAGTTGCAAGCAAGAGACAATTGCATTAAGTAAAGCGCATGAAGTAAGCAATACTAATATCAAAAGAGACATTAACACCGCTGTTTTACCCTTAGTAGCAACAGCACACCCTCACCCTTAGATGTTTCTGTCACTCGTGCCCAGGAACAAAAGGGGGCATGAACCCACTATCTAGCATAAAAACTCCCTCTTAGAGATACACACAATCACTTGGCCAAAGTAACTACGCACATCGGAGATCATGCAAGAACATAAATCAACATATAAGAATCATGCACAATCTGATCATAACTTCATAATCCATCGGATCCCAGCAAACACATCACATAGCATTACAATAGTCGATCTTGATCATGTTAGGCAGCTCACAAGATCATAAGACATGAAGCACAAGAGAGAGACTACCATCTAGCTACTGCCATGGACCCGTGGTCCAAGGTGGGACTACTCACAAATCATCCCGGAGTAAGGCATGGCGATGAAGAGCCCACCGGGATCTATCTCCCCTCCGGTAGGGTGCCGGGATCAGCTTCAGAATCACCCCCGAACTAGGGTTTACGGTGACGGCGCGTCGGGGTGACTTCTCTGGAAAATAATGGCCGCCTCAATGTTTTTAGGTTTAATGGGATTTTATAGGCGTCGTAGGGGGCCGAGGGGGTGCCCCACGGGCAGGGGCGGGTCCCACCCGCGGGTGGCCCTGGGGCCACGGCAGTGGGCCGCCCCTGGCCTGTGGGTGGCCCCCCAGGCTCCCATTTGGTGTCCAGGTGCCTTCCGTCGAGTAAACATTCCCCATAAATTTTCGTCCAATTCCGAGAATATTTCCAGAAGTAAATTTTCTGAAATACAAAAACAGCAAAAACAGGAAACTCGCACTAGGCATCTTGTCAATAGGTTAGTCTGACAAAATGCATAAAAATGATGTAATATGATAATAGAAACATGTGATAATATCACAAAACTAGCATGGATCAATCAAAAATCATAGATACGTTTGACACGTATCAGCATCCCGAAGCTTAACTCCTACTCGTCCTCGAGTAGGTAAGTGATAACAAAATAATTTTTATGAGACATGCAACCAACACAATCATGATCAAGATAGTAATGTAAAGCATAGGATGTGAATGAAGTGATACAAAACAATTGTCTATAATTAATAGCAAGAAAGCAATGAATAACCAAGTTGAATCATTCAAGCAAAACCTTTCATAAATAGTACGTTAAAGACATGAAAGCAATGTGATCCACATATTTGATTAATTCTCAAAGGTAATAGTTCTATGACAAAAGTGTTTGAGAATCAAAACAAAGAAGATGTAAGTTTTAGCAAAAAGCTTTAACTTCCAACGGTAAAGTCAATATAAAGATTCATGTTTAATCTGACGATGCAATATGATCAATGATACCCAGGATCAATGTTAGACGTTTGCTTTGGTGGAGATAGAAGGAAAAGGAAAACTGACTCAACATTAAAAGTAAAAGAAAGGCCCTTCGCAGAGGGAAGCAGGGATTAGTCATGTGCTAGAGATTTTTATTTTTAGAAAACAGAAGTAAAACAATTTTGAGAGATACATGCTTTCGTCAACGATTTCACAACAGAGAAGCTATCTAGTCCCCCATAACAAGCAAGACTTTTAGACTTGTGAGAGCAGCTGGTTTTTTGAGGAACGAGTACATTCCTCTTTCTCCTTGGTTTCACCACTGTCCAATGTTTTGAGCTGATTTCTCAGATTTTCATTGCGCGGAGGAGAATGGTGAGTTATATTTATATTTTGCTTAAGCTGCTCTCGGTTTCATTCAAGTGAAGACGTAAACCATCGACACCGGGTGAAAGGAGGGAGATGACCTTGCTTGTCACAAGTTATATCTAGCTCTCTAATGCTTCCTCATGAGCTTAAAAACAGAGGCACAAAAATGAGTATTTTGAATATTTTAAAGGTAGGACATGATAAATTTACTTGGAATGGCAAGAAATACCATGCATAGGTAGATATGGTGGACTCAGCTGGCAAGATAGTTTGGCTTTGGGATTTGGATGCACGAGTGAAATCTACACTCAGTACGAATTTTTGGGATTAGCAAAAGGGGTATTTGAAGCAAACATTTAACATTAACCGGTAACAGAGTAACATAAGACATTAGTCAATCATAACCATAAAATCTCCACACCGTCTCCCTTGTTGACCAAACAATTCTTTTGATGGAAAGATTAGCTTTGTGAATTAACAACTACGAAACACCACACAATTTCAAGCTTTTAACCGTATTTCTTTACTAATCAATTCCACTCAAATAACCAGTAAGTTTAAGCAATCATCTTAATATCTCAAAACAAATGAGAAGTATCAAGTATCTACAAGACTATGCAGGCTTTCATTTCATTCCAATATCACATGAATAGCATTTTGTCACTTTGACAATTCAAGCAATTTATCAATAACAACTCTCCAACAAATAAAAGTGAAGAATAAGAGAACATCAACTACTAGCAGCCCTAAACAAGATAAAAGCTAAAAGCGAGAGCTTACTAGCAAACAAACAATAGCTAAGAATACTCAACAAGATATAAGCGAAGCAAAAGAGTATTCAACTAAAAAGCGGAGCGTGTCTCTCTCCCACACAAATAAAGCTAGGATCCAACAAGGATATGACCAGAAAACAAACAAACAAAACTGAAAGTAAAAAGATGCTCCAAGCATAGCACATAATATGTAAAGTGATAAAAACTTAGTTCAAAGAAGACGACCTCATGATAGTTGATGAAGAAGAGGGGATGTCTTGGGCATCCCCAAGCTTTGACGCTTGATGGTTCTTGATGTTCAGAGGGGGTACCATGGGGGCATCCCCAAGCTTGAGCTCTGATCCATCTTCAATTTCTTCATTATCCTCTCCTTTGGAACTTAAAAGCTCACTTCACACAAAACTTCTTATAAACTGATTAGAGGGTTAGTGCTCATAAATTAAAATACACATGTGTTAAACTCAAGACAAACTGCAAACAACTTTATTGGGCATTAGCTACTGTTCACTAGCCTCAATGTGGCACTCCTCCCCAAGAGTATCACATTTGACGATAGTAAAGAGACGAATACAAAATAAAAGCAGAATCTGTCAAAAACTGAACAGTCTGTAAAAATTGAATTTTTCGAGACACTTCTATAGCTCAAATCAGAAAACTCAAAACTAACGAAAGATAGATAAAAGTATCAGCCTTGCTGTCTAAAAATATAAGAAAAATATAAAATTTAGAGATTTTCTGGAATTTCGAACAGTGAAGGACAGAAATCTTTTTCTGGACAGCAAAACAACACCTCGCACTTTCAATGCATTAGAGGCTAAACTTGGCACAAAAAACTTCATGAATCAAGAAAAACAAAAACAAACTGAAAGTAAAAGATGGGTTGCCTCCCAACAAGTGCTTTTCTTTAACGTCTTTTAACTAGGCACAATGCCAAATATCAAGTTTTTTCGAAATCGAGGGCATCATCATTCTTACCAAGTTCATGAATTGTGGAACTTGGAAAAGGACCAACAGCAATACTATTAGTAGAAACAATTGGTGGGGTAGAAGTAGTTTTACCCACTGGGGCTTCTCCCCTTGAATCCTTGAAAATTGGAGCTTCCTTTACCACCCTCAATTCCTCTTTTCTTGCAAATGATGTATTAACTTTAGTAGTATTCCTTGCAACAAATATGAATTTAGGCACTTTAGAAGCCGAAGCCGCTTTCTTTTTAGGTTTGAGTGAAGAAAAGGTGGTTCCCAAGGTATCAATTACTTCCTCCAATTTATCAATTCTTATAGTTTGATCACTAGCTTTTGTAGGTTCAAGGAACTTAATACTTTTAGCAATATCTTTTAGACACCCATCAAGCTTGTTAATACCATCAAGAATTCCCTTATCTATTTCCCTTATCATGTCCACACTTGGTACGTTATCTTCTATGACTTCTAACCTTTGCATGACATGTTCCAAAGTGATTTCAATTTTACCATCATTAGTTGATGGAATACCCACAAGACTCTCTATAACATTAAAAGTTTCCAAAGCGTTAATCCCTAGAAATTTTCCACCTGTGATAGTGTCTAGGACATACCTATGCCAACTGATGACGGGATTGATGAGAGTGTTCTTCTCCCTCAACAATGCCAACAAGTACTCTTGATACCCCGAAAGGAAGATAATATATTAGGGATAGGTTGAGCCTCCAAGTGCAGAGTATGTAGAAGTGGTAGTTTTCCCCAAGAAGGTGACTCGGGGGTTAAATATCGAACTCTCGGGGAATCAGTAGTGTGGGTTTTATCTTCTTGTCCTTCTCTAGATTTCCTGCAAACAAAATAGATTGCTTTGTGCCCTCAACCTCACCAAGTGGTTGTCAAGCACAAGGTGTGAGAATGATATTAAGATGATAATGAATGCAAAACAGTAAATAAATATACAGTGGTGGTAAATAAGTATGCAAGGATGATAGTAATGACGATGGATGGTATTTTTGGGGTTTTTATATGTGAATGCAAGAATTAAAAGTGTTTTTGTATTTTCTGATTTTAAAATGGCTGAATGTAAAAGATGCTTAAAAGTGGTTGGAAAAGTGTTTCTTATGATTAAAAATGGACCGGGGTTCATGGTTTCACACATGCACTCTCTCTTTAATATAGTGTGGCAAATGAGTAGACATAGATTTAACATATGAGATTGCAAACAAGGTTAATGACATGTTACTAATTATATGGGCATCACGTCCTAACATAGAGACCTTTTGATTATTAGTCTCACTTATACTCCACCAAGATGTGAACTAAATCATGCACCTTAGTAATTAAGATAACATCAGAGTATAGCTTTAAGATTAATGACATGAAGTGAAAATAAACACATGATGGATCTAGTCTTAGGTAGAGGCATGTCACTCCTACCCTACAACATGGTATTTTGGTTTATCCCTAGTGAGGTAACAAAGTAAGGTAAACACCCAATGGATCATGATATTAAGTTGTCAGCTTATCACTTCACCACCCCCGTTACTCCAACTAATGCACACGTTCCCCCACACACGCTCTCATAAACATGCTTGATCATAACAAGGATACAAGAACGGGGTAAATAATATGCATCTACTTTCATAACTGAAATATAACATTGCAATCTCAACATATATTAACTCATAGAAAGATCCACCACAATGGTAATACAACGGTGACCGTAATCATGTTCAGCAGCTCATACGGTGCTAATTAGTGAAGCTCAAGAGAGAGAGAGAGATACATATGCTACTACCACAAACCCGTAGTCCAGAGGTGGACTACTCCCTCTTCATCATGGAGACGGTGGAGATGTCGATGGAGAAGAAGGAGACCTCTCCGGCAGGGCTCCGCCGGAGTTTTCCCCCTCCAATCTGCAGCCTCCTAGTCTCTGTTTCTTGTTTCTCTCGTGTGGCGGCTCTCCCTTCGGAGAACGTCGGGGGGCTCTTTATATAGGCGTTTCTAGGTCACGAGGAAGCTTCTGGGCGAAGGATCGACGCAAACGGGGCCACGAGGGCCAATTGGGATAGGCCCACGCGGCTACAGTACCTGGCCGCGTGGGACCCACCCTTTTGGTCTTCCGTCCTCCGTTCGTTGACTTCTTTCGCTCCTAAATCTTCTCCTTCCAAAATAATGACCCCCGTAAATTTATAGCTCATTATGACGTCGTTAAGGTCCTGAAACAAATAAGGAAAGAAATAGGGGTTTTTTGCCTGCGTAGGATTAATTCCATAAAAAGGGGATATCATCATAAATTACCAAAAAATCATTAAATAACAGTAATATACCCCTTATATGATGCAAATATGATTGGAATATGACTATTATAGTACAAAGTTCATGTATGCATTTTAGATGCATCAACATCCCCAAGCTTAACTCATGCTCGTCCTCGAGTATGAAAGTGATAAAACTAACATGAACTTTGCAATATAATCACAACATAGATATAAAAGATGATTGCTACTGCTAGATAAAGTCAAATGATTCATTATTTCAAAGAAGTAGCAATATGCAAACAGTTTATAAAGTGATATCAAGTATTCAAATGAAATGATGATCAATGATAGTTCACAAAGTGTAACATAAAATATAGTACTATGGACATTCTTACTTTTGCATACTTGTGGTCCATAGAGTGTAGAAAATCTGAATATAAAAGGTGGACACTTTGGAAATGATATATAAATAAGTAGAGGTAAAGCATGCATAAGTTTCATCTATCCTCCAAACTATTCTACTTAAGTTATTGATTGCAATGGTAATACTTGGTGTCAAGCTCTCATTCCCCTATCATAGCATCTTGAATGATTAAAGTTGAATGTGAAAGCGAATATGAGTAGTGGCCTTGATAAAGTAAAGGTTAGATGTCTCATGCCCCTTGAATACAAGTGCCTACACCATGATTACTCAACTTGGGAAACAAAGCAAGTTTAAGTTATCTATCATTGTAAGTAATAACAGTATCATCAAGAGTCTCAACTGGGGTACGTCTTGTCCCATGATATGGATCAAGCCCATATCAAAACAACAAGACAAACAAACATATTGAACAATCTCAACACCCTCTTTATTTACCACTTGATATAGCTTTTTATTGTAGGGTGTATCATAGAGGGTTAAAAATAGCATGTAAGTAAATTTCCACCATGAATGATGCATGGCTTAGATTAGCGGTCCAGGTTTCTCTCTAACCATTTATACAAACTCATTTAAACTTAACTCTATTTCCACATTTATTTCGTCATGATAGGCATCCATAGATAAAAGTACATGATATCAACTAAAAAAATGATGAAACATGTTGAAAGCTTTGCATGTGACAGCACATATGGGCTAACTCCCAACATTAAACATTTATCAAGCCACTATCTTCATAATATTAATCACAATGGTTCATCTTTTTGAATGCAATAAAAGTAAAGTGTGCATCAAGTTCGCGAGAGCTTTTTAACCAACTTTTACCATTACAATAAATAACATCATCATTTTCATTTAGAGGCATAGATAACATAAATAACATGATAAACATACTTGGAATAGCATAAAGCTAATAGGTAGATATGGTGGACTCACTGGAAAAACTTGGGCTGAAGGTGTTGGAAACAAGTTTTTACTTGTTGAAATTTTTGGGCTAGCAAAAGGGAGAAAGATGACCATCTAGATGAATGCATGAGTGTCCATAGAACTAACTAATTCATGTCAAATAAAGTTAAATAACATACAGCATCAAAACATGAATAAAAGATAGCTCACGATAAAGCATTTGCAAATTATTACTCATAATGAAACTCATGAATCATGCAACTATATGTGTCATTAAAAATCAACTTCGACATCCCTTTTCCCAATACAATAAAAGCATGAAAGATATTTCAACCCAAATTTCCAGTAGCATTCTCATATATAAAAGATAGTGTGGTGGTCTCACAAAATAAAAATCAAAGCAAAACAAACTAAAAGACGCTCCAAGTTTATGCGATAAAGTGCAATGATAGAAAAAAAGAAGTTAGACGTGTGCAAATGGAGAGTGTTTTGGTTCAGTGGGGATGTTCACATCCCCAAGCTTATGGTTTTCACCATCCTTGGATAACTCATGGTGCATCTCCTCCAATCCCTGTGAAAAAACTTCAAAACACAATTTCTCCCATCTCTTTTCTGTGGGGTGATATTAGTAGAGATAAATAAACAAGTTTCTTTGCTGCATATAATCCATGGATTAAAATTAATATGAATGACCAGATAATGTATAATGTTGTATGCCTACTCATAAACTCAATTGGATCAACTCAATAGTTCAAACTATGCATAAAACAATATGGGACAGAATCTGTCCAGAAAAACAGCAGCAGCAAAACGTATTTTTCTGTCCTACTTAAACTTGTCTAAAAAATCTGAAAAAATTCAGACATACATAAGATGAAAAGTTCAGTTACAGTAAAAATATCAGCTCATTTGGAGTTACATAATAGGAATGAAAAATCAAACCGTGCACAGACTCTGTGCAGGAATAAAATCTCCGAATAGGTATAGCAACTTTTTCAACCAAAATGGGTAAAACTTGGCACTTTATTCAAATTCCAGAAACTAAACTTAAGAAAACAATCTCTTGTTACAGCAAGAGGACTCAAAGAAAATCCAAATGAAAACAACCGGGTTGCCTCCCGTAAAGCGCTTTCTTTATAGCCATATAGCTAGTCCTACTTACTTGTTGTTTTACCGAAGATGAAGCTCATGAGGGAGCTTAAAAGTTGTGCCCTTCATCCTTGGGAAGTGTTCCATGCATTTCTTGTGTGGAAACTGAAACTTCACATTCCCTTCCTTTGAATCAATGATAGCCCCTGTGGTACGAAGAAAAGGTCTTCCAAGAATAATAGGACTAGAGGTTTTATTCTCCATATCCATGATTAGAAAATCCACAGGTACAAAAGTCATATGTAACTCTACCATAACATCACTTACTTTTCCTAAAGCATGTTTAATGGTATTATCAGCAAGTGCAAGTCCAATAGAGCATTTTTCAAGATTCTTTAATTCAAGTGATTCATATAATTCTTTAGATAAAACTGAGACACTAGATCCTAGATCAAGTATGGCATGGTGTGTCTCTTTTCCAATAGTTACTAGCACCTTGGGGATCCAAGCATCCCCAAGCTTAGGTGGTATCATAGCTTCTTGATTGTATCTAGCAATTTTTTCTTTCAAGACATGATTAGCAATATAGGAACCAAAACCAGATTTGTTAACATCAATAGAAGGATCACTTGCAAATTTTGTAAGATAGATATTAATTCATGCAAGCTACTATTCTTCAGATCAAGCAAAGGATCATTAACTTCACTAAGCATCTTAACTTCTTCAACTTTTCTTTCATCGTATTCAGCTTCATTAGCTTCTTCTTTTAAAGCCATAAGATGAGACATAAAAGGCAACAGATATTCAGGATAGTTTAGCAATTCATTCATAGTTTCTTGCAAAGTAAGAGGAACATTTTCAGCAATATTATTAGAATTCAATCCAACCACAGGTGGTTCTTGTGGTTTTCCAGCAGACATACTCTTGGCTTGATTATCAGCAAGTTTTGAAAGGGCTTTGTCTAGTCCTGCAGCTTGGAGTTGTAAGTTTTTAATATCAGAACTAATAGATGCAACAGACTTATTCAACTCTTGTATCATGGTGTTATGACTATCAACTTGTTCCATAAGAATTTTATTAGTTTCAACATTATCATTACTAGATGACACAGGCTTCCATTTATCACTAGCATTAGGATATGGAACAAAAGGACGATTGTTTGGAACATAAGGAGGTTTATTATAAGAATTATAATTGTTGTTACCATACCCATTGTTTCCATAATTCCTAATGAAGTTGACATCAATATTTTCAGAATTATCGCCAACTAGTTCTTGCAAAGGGATATTTTCAACACTACGTTTATTAAGCAAAGCAAGAATAGTATCCATCTTAGATGACAAATCATTAGTTTCTTCTATGGAGTTTACTTTCTTAGATGAACTAGGTCCTCTATCAGTATGCCATTGACTATAGTTTTGCAAAATGCTTTCCAATATATTCTTAGCCTCTACTATAGTTTTTCCCATAAAAGCACCTCCAGCAGCAGAATCAAGTATATTTCTAGACATGTAATTCAGACCATTATAAAAAGAGTGTAGTATGGTCCATTCATTAACTCTGTGTGATGGGCAAGTTCTAAGCATAAGTTTTATCCTATCCCAAGCCATAGCAACATGTTCGTTTTCATTTTGCCTAAAAGATAGAATATTGTTTCTATTTTGCAAAATTTTAACACGAGGATAATATTTCTTAATGAAAGCTTCTCTCAAATCATTCCAAGTTTTAATGCTATTAGTAGGTAAAGAATGCAGACACTCCTTAGCTTTTCCTCTAAGTGAGAAAGGAAATAATTTCAGTTTTAGAATATCACTTTCAACATTCTTAAATTTTTGCATGTCAGAGATTTTAACAAAATCATGAAGATGCATAGAGGCCCCTATGGTTAAAATTTCCATTATAAAGGCCAGGAGTCACTAGGAGCGTGACCACCTGGAGTACAGTTGTTACAAAGTTTAATGGGGGTAAAAAATGAACCACGAATACATGATTAAGTAAAAGAAGATCTAGTCCAATCTATCAAAGGGGCTACTAGGTTCGCCTTAACTCTGTGTTGGTGCAGCAACAAATCACTCTAAAATTTCACTTTCCACATCCGTAAAGATGCTGGCACCTTATTAAAGATGAGATCATTTCTCAATTTCCAGATATTCCAACTTGCACAGGCCACAACCTCCATAAAACACGGACCTGTGAAAGCTTGAGAAGCCATGAAAATTCTGGGGGAGACCGGCAACTGTTGACTCCAGCTGATTCCAACTTTGTTCCAACAACTAGTGGCGAAGGGACACTGGAAGAACAGATGATCGCGTGTCTCAATAACTTGTCCACGACATAGCACACAATGGGGGCCATCCTCGAGGTGCCAATGTTTCCGAAGCATGAGATCTTTTGTATTCAACCGATCCTGGACCAACAGCCATAAGAAGATCCGGAGCTTCGGCAGACACTTGGATTTCCAAATGAGATCAATGGCTCTATCCTGGGGTGTTTGGGCAAAAATGAAATGATAATATTTGGCAGATGTGTAATTAGAGTTCCCCCAAGCAAATACCCTCTTATCAAAATCATTAGGATCATCAGATAGTGTATCCAACCGGGGTCTAATTTGGGCATGCTCCTCAAAAGCCTGTTCTGACAGCGGTAGTGCAAATAACGTGCTCAATTCAGTTTCTCTCGCCATAGCAGCCACCGAGATATCCTCATTTAGAGCAAATGAGTAAAGATAAGGCAGAGTGTCACATATCAACTCGCCTTGATGCCAATAATCCTTCCAAAAGAGGGTCAATGCCCCATTACGAACATATGAGGTGGTTATACTTCGATAGATATTGATCAAGCTGAAAATATCCTTCCACCAAAAAGAGCCTCTAGGTGACTGGGACTGTGGGGGAGTGTCACCATATAAGGACCAGACCAATTTCACCCAAGGAATGTCTGCTTTGCAGAAGAATTTATGAAGGTGTTTCAGGAGGAGAGCAGTGTTTTGAATTTCTAGGTTGATGATACCCAATCCTCCATGTTTCTTGGGTCGGCACACCATGGACCAGGCTGCTAGCGAGTGAGATGTGCTTCTGCCTTCCTCCTTCGCCCACAGGGCGAGATGACGACCCCTATCAAATACCTTGATGACCGACTTTGGTATCTTCAGTGAACAGAGGAAGTGCATCGGAAGGGACGTCAAGACAGAATTAACAAATGTGACCCGGCCTCCATTAACAGACAATTGCATTAAGTAAAGCGCATGAAGTAAGCAATACTAATATCAAAAGAGACATTAACACCGCTGTTTTACCCTTAGTAGCAACATCACACCCTCGCCCTTAGACGTTTCTGTCACTCGTGCCCAGGAACAAAAGTGGGCATGAACCCACTATCTAGCATAAATACTCCCTCTTGGAGATACACACAATTACTTGGCCAAAGTAACTACGCACATCGGAGAGCATGCAAGAACATAAATCAACATATAAAAATCATACACAATCTGATCATAACTTCATAATCCATCGGATCCCAGCAAACACATCACATAGCATTACAATAGTCGATCTTGATCATGTTAGGCAGCTCACAAGATCATAAGACATGAAGCACAAGAGAGAGAGACTACCATCTAGCTACTGCCATGGACCCATGGTCCAAGGTGTGACTACTCACAAATCATCCCGGAGGAAGGCATGGCGATGAAGAGCCCTCCGAGATCGATCTCCCCTCCGGCAGGGTGCCGGGATCAGCTTCAGAATCACCCCCGAACTAGGGTTTACGGTGACGGCGCGTCGGGGTGAATTTTTATGTTTAATGGGATTTTATAGGCGTCGGAGGGGGCCGAGGGGGTGCCCCACGGGCAGGGGCGGGTCCCACCCGCAGGTGGCCATGGGGCCGCGGCAGGGGGCCGCCCCTGTCCTGTCGGTGCCCCCCAGGCTCCCCTTTGGTGTCCAGGTGCCTTCCGTCGAGTAAAAATTCTCCGTAAATTTTCATTCAATTCCGAGAATATTTCTAGAAGTAAATTTTCTGAAATACAAAAACAGCAAAAACAGAAAGCTGGCACTAGGCATCTTGTCAATAGGTTAGTCCGACAAAATGCATAAAAATGATGTAATATGATAATAGAAACATGTGACAATATCACAAAACTAGCATGGATCAATAAAAAATTATAGATACGTTTGACACGTATCACGGCTCGATGTAGAAGGCATGCCGCACGAGGGAGACAGATGGAGTTGAAGCCTCGGCGGAAAGAGGCGGCGCGCTGGCTAGCGGCTAGTATGCGGTCGCTGCTCCAAATTGATGCCTTGGTGCTTGAAATAGATTTGATGCATCATACTCCCTCCGATCCATAAAAAGTGTCGCCTACTTAGTACAAAATTTGTACTAACTTAGTATAAAATGGGCGATACTTTTTATGGATCGGAGGGAGCAGTAAAGTTTCCATGTAGGTGGATGTGGGGCATCAGCTTCCTCAGATGGCTCCTTTTACTTGGGAACCGATCTATCTGCTCGATTTGCATCTACTGCTGGTTCTCTACTGGTTCTCTACTGGTTCTCTACCGCATGCAACCCGTGAACCGTGAACGCATTCGGCCGGGAGCAAGTGATGAACGCATCCGCGCGTAGGCCTGGGCTGTTGTTGTTGCATGTCGACGTGGTGTCCCACGTCGCTAGTAGAAGGCCCATAGCACTTGCGTGGCCGTTTGGAGTCGCCGGTGATGATGTCAGCCGGAAACGATTTTGCACTGATTTTCGCCGGAGGAGAGTAGTAAAGATGAAGGGATTTATTTAGCTAAATTGCATATAATCTACGAGATTGAAATTTCGAAATTGCATCTAAAGAAATCTAAGGAACCGGTCAAATCTTTGATCTACACAGGGTGTCGCGCCCTCGAGGAGAAGAGATTAATCTTCCCGGGGGCGACGCGCTGCAGAAGTGTTTAGAACCCTAAAATCGATGTCATGAGACTAACCGCTCTGATACCAAGTGGAAAGTATTGATCCTTGATTTTTGTTGTTGTTCTTGCTCTGACCCTCATAGGGGGGATATTATTTAGACTATAAGAAGGTGTAGGAGTCCTAATCTATTTTCTAACTCGTACAAATATACGTATTCCAACACATAGACGAATTTGTCCAAATGTGAGGGTGTGATGTATGTTTACCACGTAACCAAGTGGTAAGAGTACACGAACATAGTATACAACCAACCACCCGTATTTACGTTTCTCCGGATACAGACAAAAATCAATACAAGTCAAACACAGGTCGCATATTTCCCCAGCCTTGGCTCTAACGAGTCACAGATCCAATAAGGCAAAAAACGATGTGACTCAAACACGTCCCAAGAAGCGCCAAGCGGCCACTATGCTCAAGTAAGGATGCCTTCCAGGTTGGAACATGGCATGCAAATTGCCAAACACACTCCTATGGTAGTAGAGGTACAGAGGTCCCTGTCCAACACACACGGCAGAGAAGGAGAAGGGGGTACACACGTGGCCATCAGTAACCCGTATCGTATCCTCCCTGATCGATCGTCTTGGCGCGATAAACACCAGAAATCCGCACACGGGAACATCCAGGCCATACAGACAGAGCCCACCCCAACCCCCATCTTATCGTTCTTCCGCGCGCAAACGAACGTGTGGCGCCCATCCTACGCATCCCCACTTTATCTCTGCGCGCCCAAACCCCGCCGCTCCCTAACCTCCCGCAGCACCATTAATCAGCAGCACGCCGTCCGCCCGTCATTAGCCGCGGACGAACGCTCAGCGCCCAAGTGGTGGGGGAGGCGTACACTGACCCAAGGCATCGGTGTCCATGGCCCCGACCGTCGCCACCCCCGCCACGGCCGCCGTCGCCTCGCCTGTCGTCAGCGACCTCGGAAAGGCCGCGCGCTCCGTCGGGCTCGGCCTCCCCGCCCTGCCGTCCCTGCCCGGCCTCGCGTCCCACGGCCAGCCCCGCGTCGCCTCCTTCTGTGAGTGCCTCCGAACCCGCCTGCCGCACGACGGCATGCTGCATTCACGCAGGTGACATCGCCGACACGCACCAACCTGATGCTCAACGTTTTCTTTCACCAGGCAAGAGGATGGCGAGGAACGTGGTGGCAATGGCCGCCGGGGAGCCGGCGGTGCCGCTGGCCGACAACGCCGAGCTCACCGAGTTCGTCAACGCCTTGAAACAGGAGGTACGTTCGTGGCCTATCTCCGCATCTGAGGAAATGTCTGCGAACCCCGTGCAAAAAAACTTCGAGTTGATTTACTTGTGGCCAACACGAGTGACTGACAACGCGTACGTCGCCGCCGCGTGCAGTGGGACAGGGTTGAGGACAAGTACGCGGTGACCACGCTCGCCGTCGCCGCCACGCTCGGCATGTGGAGCGCCGGTGGAGTAGTATCGGTACTGATCGAAGACACTCACCTCTCGACCGTTTATGCAACACAAGTTGTTGAAAAATCACTGGGTTATGGAATTAACGAAAGGTGGTATTGGTGTTAATAATCTTGCAGGCAATCGACAGGCTCCCCGTGGTTCCAGGTCTCATGGAGGTCGTTGGCATTGGCTACAGCGGGGTAAGATAAGATCCACACCTGAACAAAATTTCAGTACCACTATAAAGTTTAACATTTGCCAATTACAATGTTTGATTATGATTGACTGTACTGATCAAGTTATACAAATCTGGCACTCTTTGCTTGCTGCCAATTTTGTACCCAGTTTCACCATCTGATCTCAGTTCTGAATTTCTGATGCAGTATTTTGCGTACAAGAACCTGATATTCAAGCCCGACAGGTGATACAACACAGACTTTTTACCCACCCTGCAAAATGCTCTTAACACTCTCAATTAAGGACCGCACGCGCTCAAATAACTCCACTGAATTTTTCAGGAAAGCGTTCTTCGCTAAGGTCAGGAACATTTACGAGGATATTATCAGCGGCTAGACGACAAAGTACTTGAGCAAGCGCATCCCAATTGAGAGACGCACAAAGTACTCAAACGGAGACAGTTGCTCTACTTCTGTACTATATATATATATTCCAGTATAGCATGTAATATAATCCTTACTGAATGTATATCTGAATATGTTGGACATATTGACGGTACAAAAACTTTGATCTGTTTAGCCACCATGGCTCTCAAAATGCTCAAGGCAATTCTGATCTTCCCATGTCAGCAATATGTGTATCTATGTTGCATCAAATTAATAGCATGGAGCACTAACAACGGCTAAAATTCGCTAAATTGGACAATCAAAAAGAAATACAAGGGGATCCAACATCGAGAGTCTAGACTTGACAGGCCATATCTATCAACTTTGCACTTTAATATGTGCAATCTTAGAAGAATCCTTCCATTCGAGTTGGTAACCCTTTCAAAAAGGAGGATATGGACCTTTTCAAACGCCGCCACGTCCATTACATTGGGAAATGGAAAGAAGACGCCGTTCTGAGACGCTCCTTATGTCAATGGTTCTAAACCGAAGGACATTGCACCTCCCATCTACCTGGTCTCCAGAAAGAAAAAAAAAAAGGAGTGTTTCGAATGCTTTGTAAGAAAATAGGTGGATTGCCAAAATTAAGTTGAATGAATATTTTACGTTCGCCCACATGGAGCAATTTGTCGACCTTTGGACACAACTTCAAAATGTGCACCTTGTTGAGGATGTGGAGGATGCAATCACTTGGAGACTTTCGGGCGAGTGGCACTTATTCAGCGGCTTCGCCATACAAAGCTCAATTCTTAGGGTCCATCTCCAACCACATGAAGAAAATGGCTTGGAAAATTTGGGCACCCGCAAAATCAAGACCCTTGCATGGCTTTCAATTAAAAATAGCGTTTGGATGGCGGATAGGCTCAAAATGAGGGGATGAACAAACTGTAGGCTTTGTCCACTATGCAAACAAAACACCGAGTCGGTGGCTCACCTTTTTGTTATTGCTTCTTCACCATTCGGATTTGGTGCCTCGTTAAGGATTGGCTTGGCGTTTTGCCATTGACCCGCATATTTGGCAACGACTTTCTCTCAAGAGTTGGTGGCTTCTTATGACAGGTGCCTCATGAAGAGTTACGTGTACGAAATTAAAAATTTTGACTTACGTGCACCACGCTAAAATCTAACTATGAATGTACAAACATACTAAATCATAGATCTATATAATCATAGCAACGAAATGTAGAGAAAATATGCGTCAATGAAGATGTCGGCGTAGCCTGTTGAAGATAACCGTAACTAAGCATAGTCACGAGAATGTATCGATCCCTTATCCTACGTACAACCTTTTGGTTCCAAACCAGCGAGGATCAAATCAATGATCCCTCCGAGAGCTCGCGCACGTACACTGGCGAAAACTCAGCAGGGCTTTGTCGTCTTAGCAGGATTTCATCATCCAAGACTTAGTTTCTATCGGTGTATAACAGGTGGAGATCCCAACACATGGAAGAGAGAGAAATAATGGACCCACGTAGAGAAGAACTCGGAATCGGATCCAACTTGTGCATCCTCCAAGAAGAGGGGAGGGGGGTATTTCTAGTAGTAGGTGGAGGGGAGGGGCTAGGGCCGGCCAGTCTAGGGTTTCTCCTAGCCGCCGCCTGCCATATGGGCCTCGGGTGGGCAGGAGGCCCACCCTTGGACGCCGTCGACCTCCCTTGGGGTGCCTTGCGCCCCAAGCCAAGTGGGGCTTGGCCGGCCGACCCAAGTTGGCCCTAGGTCCCATGCAGCCCTCCCGGGGCATTTCGGCCTTCGGGCAGCCCATGGGACCTTTCCGGTCAAATATTTCTCCACCATTTATTTATCTAATAAATTTTGGCGTCAAATATCTCGGAACGATTCCAAAATTTCTTATACTTATTTTAATAACCTCGAACATCGTATGTCCTCTTATTAAAATCTCTGGAACTATTTCGTTATCATTAAAACATATTTTGACGGCACCGGGACATAGTATGTCCGCTTACTAAAATCATCGGGATTTTTATGTTATCATCAAAACCTACTAATGATATCGGGACATCGTATGTACGCTATATGAAATCCCATGACTCGTAAATTATTCTCTACGAATGATTTCGAGCACATCGGAAACCATTTCGGTGAGACTCTCTCTGAGTTACCTAGAAGCTGCCTTTATGACCACTATGTTATGGTGTGATGTTTAACAGAACTAAAGTAACCTTTCAAGTATATACTAATCCCAATAATCTCACAGACTAAGGATATATGTATATGATAACCTTGTTGTGATAATACCATTAACTATGTGACGAAACGATATCATGGTATATCAACAATTGGGTAAACCAGCCACATTGTTCTGCCAACAATGTGCTCTTATTGATGCAGTAAACCTTTTGCTCATGACCAGAAAATAGAACCATCAAGCAATCAACAAGCTAGTCCAAGAGACAAGACTAGGGTCCTTCGATCGTGTCCATGTCTCTACATGTGCGTGCGGATTTTTCTCTGAATTCGTTAGTCAGAAAACACATCATTTATAGCATAGAGCATAAATATTAATTATGAAACAGTTATTCATAACAATTATTATTGCCTCTTGGACATAATCTCAATACCACATCCCCAATCGGAAAGTTGTCGCCTCTATCACCTTGCACACGTCTTGGGAAATTTGGATCCAAAGGAATGTGTGGGTTTTCCACAACAAACAAACGCCACCACTTGTGATCCTCGACAAAATAAAAAATAAAAGGTAAAGTTTTGGGTTGGGTGCTAAACACTTAAGTGAAATAATGCTGGGAGATTATTCCTTTGTACTACACACTTATATTTTTCTATAAATATCCTTCTTAATTGATAGATTGGGGCAAAGGTTTTTGCATCCGTTTCAAAATAATAATATGTGCAATCCATAACCAGACAACTTAATGCCCTCTTTGTTGTTTGTGCGCGTGAATTGGAAAAAAACAAACTTAACGGGATTGAGCAGTTGACCGCTGAATCTACTATAGGGAAATACATAGGAGAATAATTGGTTGAGTTGATGTTTTTGCTCATAGGTGTAGATACACCCATTACGAAAAAACATACAAATCGTATTTTTAATAACTTTAAAAAATTCTAAAAAAATAGGCATGTACATCTGGAAATTCTATTAACATTAAGAAGCTGTAAATCATTTGTATAGATTTCATCACAAAGTATATTGATATTATACTTGTATATTCAGCAGATAGTTGTTACTTATCTTGAAAAAATATTGCTATTGTGGCTTATGTGTATATTGTAATTAGAATTAGTGGTCAAATGAAAATTTTAAAGATTGTGTCAATATTCAAAGCGACATCTATTTTTTATATAGAGGAAGTATTTGTTAAGGATAGCAGATTTGAGCTGAAGCTTGAATATATGGTTCGTCAAGGGTTTTTTAGTCACGATTTACCTTTAAGAGGTTAGTCAAGAATCTTTGGTTATGTCGTGAACCGCTCTGTATCTCAAGCACCCAACATGCATGGGTGTGGTTGGAGCTTGCAGGCGTAATCTCTTCTAGCTGAAGACTTGCGCTCATTATGGAGATCATGCGAACCTTCTGTCTCATAGATTCGTTTAGTTTAGCTACTCCCTCCGTATTAAAATATAAGATGTTTTATCATTTCTCTTTCCATCCGTATGTAGACATGTTTTAGTGCAAGGTTCAAATGAATCTTAAACTAAAACATGTCTACATACGGATGGAAAGAGAAATGTTAAGACATCTTATATTTTGATACAGAGAGAGTAGCTCTTAGTTTCTTGCAACATCTTCTCGCCTCTCTGTGCATGTCTTCCCTTTTAAACATAAGGCACCACGTGCCCAGCTTTAAATTAATAAAGCCCAGTGGCAGGACAGTGTTACAACATAGTTTGACAGACAAGTGCCTTCGGCACTGCACAGAACTACAAACGACATAGCGATAGTTCAGGATTACAAGGCATGAAGGCCAGAAGCAGGCGCAGCTGCAATTAGATAGTAGGATTTGGCGGATTGTGAGTGGCCGCAAACAGAGCTTTAAGCCTGACGACGACGACCTCCAGCATTCGCACCGCCTCCTGCTTGAGTAGAGGTTTCCACAGCTGGAAAAGGATGAGGATTTTGAAGATGCAATCAGCAGGTTGTTTAGGAAATTTAGCTTCAATGGTAAACTTATTGCGAATAAGCCACAGAGCCCAACACACGGCGGCGAAAAGCATACGCAACACTTTGCGCCCCCTCCCACCTACGCTACACAAGATCCGCTCTAGATCCAGGTAAGAGTTCGGGTTCCAGGTAACTTGGAACCGGTCTCTGAGCCCACTCCACACAAAGCGAGCAAGGACGCAACCAAAAAACACATGATTCACCTCCTCTCCTTGTTGACAAAGGGCACATAGCCCGTTGGATGGGCCATGTCGTGTCACCAGCCAGTCGGAAGTCTGCCACGAGCTAGTTGCCAAAGGAAAATTTTGATTTTGAGGGCAACGGTGGCTTTCCACAAGTTTTTTGGGAAAGAAATATTAGGCTATCCACACAGTTAAGGTATAGGGATTCGGTTGAGAATTTCCCAGACGTCTCCAAAGCCTAGCTTACCCTGTCTCTTTCCTCTGTCAGCGAACAACCATTTATTAGTTGGAGGAGCTCCTGCCACTGAGTAGCTTCCACCAAACTAAAGCACCTTCTAAAGTTGAGGTTCTACCTAACAGCCCCATAAGCCTGACAAACTAAGGCATCAGGAGTGGCAGAAATGGCAAAGAGCTGGGGAAAGGTCACGGCTAGGGGGCTCTCCCCCAGCCAATGATCAGTCCAAAATCTAATACTTCTCCTATTTCCCAGCGCAAACTTACACCCTAATCTGAAGGCAGCCTTAACCTTATGGATTGCATGCCAAAACTGCGACCCCCCCACTGGATTGGAACCAAAAAGGTCATTAGCTCCTGGATATTTAGCCCTAATAAGTCGAGGAGATTGGTATTGATAATGCCTAAACCCCCTGGTCCTTAGGCTTACAGATATCAGGCCAGCTTACCATATGGTACTTCCGCTTATTCCCTTTGCCTTCCCAAAAAATCTCCCTCTGTGTCTGTCAAAACCGGTGTGAGTGCCCTTTGGCAGGAGGAAGATGCCCATCATGTAGGTAGGTAAGCTAGAGACGCACTTGTCAATTAGAGTTAAACGAGCTGCTGATGACATAAGGCTCCCCTGCCATGGTTCCATTCCAAAACCAACCTTGGCCACCACAGGCTCAAGGTCAGGAATATTCAGCTTCCTATCTGCAATTCGGAAGCCAAGGTAGGTGAAGGGGAAGATACCCTCCTGGCAATTGAGGATGTTTGGCACTGTGGCCTGTTCTCCATCGTCACCACCCATGACAATGACCTCACTCTTGTGGAAGTTAATCTTCATTCCAGATAACAGCTCGAAGCAGATCAGCAAGAATTTCAAGTTAGCAATACCTAGCTCTGAGTTCTGAATAAGGATCATCGTATCATCTGCATATTGCAGATGGGTGACCCCCGTGGTATCAGATGTGGAACCACACCCTCAATGTGGCCCGCAGCTGCAGCTTTAACCAGCATGAGGTCCAACACCTCAACCACAAAATCAAATAGAAGGGTGAGAGGGGGTTACCTTGTCTAACCCCTCTCTTATTTCTGAAGAAGGGGTCCACTTCCCCATTAATCAGAATGGCCGTTTGCCCCTTTGACCAATTGCATGAGTTTTTGCACCAGAGAAGGATCCAGGCCTTTTTTCAGGAGCACTTCCTGAAGAAACGACCAATTAACTCTGTCATACGCCTTTTCGAAATAAAGTTTGAGCAGGATGGCTGGGAGATTCTTGCTTTTTAGCTCATGAACAATTTCATGAAGCGCCAACGGGCCGTCCAGGATGCATCTACCCTTGATGAATGTCGTTTGCGCGTTGCTAATGATCTTGTGCGCCACAAGGGATAATCTAATAGCCACCGCCTTGGCCACCAGCTTAAAGATGACATTAATTAAGGCGATGGGACGGTATTGTTTAATATTGGTTGCACCCGGAACCTTAGGAATGAGCGAAAGGACACCGAAATTCAGCCTCGAGATATCCAATGTACTAACATAAACCCATTCAGAATGTGAAGCAAGAGATCTTTCACTAGAGGCCAGTATTGTTTGAAGAAGGAAACAGGGAACCCATCTGGTCACGGGGCCATGTTCGATTTGTTGCTCTTGACACAGGTCTCAAGCTCTTCCATTGTAAAGCTTGTGTTGAGCAACATGTTTTCCTGAGCGGTAACCTTTCTCTCCTCAGCCCACGGGTTGGAGATCAGATTCATCTGCTGGTGCTCCTACGAACCCATGAGGGAAGAATAGAACTCATAGATATGAGCCTGGATTTGTGCTTGGTCAGTGATGGTGCCTTGGTTGGATTTTAGGGAGAGGATCGCCCATCTTGGTTTCCTACCATTCGCAAAAGCGTGCAAGTAAGCCGTATTGGCATCTCCCTGCAGGATCCAATTTTGACGGCCGCATTGACGCCAGTACTCTTCCTCTGTGGATAAACATTGTAAGAGTTGTTCTTCAAGGTAGTACCGCAAGGCCCACCCGTCCTCGCTTAAACCTTGACTATCCGCACAATGATCCAACTCTTGGATTTGTGACATCAGGTTCTGCTTGTGAACCCTAGATTGCTTTCCTAAGTTTGCACCCCAGCCCTTGAGGAATTGGTGCAGGCTGAAGGATTGTGCGTGCCAGAAATCAATGGGACCGCGACATTGGATCAACTGATCAGCAAAGCCCACCCACTTATTCCACATCATCTCCTTGAATTCTGGGTCGCGCAGTCAACTGGTCTCGAAGAAAAACCGAGATGACCACCGATGGTTCTGTTCACCTGAATCAAGAACCAGCGGAGTATGATCTGATCCAATGGACGTCTCTGCTCTAAGAGAGACCAAAGGAAATTTGCTCTCCCATTCCGGGGAAACCAGGAACCTATCCAGCACCCATCTTACTGGGTTCCGTTGTCTATTGGACCAAGTAAACCTGGCTCCCGTGCACTGAATCTCACGCAGAGCCAACCTTGCAATCGTCTCATTGAACATATTCACTCTAGGCTACTTGATATTCTGATTGTTCTTATCCCGAGCACCTCAGATAAGATTGAAGTCGCCCCCAATTACCACAGGTTTGCTGCAGCGGTTGACCTTGGCTTTAAGTTCTGTTAGAAAGTCTGCTGATCGCACATGATCAGCCGGACCAATAAATTCAAACATGAAGTTGGAGGCTCGATGCAGGATAAGGGCACTGATGAAGAAGTCACCTTGGTTCACCGAGCCAACTTTGAAGACATTGTCCTTTATACCCAACAGAAGGCCCCCTCCAATACCAGAATAACTTGTCCCCACTTTCTAAGCTTCTTAGCTCCTGGTCGGAAAAATCATTCTTCATAGTTTCTTGTAGGAAGACGATATCAATTCTTTCCTTCCTAACATACTCTTTGATTTGGGACGTGCGCCCTGCACGCCCAAATCCCCTCGAATTCCATCCCATGGCTCTCATTGGGATGTTGAGGCGGAAGCTCGTGCTTGGCGAGCAGGGGTGGCACGCAGGTTAGGTCTCGGCCCAACAGGTTGCGTCGCCTTCTTTTTCTTCTTTGCTTCGTCTAGCATCACCTTCAACAGAATCTCAAGCTCCTGGCTTGCCGTGATAGATTTGGGTGGTAGCGAAGCCGCACTAGATTCGTCACGCACCAGCTCCAAACCTAGGATCTGTACTGGATTGTCGGTGAGAGCCCTCTCTTTATCCTTTTGCTGCGCTATTGCCGCCACAACCTCGGCTTGGGCAACTTCTTTTGCATGGATCAGGGACAGCAAGGAGGAGGGAGAGGAACCCGAGAAAGCAAGGCCGCTATCTTTGGCCACAGAAAGCAAGTGCGAATCGGCGAGCGAATCAAACAGCAAAATTCGGAAGACAATCACGGATGACAGGGGTATCTGAGTCCTTGAGAGCAGCGCAATGAGAGGCTTTGAGCATGATTGGTTCTTTGTCCGAGCCCTTCCCCCTTTCACCTGCGATGCGTGCCAGACACAGAGCTGCTTGCGGCGTTGATCTCTTGCCCTTAGGAATCTTGGATCCTCCTTCGATCAGACCAGACTTTCTAGCAGAGGGCTGCGGTGAGCCCGCGGGGTTATCCACTTCTCCATCTTGTTTCTTCCTCAGCTTGGCCACCTTGGTAGCCAGAGTCTCGTGGTCAAATTCCCAGTCCATCGGGCTCTCCCAACTAATCTCCTCACGCTCCTGTTGAGAAAGTTTGGCGTGCTTCAGAACAGAGGGGGACACTGGGGGCATTCCCTCCGAGGAGATCTCCTGAGAAGAGACTAGGATAGGCGCATCTGATCCTACACCCACTGCATCGAGAGCTTGCATCCCTGACAGATTGGATACGTATTGGTTGAACGGGATCGGCTTCAGCTTGGAGATAGCACGAGCAGAGGAGGGTTTGGTGATTGATGAGTTCACCTGGGTGGCAAGCGGCACAGTGCTACTTCCCACCAAAGTTTTAGGTGGCCGACGTTCCCCCAGATTAATCAGAGAGCATAGGGAAGGAGCCGCCGGCATAGCGGAAACCTACGGGGTCCCCTCAGGAATGGTCTCGTGATCCAAAACCTGCTTGCCAACCTTGGAAAGGTCCACTTTGCTTGATGCTTCGTTGGCAAGTCTCTTGTTGATACGTGTCAAACGTATCTATAATTTTTGATTGTTTCATGCTAGTTATATGCCATTGTTACATGTTTTCACTATCTTATCGCATCATTTTTAGGCTTTTTATCGGACTAACCTATTGACAAGATGCCCCGTGCCAGTTCCCTGTTTTTGCGTTGTTTTTGTTGCAGAAAGTCACTTTTGGAAATATTGTCGGAATTGGACACAAATTTACGGGGATTTTTTATTGAAGAAATAAAGACCGGAGCTAGAAGGGCGACCTCGGGGGACCCACACAAGACAGGGCGACCCCTGGCCGCGTCCCCCTTGGACCCACGGCTGGGACCCACCCCTGCCCTGTGGGGCACCCCTCGGCCGCATCCGACGCCTATAAAATCATCCCCGACGAAAAAACCCTAACCCCGAAGGATTTTCCCGGAAACACAACAGAGCTCCGCCGCCATCACCGACAAGTTTCGGAGGTCAGATTGTTCCTGTTCCGGCACCCTGTCGGGACGGGGATCGACCTCCGGAAGCCATATCCATCAACACCGCTGCTTCCCGCGATGAGGAGGGAGTAGTCCCTCGTCGGGGCTGAGGCTTGTACAAGTAGCTATGTGGTTATCTCTCTCTCCCATGATGTGATCTTCGTTGTGATCATGAGCTTTGTTGATATAGTTGAATACATGATTATGTAATGGATATGATGTTGCTCAAGTGGTGTTATCTAGTATAATTTGCGGAGTCACCGTTGTGATCACGGTACCTCGGTGATAGTGTGGGTGCCGTGTGTGACTCTATGCATCAAGATTAGAGGGATCTTCATCATGAGTTTATTCTTTATTACTGTTGGGTTGAATAGATCATGAGGTTTCTTAATTCTTGTGTTTAGTATAATCTCCATGGTGCCTCGGTGACAGTGTGAGTGCCGTGGAGGTATTAGAAAGAGACTATTCAAGAGATAGGTTGTGGTGTTTATTAGTACTATCTTTGGATGCGGATAGTGACAGCATGAAGTGTCCATAGATGTGGAATACGAACTTCAAGGTGTGCTTTTGTAGCCCTACGCAATTCTCATCCTATTTGGTCCACGAAAGAATGATCTCCGAGTAATGTCTACCTTGCATGTGTTTTTGTGGGAAATATCATGTGTTTAATTATCTTAATGATGTGAGAGTTAGTCACTAGTGAAAGTATGAAGCCTAGTCCTTGTTTCCAAGCATTGTATGACCGTTTTAAGTCACTTTTGTCACTTATTTGCTTGCTGCCATTTTTATTACAGAATTACAAATCCATCTTTTACTATCCACACTACTTGCATTTTACCATCTCTTCGCCGAACTAGTGCACCTATACAACTGACAATTGTATTAGGTGTGTTGGAGACACAAGAGACTTCTTGTATCTTCATTGCAGGGTTGCTTGAGAGGGATACATTCAACCTACGCCTCCCTGTGTTCGATAAACCTTTGGTCACTCACTTAAGGGAAATTTGCTGCTATCCTACAAACCTCTGTGCTTGGAGGCCCAACAGAGTCTACAAGAATAGAGGCATGTAGTAGACATCACTTGTCCTTGCGCGGGGATCTCTTCCAGTGACGTTCCGAATGACTCTGCTCTTCAGTCTTCTCATCCTTATCCTTGTCTGAATCATCTCTCCGAGGAGGCTGGGATGGGGGGATGGCGGAGTAGAGGGTTCATGGCACTGCGGAGCTTCAACAGCCAGGCCAATACGAAAACCTTCCAGCCCATCAAAAAGGAGAATGCTTGGAGGTATCTTGGATGGAGCATGGCAGTGGAAAAGCATACGAACCGAGGCAGCCATATTGAGCAAAGATTCCTCATCCACCAGCCTAGGTATGCCGATCATCTTGGTAGCCTCCAGCAGAAGCTCTGGAGTGCGCATCATTGGTGGGAGATCAGACAGCAGGACCCAAGTCTTGGAGAGCCTCTCTGCAGCATGGGGGTTGTATAGGGCATCCACGAAGAGGACTAGCATCTTGCTAAATGGTAGAGTGATACCACCCACATTCTTGCATAGGTTTAGGCTTACTGTATTGGGGAACGTCAAGAGGAAATCAGTGGGGTTAACCTACCTAACCCTCCAGTCCCTGTCCTTATCCACCAGCGCCTTCATATCCTCTGTAAGCATCTCTGAGGTAAGTCTGTTTTCATTGGCAATGACCTTCGCCGTATGGAGGGGACTAGCCACACTGGCTCATTCCACCTCGGTTGGGAACTCCAAGGCATGGAAGCCGAATCCATCGAGAGCATAACCATACCACTGGAGAGAGGGGGCCTTGGATTGCACCGGGCACATACCCGTTGTGTGCCCATCTTTGTCACACACATTGCAGGCAGATTGATAGTGCCCATCCTTGCTACAGTTGAAGCACTTGATCCCCACCTTCTTCCCTGCTGGCGACGTGAGAGGCTGCTCCGTGTGTGAGGAGATGACATCAGGGGAAGGTGCAGAAACCACCGGAGGCTGCGATTTCGACTTGTCCCTGGATCCAAACGAGAACTTGGCACCAACAGCTTTCTTCCTTCGTTGCGCCGGAGGCTGGTCACGGTAGGAGGAGGGGCTAGCCTCGTATCTGGGGCCAGAATCACGGTAGCGCAGGTCATCATGGCGCCACCCTGGCTCGCGATCCCGGCTCCACTCCCACTCCCTCCAGCACATGCGTTCCTCGCTGGCTTCCAGACGCTCACGAAGCTCCGCCTCGGGGATCTCGTCACGGCCGCGCTTCTGCCAAGAGCGCATGTCGTTGCGGGCACGCTCCATGGAGAACTGGTGGTGAGAGAGAAGAGGTGGATTGGAGGAGGGGTTGGGGAGAAATCTGGGGAGAAGCTCGGAGGATCTAGATCTCCACAGCCAGCGCCGCACGTCTCGCGGAGAGGCCGGAAACCCTAATGAGAGATCTAGGGTTTCGCGGGGCAGCCACAACCACTTAAGTAGCCAGCGAGGTGGGCTCTGTTGGGCTTTAATGGGTTGGGCAGGGAAAAACGGCCTGGGGGAAACTTTCCCAGACACGGCTGGAAGTTGGGCCCCGCACGATAGAGGGGCACTCTCCCTGGAGTCGTGCAAGAAAGGCCCAACATCACACGGCCCACCACCAGAGGCCCATCCAACGGAGACCTGTCCCCAACTACGGGAACCCTGGTGTCGCCCACCTCAGCCTGAGGCGCCGCCGCGGAGCCACAACGGCCATCGTCGCCGGCGAGGAAGCACCACCGGAGGGAGTGGAGAGGACACCTTCCCCACCAGATTGCGACCGGTGTAGGTGCCGCTGCACCGACACCGGAGGCACCGCATTGGGAGCCGGCACCGCCGCAAACACAAACGCGCTGCCGTGACCGCCCTGGCCAAACCGGGAGCCTCTGCCCCCCAGCGCAAACCTAGCCCTACCGGTCGCCGCCTCACGCTTGCGGGGACGAACCGAATTCCATGCCGGATCTAGGAAATCGCCCAGAACCCTAGGGGACGGGCCAGATCTGGCAGGAAACTCCTCCGAAGGGAGGGGCTCATCTTCGTCATCGGAGCTCTCGCCCGAAAGGGCCCAGAACCGGGAGCCTCTGCTCACGGTGGACGCCCAGGGGGCAAGCTTCCGGTAGGGGAGGGCGGCTTTGCGCCGTCCCTGACGGCACGCCGCCGCCATCACCCACCGACTCGCCCAGAGCGGGAGAGCGGAGCGTAACGGTCATTTTTTTCTGCATGTCTTCCCTAGCTGGTGTCCCTAGCATTTTCTTTTCTTTTCACTTTTCTGTAATGTGTTGGTTCTTTGTACACTTGACCGGTGTGGCTTTATTAGAGCCGGGCTCTTGGATCCTTTTATTAGTTTAAAAGTGTGGCATGAACATCTTATTTAGTACATGTAGACAATTTTCTTGGGTTGTTTGAATAAACTTCAATACCAGGCGAAACATTTTTTTCATTGAAATGTGAAAGTCATTTGAATATATGATTTTATTATGTCATTATGACAATATGTTTATTTCTGCTTAGTTACTCTAGTGAGGGTGCTGACCACTGAAAAATTATGATGTGGACGTCGTTGCAAGTAAACCATGTCTTTTGGTCACGGTTGGTGCATCATTTTCGTCAGTGCATCATGTCTATAGTATTTGCAACCTTCGCACCTCTAAATAAGAGCATCCGCACCCTTAGCCTAGGTCAAACACTCATCTTTTAAGCGTCTTTTGTCATATCTTGTAGCACCAACTATAGACGCCAGAGCATTTCAAAAAAAAACTATAGATGCTAGAGACTATAAATTACATTATTTACTTAGCGATAAAAGATTAGACGTAAAAGTAATTAGCTTAGAGTTCATGCTAAGCTTATTTACCTTAGCGTCCATTCCTTCATCTGTTGGCGTGAGTGCTGGTCGATTTCTCTCGCCTCTAACGATTGCTTCGCACTTCCCCGCAAAAAAAAAAGTCTGCTTAGCACTTAGGGTTTTGGATACTAGTCATCAACCCGTGCATCTGCACGGGCTAGTTATTCTATCATTTTGAAAAAACTAATAAGTATATGCATACATGTATTTTCTCTGAGTTTATCTCATTATAGAAGAAGAAATATTTGAAAGTCAACGTGGATGATCTTATTGAAACCAAAAGCAATAAGGGATTTTTACATGATTCAGAACTATATGGTAAACTTATTGATAGGTCACAATGGGTTTCAGGATACAACAATAAACTTCATCAGGCGAACAGTCCAAAAAAATCACAATTGTTACTGTAATCGCAACTACAATATCTAAATAGGCATCTTAGAAGTTTGAAGATGATCGAAATATTAAAAGAGGCATATAATTAAAATTTTGAAACACTACTCATGCAAGACACTTATATACAAAGCAACAATATCTAAAATATACAAAGCAACAATATCTAATTTTAGGTAAAAGTATTGTAAACACATCAACTTCAGTCTTCAGAAGTATGATGCGACAAAAACAAATCACATCATGGCTGAAGAATCAACATTGTGCCTTACTATAAGATGGTGATTCAATGAAAATCGACACAGAAATTAACATCAGCACATAGAAATTAATTATATGCTCACCTCCAGGAAATAAAATTTATTGCAAGTTTGCAAAAGTTACATTTCCGAGGAAGCTTCTCAATGTACTATGGATAACCTTACATAGCACTGACTGTTTTGTAGTCCGACATCATAAACCTTAAACCAAAGTGCAATAAACTGAATTATGTGTTCCTAAAGCATATAACCCCATTTGAGGATCCTCTGCCAACCAACATATAGTTCTTTAAATTACCTTGTGATATCTATTTCAAGGGAGGAATGCTCTATAGTTATGGAGGTAGAACGTCGCTAATACCTTGCAACGGTTCAGAGGAAAATCCTTCCGGTCAATGTGGTCTTCAAACTGAGTAGCAAAGTATTATCAAAATTATTACGGAAGTTCGTAACAGAGAAACTGATGCAGGAACCATATGCTGACATAACCTGATTATGTTTCTTGCTTTCAAGGTTCCAATATGAGGACATCATGCGATTCTAGTAGATTTCCAAAATTGCTAGGCACGTATAAAGTTAAAAATAGCAAACTATCTTATTAGATACTGATTGCAATAACAATCAAAATCATACTGTGCAGCTTCCTATCTGGAACCTCACTAATACCTTGCAACGCCTAAAGGGGAAATGCTTGTAGTTATTATGTCATCAATTACAAAAATCTGATATTTCTGGCCTGCAAAGTTCTTGTGTGAGGCCCACATATCATCATAGTCCATCTGGAAAATTACATTGCGAGTAACAAATGATAGGGTTAAACATCTTGTGAACCTATAGTGATATCTATGGGCAAAGAGTAAAAAATTGATATCCAAAGCTCCGATGAAAATATCCCATCACCTACAGAATAACAAAACTCTATATAGAATACAGATTATAAGGTTTGAAACTTCCTGAATCTAGCTAGTACTATGGTCCATGATTTCACATAAAAATGAGGAAGCAACACTGACGTGTGCATATTTTATATTTGCTGAAGCTATAGCTAAAACTCCCCTAATCAGATTCTTCAAAACCTAGAGCGACACTGTCATTGCCCCTCTTGTGGGGCATTAATTGGGGGGATGAAGGAACTAAATATAAGATGGACACATGCAGCAAAGCCAAAACATATCAGGCTTGTTCTCACACAAAACATCGTACCACGCATACCATGCAAATTGCAGGCAGAGATTGATGTAGCTAAAAGGAAGAGGAGTAGATAGAGCTTCCAGATACATTAACCTAGAGTTCGTCTTATATGCTTTGATGTGATGTTTTCCTTTCATTGGGCTTAAGCAGTCAAACTTTTTCTCACCCAGGAGGGCAGCTGGCCAGCGACCAATCCATGGTGGTGACCCAGATCGAAGTAGTACGCTGAAACACTAAACCATTACATTTGTAACTGATTGTACATGAGGAGGAGAACTCTTGCCTGGTTGAGAACCTGAGAGTGACGACATGAGAACAACTATCCATCGCAGACGAAGAAACTTGGGGTGGTGGCCATCATCGCCGCCCATGAGCATCCGGCATCCGCCCAACTTGAAGAGATCGATCATGGGGAGGAAGAAATCTTAACTGCTTGCGATGGCAACTGAATCGCTATCAAGCTGCCGATTGGAATTCGTCGCCGATGGATTGAACTCGTAGCCGATCGATCGGGAGGATAAAGATATTATTTTTTACGCAAAATAAAGATATCTTTTTCTTGTGGGAGAACCATACGGCGAAAAGGTGGGCTTGTAGGAGAGGTTGGGGATGTTACGCAACTTCATCCATAGCTGTCCTGCGCACATTTTTTTAGGGAATAAAATTATCGGTAGGACTTGAGTCAGGACTCGAACCTGGGTTATATTGTTGCGGAGGACCGTACTGCCGATTTCATCGTACGGTTGCTAACGGCTCTAAGCTATATCTAATGGATAGAATTTTCTTTTGTCTCAGAATTAACGTGGAGGCTTCTACGGTGCCTCCAATTAGTAAATATAAGATTGTTAGACAACACGAACATGTCAGCCATTTCTGTAATGGCGAATTTACATATGTTTACTCTGGGCATGCGCTCGGACAGTCGGACTCCGTTCTACCATTATGCCTGATCTTTCGAGAGTTCCAACGATGAACAAAATCATCGCAAATGCTAGAAACCACGATGTGCACTGATTTATATGAATGGGCTAGCTTCATCCAATAATAAATTGGTATGTTAGAGCTCCAACTGGACCCCCACTTTCCCCCAATACGTCTGGTGGACAGGCCAGACATGGTCAGACAGAAAAACCCATCCAAGTGAACCCCCACAGTCAGCCCCAACGTCCTATTTTTCCGGCAACCCACATATCCAGCCCATATGGGGGGTGGGGGGGGGGGATTTGTGGCCGCTCGGACACGCCCGCCACGTCGGATCCGACTGGACGGACCCACCCTCAAGTCAACTAGATCGAATGGCACCTCGCACGACATGGATCTTTCTCACACTTCTACCCTCTCCCTTGCCAAGCTCTACCACTCCTGCCTAGCTCCGCCGCCGTCTCGGCTTCCCCGATGTTGTTCGTACCCCCGCCTCACCTTTGCGACCGGTGTAGGTGCCGCTGCACCGACACCGGAGGCACCGCATTGGGAGCCGGCACCGCCGCAAACACAAACGCGCTGCCGTGACCGCCCTGGCCAAACCGGGAGCCTCTGCCCCCCGGCGCAAACCTAGCCCTACCGGTCGCCGCCTCACGCTTGCGGGGACGAACCGAATTCCATGCCGGATCTAGGAAATCGCCCAGAACCCTAGGGGACGGGCCAGATCTGGCAGGAAACTCCTCCGAAGGGAGGGGCTCATCTTCGTCATCGGAGCTCTCGCCCGAAAGGGCCCAGAACCGGGAGCCTCTGCTCACGGTGGACGCCCAGGGGGCAAGCTTCCGGTAGGGGAGGGCGGCTTTGCGCCGTCCCTGACGGCACGCCGCCGCCATCACCCACCGACTCGCCCAGAGCGGGAGAGCGGAGCGTAACGGTCATTTTTTTCTGCATGTCTTCCCTAGCTGGTGTCCCTAGCATTTTCTTTTCTTTTCACTTTTCTGTAATGTGTTGGTTCTTTGTACACTTGACCGGTGTGGCTTTATTAGAGCCGGGCTCTTGGATCCTTTTATTAGTTTAAAAGTGTGGCATGAACATCTTATTTAGTACATGTAGACAATTTTCTTGGGTTGTTTGAATAAACTTCAATACCAGGCGAAACATTTTTTTCATTGAAATGTGAAAGTCATTTGAATATATGATTTTATTATGTCATTATGACAATATGTTTATTTCTAAAACTAAATCATCTATAATAAAAAGTTAATGGGCCTCGCATTCTACTCGGCTTTAGCGGGACACAGGGGGAGCTTCAAAATTATGTTTTTCGTCATGTGGTGGTTTCTACAGTTTCCTTCGATATTTTTATTGCATTTCCATTATTGCATTGGAAAGGAAAATGCAGACGCGAGTTCTAAACATGGAGGCACGTCTAGCTTGGCCGAGAGTAGATACGCTCGCATCCATGAGACCATGATCCATCACTCACCGCCGCGCTCACCTCACAGCTGTGTACGTGCACCATCTCACGCATATGTTTAGGGGAATCGGATCACCTCGATATCGATTTCATAATGAAAACAGCTCGATTTGATTTGCTTCGTGCGCGCCTCTAATGCATACGCCCACGAATCGAGGACGACGTGCATCGTCATCCTACTAAGCAAGCAGCTCCTCGACCACGCCTAGTCGTGTATATAAACCTAACCCCTCGTCGTCGTTAGCAACCGTGCTCCTCCTTAGCTCCCAGTAGTTGCAAACCGTTGAGCTAGATCGATCAATGGCGACGAGAGGAATGCTGCAGGTAGTCGCCGTGGTGGCGGTGCTGCTCCTGCACGCCGCCCATGCGCAGACACTCAGGCCAGGGTACTACGACAGGACGTGCCCGTCGGCCGAGTCCATCGTGTTCCAGGTGGTCCAGCAGGCGTGGAACGCCGACAGGCGCACGCCCGCCGCCCTGATCCGGCTGCACTTCCACGACTGCTTCGTCAACGTACGTAAGCTTGGGACGTCTCCGGACGGTTCCGTGGCCCGCGGGTGGTGCATCGATCTATGCATGACTGACGGCGACGCGTGCATCAATCTGTTTCCAGGGCTGCGACGCGTCGGTGCTGCTGGAGTCCGCCGACAAGCAGGCGGAGAAGAACGCGGCGGCGAACCAGAGCCTCCGGGGCTTCGACGTCATCGACAAGGCCAAGGCGCTGATCGAGGCCAAGTGCAAGAAGACGGTCTCCTGCGCCGACATCGTCGCCTACGCCGCCAGGGACAGCTACAGGGTCGCGGTAAGTACAGTACACCTGCTAGCTTGCAGCTTCGACCGATCATCGTCGATCACTGACTGATGTGATGTGATGTCCAACCAAAACGGGAAATTCGCAGACCGGGGGCCGCAGGTACAACGTCACCGGCGGGAGGCAGGACGGCACCGTATCGCGGGCTGGCCAACCTCCCTCCTCATAACCAGCGGAACGTGCAGTCGCTCGCCAGATCCTTCGCCAGCAAGAACTTGTCCATGGACGACCTCATCGTCCTCTCGGGTACGGTCGTCAATAAAATTAACCATTCACGCAACATATCGATCGCCTAGCTATATAGCTCCATCTAGCTAGTTCGATGATCGCCCCGTGACACCAAACTCATTGATCTTTTGGCTGATCTAATCGATGCACACATATATGCAGGCGCGCACACGCTCGGGGTGTCGCGGTGCGGCACGTTCAAGTACCGGCTGATGAACGACCAGGACAAGGGCATGGACGCGACGTTCCGGAACGACCTGAGGCGTCAGTGCAACTTCAACGCCATGAACGATTGAACGAGGTGCCTCTCGACGCCGGCAGCGCCCACGGGTTCGACACCAGCTTCTACGCCAACGTGCTGGCCAACAAGACCGTGCTCGAGTCCGACGCTGCGCTCAACTCGCCGTCCACCGTGGCCAGGGTGAGGCAGCTCAAGAACGATCTCTCCACGTTTATGCGCAGCTTCGAGGCGGCCATGGGGAGGATGGGGGCCCTCCGCGGCAGCAACCCCGGCAAGGTCCGCGACAACTGCAGGAGGGTCAGGACGTGATGGCCAGAACGTTTGACGTGCGCCGCTGGATCGACGATTTCATTGTTTCATCCTTGCTTCTGTATTTCATCAATTTCATTAGCATGTAACAAATGTAACATCCATCGGTTTACACTTTGGGTGTATATCTGTTTAGTACATACATAGGATACATAACTATTTTTCTTCCTTCGGCGTACATTCGTGCGTTTAGCTTTTTTCTTTTTGTTGCGAGTACTTGTAAGTAAATCGAGAATGTTTTTACACTTTATTTTTAGGTTAACAAGCAAAATTGCGTCACATTGATATAAAATTTCGTTCAATTCTTCCATCAAAATATGCAGTTTATGCAACT